>SSNQ01034530.1:815510-835510 GCA_006942095.1 Nothobranchius kuhntae | reverse complement strand
CATGTTTTTTATTTCAAATATTTTGTGATTCTCATCTTCTTCTTCCTGTAAGACTGGTGGCAGCCTCTATGGACGAGACACAACTGTTTAGTAGTATTTGAAGTACTTCATTAGGAGTTTCTACCTATAATACATTATTTATATGTAAAATACTGGCGATTCTTTTGATTTAAAAAGTGCTACAGAAGACGACTGCTGAATCTGTAATGGAAGCTCAGTCCATAGTTTAGGAGTTGCAACTGAAAAAGCTCGGTCACCCCGCATGTTCAGCCGTGACTGGGGGAGCAAGGACAAGTCCTCTGAACGAAGAGGAAACGTGAATGCAGCATGTCTGCCAGATATGCTGGAGCCAAACCATTTAAAGCTTTAAAAACCAGTGAAAGAACTTTAAACCGAATCCTAACAGAAACAGGTGGCCGATGTAAAGCTGCCAACATGGGCAGAACGTGGTCAAACTTTCATTTGCCCTCCAAAAATCTCCCTGCAGCATTTTGGACACGTTGCAAACGGGCTAAGGCACCAAGGCTTACTTCCAACAGGATGGAGTTGCAATAGATCTGGAGGGAGCTACCACCCCGTTTATGTGACCTCTAACACAGAAGTCTGTCTGTTCATTCCCAAAATAACAGCATAGTCCTTCAAGTTATTTATTACGATTGTTCAAGCTACCTCACAGAAGTTCTCCATTTTTTAATAGAGATGTAAATGAAAAAGTTAATTAAATAAAAAGTGAGGAACGTTCTGGATCTGTTTCTTCACATTCTGCATTCTTTTTTATGTATGGAAAGTATCAGATCGGGACTCGGTATCGGCAGAATGTCAATCAAACGACTCGGACTTGAGGGCAAAAAGACCTGATCTGGACATCCATCATTTTGAACACGGACTATCGCAACAAAGTTTACACAGTTTTAATCGACAGCACCGCACATGAAGCGCTGAACAAGAACTTGACAATAGTAGTAAACTCAGAACCTCCACAGAGACAGGTCAATGAAAAGACCATTGCACTATAGACGTTATCCCTGAGAAGCCTCCCCATGTAAATGCAAACTCTGAGCATTTCTAAAGAAGGAACACCACTCAGACCCATTATCAGCATCAACATGTGTGGCTGTGGCTTGATCGCAGCGTATTTGGTATCCCGACTACAGTCACATGTGTGTCAACTTCAGGTACTCAGTATGTGTAGGAAATTTTACCGTCACGACTGCTGACTGATTTCCACTGGAATGGTCATAATTGAGTGTTCATGATTGTTTTATGTAGACAGCAACCACAGCAGTGGCAGCAATAGAGGAGAGCGTCTGAGTGCCAAGATGAGGTCACTCACCGTTTCCAATGAGCCTTACGAAGCCGACAGCCAAAAAGAACTCGGTGAGTTGTTGTTTTTTCTGATTTCATGCAAACAAAAATGGTTCCAACAATGAAATTCTCAACCAAACATGACTGCTCCCACATTTTTGTTCTAAATTTAGTTTATTGTTTTGTTTCGAGTACGTGGACTTCAAACTGGTCCTGGATCAAAGCGGGAGACGTAGACAGGGACCTCCGCTGTTTGATTACTGAGACCAGCGGGATGCTGATCTTCTCTACCTCGTCTAGAAACAGAGTTGGTTCATTTCATATTGGGTGCACGTACAGGAATGAGGTCGGGCATGTCATTTGGTTCCACGCCATTGAGTGATTTATAAGTCATGCTAATTATGAACTCTTACAAGCTAATAAATCTCAAAGTACATGACCAGCGTGGTTGAAACATGCATCATTACTTTTCATTTAAGTTGCAGTACAACATGTGTGATCCAGGGCGTGAGGCAAAGCGGATTAGAAAATAGCGTTTTTGGCCCCGTTCACTTGCATTCATTTTTTTTCTTCTTCCGGGGACCCGTGAGCCGACCAGAAAGGGAGGAGCCTTAGGCTCTCTATGCCTAAAAGCAATAAAAGTAAATAAAAACATTCCAAGAATATTACCAGAGAAATAAGAACGAAACCAAAAGAGTACATAAAAGTACAACATTAACTAGATTTTTAATATTGCTTTGATGACTGTTTAATATCTAGTGGGAGTTTGTTCCACAGTGTTGGGGCCAGTACTACAAAGGCTCGCTCCCCTCAAGACCTGCAGTTAAACCTCGCCTCGAACAACAAATCCTTCTCTGCAGAGCCGAGAGGTCGAGCAGGAACATACTTTATTAAGATAAGGTGGCGCTGTTCTGGCAAGCGCCTGGAAAACATAAATCAGGAGTTTCATTTCACTGCTATGCTTCACAGGCAACCACTGCAGAGCATGAAGGACTGGAGACATGGCCTTTTACCCCATAGATGAACCTGGCTGCAGCATGTTGCACCATCTGTGATGTAGAAATTGCAGATCTTGGAAACTGCTCAGCAAAAGTAACTTTATGAAGATAAAGTGCAAACTAATGTTCATAGTTGGTGCAGGAAATATGAAACTTCTACGGTGAAAGGTTTAGGTCTCGAATAAACGTGGTGTAAATATCTTAGGTCGTCTTAAACTGACAAACTGAAGCTCATCACATTCCTTCATGGAAAGTTCAGAACAGCAGAGAAAGCCTTTAATTTTAGTAGATTTATTTTGTAAGCCAGGTTTACCGTCAGAATAAACACTTCAGTCGCATGCGACTTTTTTGAGTGCACCTAATCAGTAACTTCCTAATCCAAATATTTAATTAGCCAATCACGTGGCAGCATTTACTCTTCTAGGTGTGATGAAGACAACTGAAGTTTAAACTGAGCATCAGATCTGAAGAAGCGATTTAAGGGAGTTTGAGAGTAATATGGTTGTTGGTACCAGACAACTGCACTGAATATTTCAGAACCAGGGGATCCATTAGGATTTTAACCCACAACCATCGATGGTTTGTATCAATATGGATCAGTATCTCTGACACCACTAAAGGCTATGTTTTTAGTGTTGTGATGCACGTCTTGTGCTTTTCCTCTGATTGCTGTTTAGATGCTTCCTACATGGACCCACTGGGGCCTCAGATAGAGCGACCAAAGACCGGCGCTAAGAAGCGTGTGGATGATGAGGATGACTTTGGAGATGAAGAGCTGGGGGATGACCTGCTGCCAGAGTAGATGCATCAAACCTTTTTTTCAGTATGTTTTTGTTGGACCAACTATTTTGTACACATGACCTTAACTTGTGTCAAGTTGTAAATCGAATCGTTCCACATGAGTCGTATTTAAAGTGTCACATCGTCAGCTTTCTATTGTAAAGGCAAAAATATATCCGTACATGATATGAAAATCATGCTGCCACGAGTCTGACTGTAACAACGTGTGCCGGTCTGCTGTGTGTGTTTCAGTCTCGACGACGGCCTGGTGTCAGAAGGTCACGGAGGTCGTTCCTCAGGAGTCTAAAAACCCTCAACCTGTTGGCACTCCAACAGAGGAGACCACCACCACATCTGTTCCAGAAGAGATGCCACCTCTTGAAGGTGACGACGATGCTTCATGAATCTAAGAGGTTGATGAAACGGACTTCACCACACTTCAAACCCTGCTTCAGCAGTAGTTTATCCCCTAAAAGTGCAGGAACTGTAAATGAACTCGTTCCTGTGGTGTGGAGGACCAGAACCGTACACTATTCCTTCTAAAAAAACGTTTATTTTTTTATTTTGCTGTGAAATTACAAAAGTGACTTTTTTTCTAGTACTGTTGCTTCGATGTACATGTTTGTGGTAAATGTTCAGACATGACCATGTTGGGGTGTATAGTCTGACGTCTGGAGGGAGAGGACCGTTAGGTTGTTTTTGCCTGAGTTCAGGCCTGCCTGTACGACAAGTCTTGTTCTTTTGCAGAAAATAAAGCTGTTTGTAGAAAAATAATAAAATAAAATAAAATAAAACTAATAGAGCAAAAGTCACCTTTTCTAATTTTGCTTGGATGAGCTGTTGTTGGTATAATTTCAAACAGCAGCTTTTATTTGAACATCGTCGATTTTACTGAATATTTTAAAGGCTTGAAATTATAAATGATCTGATTTTATACAATTTTCTTGTGTTTTCTGTTAAAACGTTCCTTTTATTTCATATTAGAACTGTGAGCTTTGCATTTTTCTGTTTCTAAGAAACCTTTAAGACATGGCTGCAGGGCGGATCAAAGCCAGTCCACTTCCTGGCTCATCCCTTGAGTTAGGAACCTTTTTTCTGCTTGAATGATTCAGAGGTCAGAGTTCAGTACGAACTGAAAATCTATTTCTCTGAAAAAGTTCAGAAACTGGGTAAAAATTCTGCCTGGATTTAAACAACACCTCAGAAAGGTCTCGAGAACGTCTGGAGAATGTATCGAGAACATCCGGGGAATGTCTGGAGAACGTCTGCAGAGCTGCTGATCCTTCTGATCAGTCAAAAACAGTCATTTACTGTATTCCCGCACCGTGCACTTTATGAAAGACAACATTAAGTAAAGAATGAAGGATCCATTGATTTGACTAAAAACCTCCCGAGAAACACGTGCAGGAACCAGGATCTCCATCAGACCCCACATTATTGAGATCCAGTTTATTTGTAATTTAGGGAATTTCCCCAAAAAGGCTTTGGACTGATGGGAACGACTTCCTGTGTCCAAAGTTTTATAAATGAAAGAGTTGGTGTTCGAAGGGGGGGCTGGTTTTGGTGTATTCGCGCGTGTGTGTGCGTGTGTGTGTGTGTGTGTGTGTGTGTGTGTGTGTGTGTGTGTGTGTGTGTGTGTGTGCCTGCTCTGTCTTCTCCATCCCCAGTGAGTCGTGGAGGATGGCTGCTTATACTGAGCCAGGATCCTCTGGAGGTTTCTTCCTGTTAAAAGGGAGTTTTCCTCTCCACTGTCGCTGCATGCTTGCTTAGTGTGAGAATTGCTGTAAAGACTCTAACACTAGTCAATGACTTGATGCAACCTGCTGGGTTTTTTCCCTCCACCTGAACCAATCCTCATGTAACCCTCTTATCTCTATTAAGGTAGTGCGACTCGGGTTGTGAATGACCACAGTCACCAATTCTTGTCATGTGTGTTGCCCATGTATGTCTGATCTCTGAGTTGTGTGTACTGACACTCTAATTTCCCTCTGGGATTAATAAAGTATCTTTCATTTGATTCCTTATGTAGGAAACTTTTTTCTGATGGGCTTAATGACCTGACCTGTATTGGAATGTTTACTGAGTGAAGGTCCTTGAGACAACTCTTGTTGTGATTTGGCGCTTTATAAATAAACTTGAATTAAGTTTTTCTCCCTCACTGGACAGTCCAGGCCAAAAGTTTGGACACACCTTCTGATTCAATGTGTTGTCTTTATTTTCATGAACATTTACATCGGGAGAGTGTCACTGAAGGCATCAGAACTATGAATGAACACATGTGGAGTTATGTACTTAACCAGAAAAGGTGAACAAACTGAAAACATGCTTTATCGCTATTTCCTTCAAAAAAGCCTCCCTTTGCTCTGGTTACTGCTTTGCACACTCTTGGGATTCTCTTGATGAACTTCAAGATGTAGTCAACTTAAATAGTCTTCCAACAGACCACCTCTGCCATCTCCTACCACATGTGTCAGACTCGAGGCCCGCAGGCCAGATGTGGCCCGCCACGTCATTTTATGTGGCCCACGAGAGATTCAAGTGTCTTAAAATTAGTCTATGCCGCTTCAGCAGTGTTGCCAACTTAGCAACTTTGTCGCCGTTTCTAACGACTTTATTTCTTTATTTTTTCAAAAAAAAAAAGCGCCTAGCGACAAATCTGGTGACATCTCTGACCCCCGTCAGCTACTTTGACTACAACTTTGTAGCTGACTTTACCTGCAGATTAGAGATGCATCTGAAGCGACAGGCCCGTCCTTCCAGAGGATCAGAAGGAAAATGATCTGCGCATGTGCGTGCAGGCAGCGTCGCTCTCGCACATGGCTCACCACCTGTGGTGCATTCAAGGAACATTGGAACTCTATGATGAGTTCAGTAACGTAGCACATTTAAAACTTTTATGAAAAACAGAATGATACTGTAAGGCAAACACCTCAGGTCATTGGCAGTTAGCGTTTAACATTTCTGAATACTAAATACGGCCTGCTTCTTTTTACACAAAAGTACTAAAAGCAACAAAACCAAATAAAAAAAAATACATATATTGTCTATTAAGTAACGTGAAATCAGCATGTGTCATTCATCCTGAAAGTTCCCAGATGTTGTACACTTCTCCTGTGTTTGACTTCCTCTCTCTCCCGACTGAGCAACTAAGGTTCTGGGAGCGTTTTTGCAGCTTTTGGACATTAAACTGTTTCTAAAACCTTCAGTGAGTCGTTAGCAAAAAAAGTCTTTTAAGATATTAAAATGTGATGACTAAAATATTTAAGAGAGTAAATTCATTAATTAATTAATGATTGATTAATCCTGGTTAGTTGTGTTGAAATTATGCAAAGTCTGAGGAAAGTCATCCTGTGAAAATGTTCAGAAGAAAGCGGTTCTCCTGAAAAACTGCAGCCGGATTTAAGACGTGGGTTTTAGCAGCAGAACGTGTTCCTCCTTCCACCTAAACTCCCTGATCTGCTGCTTCTGTCTGACAGGTGCAACCAGCTCAGTTCATCATTGTGACGCAGCTGCTTCAATAAACAAGTCTACTGATTTGTGTCGCACAGCCTTACTCAGTCTAACTTATTTGGTTAGCAAAACCAACCAAAAGAAGAACATTTTTGCATTAACGTTGTAGAAATCCTGCTGATTTGAAATGAGTTAGTGCGACAGTGGGAGTGATATTTTAAAGCTCCTGATCAACACAAAGGTCACCGGGGTTAAACTTGAAGTTGTACGAAATCTGTAACCTGGATAAGAAAGTTAAATGTAATAAACCAACGTCTACAAGGCTGTGCCAAAAGGAGTGGTCATCGTGTCTGAAAGGGAAATAGTTTGCATTTCTAAACCTGAGGAAGCATCCTGGATCCTGCCTAATCCCATACTTTACTTAGCTAAGACCTTCTTTCCTGTTTTTCTTTCTTCATATTACTTTAACCCTGTGGCTCCCTTGGCACAAATTTGCACCTAATCTGTAACCTAAAGTAAACTAAAGTTTTCTCCATATATTCCTTTTAAGTTGAATTTAACATGAACGTAACGTCCCCTTGGTCCATCCATCCATTTTCCGATTCCGCTTTGTCCATGTAGGGTCGGGGGGGGGGGGGGGGGGGNAGGAACCAGGATCTCCATCAGACCCCACATTATTGAGATCCAGTTTATTTGTAATTTAGGGAATTTCCCCAAAAAGGCTTTGGACTGATGGGAACGACTTCCTGTGTCCAAAGTTTTATAAATGAAAGAGTTGGTGTTCGAAGGGGGGGCTGGTTTTGGTGTATGCGCGCGTGTGTGTGTGTGTGTGTGTGTGTGTGTGTGTGTGTGTGTGTGTGTGTGTGCCTGCTCTGTCTTCTCCATCCCCAGTGAGTCGTGGAGGATGGCTGCTTATACTGAGCCAGGATCCTCTGGAGGTTTCTTCCTGTTAAAAGGGAGTTTTCCTCTCCACTGTCGCTATATGCTTGCTTAGTGTGAGAATTGCTGTAAAGACTCTGACACTAGTCAGTGACTTGATGCAACCTGCTGGGTTTTTTTTCCCTCCACCTGAACCAATCCTCACGTTACCCTCTTATCTCTATTAAGGTAGCGCGACTCGGGTTGTGAATGACCACAGTCACCAATTCTTGTCGTGTGTGTTGCCCATGTATGTCTGATCTCTGAGTTGTGTGTACTGACACTCTAATTTCCCTCTGGGATTAATAAAGTATCTTTGATTTGATTCCTTATGTAGGAAACTTTTTTCTGATTGGCTTAATGACCTGACCTGTATTGGAATGTTTACTGTGTGAAGGTCCTTGAGACGGCTCTTGTTGTGATTTGGCGCTTTATAAATAAACTTGAATTGAGTTTTTCTCCCTCACTGGACAGTCCAGGCCAAAAGTTTGGACACACCTTCTGATTCAATGTGTTGTCTTTATTTTCATGAACAGTTACATCGGGAGAGTGTCACTGAAGGCATCAGAACTATGAATGAACACATGTGGAGTTATGTACTTAACCAGAAAAGGTGAACAAACTGAAAACATGCTTTATCGCTATTTCCTTCAAAAAAGCCTCCCTTTGCTCTGGTTACTGCTTTGCACACTCTTGGGATTCTCTCGATGAACTTCAAGATGTAATCAACTTAAATAGTCTTCCAACAGACCACCTCTGCCATCTCCTACCACATGTGTCAGACTCGAGGCCCGCAGGCCAGATGTGGCCCGCCACATCATTTTATGTGGCCCACGAGAGATTCAAGTGTCTTAAAATTAGTCTATGCCGCTTCAGCAGTGTTGCCAACTTAGCAACTTTGTCGCCGTTTCTAACGACTTTATTTCTTTATTTTTTCAAAAAAAAAAAGCGCCTAGCGACAAATCTGGTGACATCTCTGACCCCCATCAGCTACTTTGACTACAACTTTGTAGCTGACTTTACCTGCAGATTAGAGATGCATCTGAAGCGACAGGCCCGTCCTTCCAGAGGATCAGAAGGAAAATGATCTGCGCATGTGCGTGCAGGCAGCGTCGCTCTCACATGGCTCACCACCTGTGGTGCATTCAAGGAACATTGGAACTCTATGATGAGTTCAGTAACGTAGCACATTTAAAACTGTTATAAAAAAACAGAATGATACTGTAAGGCAAACACCTCAGGTCATTGGCAGTTAACATGTAACGTTTCTGAATACTAAATACGGCCTGCCTCTTTTTACACAAAAGTACTAAAAGCAACAAAACCAAATAAAAATAAAAATTATATATATTTTCTATTAAGTAACGTGAAATCAGCATGTGTCATTCATCCTGAAAGTTCCCAGATGTTGTACACTTCTCCTGTGTTTGACTTCCTCTCTCTCCCGGCTGAGCAACTAAGGTTCTGGGAGCGTTTTTGCAGCTTTTGGACATTAAACTGTTTCTAAAACCTTCAGTGAGTCGTTAGCAAAAAAGTCTTTTAAGATATTAAAATGTGATGACTAAAATATTTAAGAGAGTAAATAAATTAATTAATTAATGATTGATTAATCCTGGTTAGTTGTGTTGAAATTATGCAAAGTCTGAGGAAAGTCATCCTGTGAAAATGTTCAGAAGAAAGCGGTTCTCCTGAAAAACTGCAGCCGGATTTAAGACGTGGGTTTTAGCAGCAGAACGTGTTCCTCCTTCCACCTAAACTCCCTGATCTGCTGCTTCTGTCTGACAGGTGCAACCAGCTCAGTTCATCATTGTGACGCAGCTGCTTCAATAAACAAGTCTACTGATTTGTGTCGCACAGCCTGACTCAGTCTAACTTATTTGGTTAGCAAAACCAACCAAAAGAAGAACATTTTTGCATTAACTTTGTAGAAATCCTGCTGATTTGAAATGAGTTAGTGCGACAGTGGGAGTGATATTTTAAAGCTCCTGATCAACGCAAAGGTCACCGGGGTTAAACTTGAAGTTTTATGAAATCTGTAACCTAGATAAGAAAGTTAAATGTAATAAAGCAACGTCTACAAGGCTGTGCCTAAAGGAGTGGTCATCGTGTCTGAAAGGGAAATAGTTTGCATTTCTAAACCTGAGGAAGCATCCTGGATCCTGCCTAATCCCATACTTTACTTAGCTAAGACCTTCTTTCCTGTTTTTCTCTGTTCATATTACTTTAACCCTGTGGCTCCCCTTGCTACACATTTGCACCTAATCTGTTACCTATAAACCAAAGTTTTCTCCATATATTCCTTTTAAGTTGAATTTAACATGAACGTAACGTCCCCTTGGTCCATCCATCCATTTTCTGATTCCGCTTTGTCCATGTAGGGTCGCGGGGGGGTGGGGGGCTGGTGCCTATCTCCAGCGGTTAAGGGCAATCAGGCAGGGTACACCATGAACAGAGAGCCAGTCCATCGCAGTCCCCTTGGTCCATGAAGTAAAATAATAAAGTTGGGCTAAACTTCAAGAGGATGACCCAGCAGCACCATCTCTGTTTTCCCATTCGGAGCTCTCACCACCTCCCTGTAAACTCCTCGTGTCCTGCAGGAGCAGCAGAGCCCTGATCAGGAAGCAAACTTGGGAACATTTGGAATTTGATTTCAATTTTTCAATTTTATTCATAAAGCGCCAAATCACGACAAGAGTCGTCTCAAGGCACTTCATTCCAATACTCATTTTGGGACATTTGTTACAAACTCTCCCCTGGATGCACCACAGGGTTTACATTAGCTGCTGCCAGTGATGCTTATGAAGACCTTTATGTTGACTCAAGAGTTCAGGGCAACTGTTGTCACGGTCTGCCCCAATCAGCAGGAGAGGAGACCTGGCAGTCAGCTGTTTGTGTTGCAGGTGGGCGTGGCGACGAGCTCCAGCTGATCCTGATCCTGCTAATCAGAGGGCCAGGGGATTTAAGGAGCGGTGTGACTCAACTCCAGTGCTGGAACAAGCGGTTGCCATCAGAGGGTTAGAAATGTATTTAAGTGAGCACAAAGATGCTGTCCAAACTTCTACTGATGGATCTAAAGAAACTACATTTCATAGAGCTGGTTTTGGGTTTTTTATTGTCGAGCCACAAGTTAGATCAAGTGTTTGTGTGACAGCAGTGTTTCCCTAGGATAATGACACGTCTCACCTTTATGTTAATATTGTTTTATTTGATGCACTCCACTCTGAACAGCACTAATCCAGCAACTGCTGCATTTTAATGACTAGTTTTAAAGGTGAATACACCAATATTTGCACAAGAATAATTTTAGTTTTCAACTCTCAGTGACACACTTTGCAGGGGGGATTTGCATTTAATTTTCCTTGGCGTTTGGAAAAGCATCTCCTTCTGCCCCCTTTATTTTGGTCCAAGACCATTACTGGGCTGGCCCTAATAAACACCTTCTACACCCCTGCTTAGTAGACTTAATGAAGTATTTTTAAGCCAGTATAAAAATGACTGAAACACAAATTTACATATTTGGTGTTACTGACCAATATCTTTGATTTAATTTATTTGTTAAGAACATCAAGATGCATTACAGTGAACATTATAATAAAGTACATGTTTCTAGTGCAGAGAGAAGACAACCCATAGAAGCACTGGTCTGATCTCATTTCAGAGAAAACTAGAACAGGTCAGATGCACCTAATAAATAAAATTACTAACACAAACTCAGGAATCTGTTTCTTTGCTTCATTGGTCTGGTGCTGAAAATATCACTCATGCTGATCAAAGATACACAGATGAATGCACCTCTTATTTATTATTTGGAAATTAGTGGGTGTGGTTTACATCAATACATTATTTTAAATCTGAAATTGATAAGGATGGATCAGAAGTTGATATGTGTATTTTTTATCTGAAAACTATTTACAGAGCAGCCTCAGAACTGAGATTAAATATGTTTGATCACAATAGTAAAGAAACTGTTACAGAACAAGTTTTTCAGTAAAATCAGAACATTAATATTTAAGTGCATGGATTAATGCATCTGAACTCATGCAGTAGGAACTAGGAAATATGAAATACTAGAACCATTTTATTTTCATTTGATTCAACTGATTTTTTCCTAACGTTGTTGGAATTTTTCCCACACACAGTTAAACAATGTTGATTAAGGTGTGTGAGAGAGAGAGAGAGAGAGAGAGAGAGAGAGAGAGAGAGAGAGAGAGAGAGAGAGAGAGAGAGAGAGAGAGAGAGACANTGGAGAGAGAGAGGGAGAGAGAGAGAGAGGGAGAGAGACTTAAAATAATTTTTTTTAAAAACGACCGGAGCGGAGGCAGTGACCGACGCATGCACGAGCCGTTTTCAACTGTCTTGTCAAATGCACCACGCACGTTACAAAAAAAGTAACTTTAAATATTCTACCGAAAAAGAGGCGAGCTGAAGAAAACCTGGGAGTTCTGAAGAAACGTGAGCAACAGTGAAGCAATCACAGAGAGATCCGTTACTGTCTGTGTGTGTGTGTGTGTGTGTGTGTGTGTGTGTTTGTGTGTGGATGCCTGGGCCGAGCTGACTGAGCTCCCGGCTGCAGAGTTTTGTGTGTTGGGAGGGGCGGGCGCTCTATGTGACTGGCCAATCACAGAGCGTGAAGACAGTCAGTTACCCAATGAGGATTTTCCTTCAGCACGATTACAGATATTTACGAGTTTTACTCGTTTAATGCTCGTATTCGTCAAAAATGCTTTATCCGTCCGCTCATCCCTAGCTGTAACCACCCTGCCCTGCCTCCTCCTCCTTGCTGCCTGCCGGCTGTGAACACAAGCAGCAACAACAGTAGTTCCTGCTGCTTCTTCGGGAAACGGCACAAAAAAACAACAAAAAAAAAAACAAATCAATAAAACTTGGGATCTTGTGGGCGTGGCGGTGGGATTTCAGCCGTGGCGGGCCGACACGGCTACGCTTATGTAAGGGAAACACTGGACAGATAAATTGTCTGTTTTTTCTGTTGAACTTTTGGCTATTTTGTGGGCAATGAGGTGGATAGTGGTGCATAAACCATCTCACTCTGATAGGTAACAATTGATTATCAAACAGAGTTACCTCACTCCAAAGGGTTCTGCTTGAGGTGCTTATTTACATTTGAATGTTTGCTTCAGGTACTTGTGTTCTATTATCGAGGCCAAACCAGCCAAACCGGGGGGCCTGCCCTGGCTAAGAGCTTAGGCAGGAACGACTCTCCATCCCGCCCAGGCCCAGAGACTCGTTGAGCTATTATCTGAAGAATCCCTTTTGTCTTCTGTGGATTCCTGAGGCCAAGGGAGTTCTTGAGGAATGTATGTGTGTGTGTGTTTTTGCCAATAAATACTCTCCGGAGTTTTCAACTCAGGGTGAGAGGAAAATGGTTACACGACTGGTGTGGATTCAACTCCTCACTGGAGGCATCTCATGTGCCTGCCTACTTCAAGATCTCTACCATAGTCCCTGTCCCCAAGAAACCAAATGGACTAAATGACTACAGACCTGTGGCTCTGACATCTGTGGTCATGAAGTCATTTGAGCACCTAGTTCTCCCCCACCTCAAGACCCTCACAGCCCCCCTCCTGGACCCCCTGCAGTTTCATACAGAGCAAACAGGTCTGTAGATGATGCAATCAACATGGCTCTACAATTCATCCTGCAGCATCTGGACTCCCCAGGTACCTACACCAGGATATTGTTCGTGGACTTCAGCTCTGCATTCAACACAATCCTGCCAGACCTCCTCCAAGACAAAATGTCCCAGATGAACCTGCCTGACCCCATCTGCAGGTGGATCACTGACTTCCTGACAGACAGGAAACAACAAGTCAGGCTGGGGAAGAATGTCTCGGACCAACGGACCATCAGCACCGGCTCACCACAGGGCTGTGTTCTTTCCCCTCTGCTCTTCTCCCTGTACACCAACAGCTGCACCTCCAAGCATGAGTCTGTCAAACTAATTAAGTTTGCTGACGACACCACCATCATCGGACTCATCTCTAATGGGGATGAGTCCGCTTACAGAATGGAGGCTGAACGTCTGGTGTCCTGGTGCAGCCACAACACCCTGGCACTAAACACCCAGAAGACAGCGGAGGTTGTTGTGGACTTTAGGAAACACACACACCCCATCCCCCCCTTAAACCTGTCTGACACTCCCATCACGATGGTGGACTCATGTCGCTTCCTGGGCACCACCATCACCCAGGACCTCAAATGGGAGCCCACCATCACCACCATCAGAAAAAAGGCCCAGCAGAGGATGTACTTCCTGAGGCAGTTGAAGAAATTCAACCTTTCACCACAGTCGATGAGGCATTTCTACACCGCTATCATTGAGTCCATCCTCACCTCCTCCATCACCGTGTGGTACGCTGGAGCTACAGCCAGGGACAAGAAGAGGCTGCAGCGTGTCTTGCGCTCTGCAGAGAAGGTCATTGGCTGCAAACTCCCCTCCATTCAAGATCTGAACACCTCTAGGACATTGAGGCGTGCAGGTCGGATAATACCTGACTCGTATCACCCTGGACACGGTCTCTTCGACTCGCTCCCATCTGGCAGAAGGCTCAGATCCATTCGGACCAGAACCTCTCGCCACAAAAACAGTTTCTTCCCCTCTGCAGTTGGACTTTTGAATGAACATCCTAGGGCAGCCCACTCAAGTTGATTGGTCCCAGTCACGTGACCCGATGCTGTGCTTGAACCATTCAACAAACACTCAGATTAATACCTACATGGAGTAGATAGCTGCTTCTCTAATTCTTGCCACTTTTTACATTAATAATTTTATCATGAGTGTTTTATTAGTTCTTATATTTGCTTATCTCTAAATTAATTTTTTTTCTATCTTACCTTTTGCACCAAAATACCGCAGCAATTTCCTAATGTTGTGACTTGGCACACATATGGCAATAAAAAACTTCTGATTCTGATTCTGATTCTGATTGATTCCTCTTCTCACACTTTGCAAAGTATTTCACTTTGCAAAGTATGTGTTTGTTGTATGTTTAAGGGTTGTTTACAATTTAGCAAATTATGAATCTAATCCCTCTGGGTGTGCTTAGAGTTTCTTGGAGGATATATGGGAGTAATATAGAAATTACCCAACATTTGTGGTGCCGAAACCCGGGATAAGCAGAGCCCTTCAATGGGAGTTCGTCTTTGGAGAGCCGCACGGCGCCATTTCCTCATCGAATTCCGGGGGGCTGAATTGCCCCATCGGCCGGTTGTTTAGGTCCGCAGATGAACTTCCATTAACGGGCTCTCGCGCATGGACTCAGGGCGAGTCTGCCACTCAAGAGGGAGAGAATGAGTACCCAAATTAAATTGCACCCTTTTCTAATAACTGGTTGACAGTGTGGTTTTATGCTGGTAGTGATTGTTTGCCATCCACGCACGAAAGACGTTTCGAGCCCCGGCTGAGGGCTGGACTGATAGCCGCCGGACCTTGTCCTGGACTCCGTTTGCCTCTACATTAAACCAGCACTGTGTTAAAGCGGCCAACCGCAGTTTGGCATAGGCACGTACTCCTTTTGCAGCTGCCGACAGGAAGGATTGGACAGATTCTGTTTAACTCTGTCTGCATGGAAGTGCATTGGGATGTTCTCGCAGTGAGTCTTGGTCCCGTGCATCGCCAACACGTCCTGGGTTTATTGAACATGTATGCGAAATGTATACTGGCTTGGATAGATGATGGCAACCTGCCTGCGGCACTGCAATGAGAAGTGATGTGAAGCCACGTCAAAGCGGATAAGGAAATATACACACGCAGCACAGAGTCCATGTGCTGGTGTCGAGTGGAGAGGCTCGTTGCTAAAAATCACACTGCCGCTGGGATTGTTTAAATATTCCATGGTGCAGAAAGGTACAATTAATTATCGTTATAATTGGCTAAAGGAATCCAAACCGTTCTAAAATTCACCCCTTGTCATTCTGTGGTCTGTGTATTCGTGGGTTTGTGGGCTGCGTCCCATTTCGGATTGTGCAGGATTGATCTCCGTAGTCCTGTGATGTTGTTATCGTTCGTTGCTGGTATCTGAGATATTGATGTCGGCTGTCCCATCACGGACATCGGACATCTGAAAATCTGTGCTAAAGCGTTAAAAACCCGGCTGTGAACTTTGCTTCGGCAGATATCTGTGTGTGTGTGAAGGTATACGTGTCTCCCTGTGTGTGTGTGTGTGAAAAGGGGTGTATCTGGGTTTCTGAGTGTGTATGAATCCTGCAGGTTCTGTTCTAAGTGTGATTGTGTGTAGCTACAGTTCTGAAGCTTTGAGCCGGCTCTGTCTGTCTGTTTGTCTGTCTGTCTGTCTGTTCTGTGCATCTATGAGAAAGTATGAATTTAGAGGTACTGGAAAAAGGAAACTAAAGTTCTGAGACGGTGTGTTCAGGTGTGTGTGTGAGAGTGTGTGTGTGTGGAACATAGAAACAGAAAAGTGGTGAATTGCTTCAGTAGCTGCCAAATGTTATCTGAAAAAGTCATTTTAACATATGCCCTTGTCTGCAGTTTAATTGTATTTCTAACAGTGTTTGCATTAGAACTCCTTGGCGTGTTCCCAGCCTGTTTCACTAAACCAGTACGACTTAGATAGAATGGGGAATACTGCTTCTAAAGACAAGCTGGAGGGAGATATGAAATTTATGTCCCGTAAACACCCAGATAGTTTGAAATTTATGTAGGAATGTCGGAAGAAATATAAAGTTGCTGGAACATTAAAAGGTCGACAATGGCATTACTTGGTTGATATATGCAACGTTAAAGTTGCATCAGCCACTGGCAAGAAGAAACTGATGAACCTGAGGAGGAAGCTGTTCATTACCAGCAGAGTAGCTACAGAGGGAAGTTTTAATCCCCAGAGGGGTGGTCGTAACAGCAACCAGAGACAGTGGTCCTCACTGGACCACTCACAGCCACTCATTTGTTGGAGTGTGGAGGTCGAGGTCACATGTCACGTGACCATAGGCGTCATTTTAACCGGGGACGCCGGGGACATGTCCCTGGCAAAATTTGTGATTGGCAGCTGTGTCCTCCCCACTTTCAAAAACGCCTGCTGATGAGGATTTTTGTTTTACCAGCTCAGATCTTATACCAGGGGTCGGCAACCTGTTCCCATCAAAGAGCCATTATTACCCGTTTCCCACGGTAATTTTGGACAGACCTTAATAAGCAGTGACTTAGTGAAGCAAGCAGGTCGCGCTAGAAAATTTAGTTTAAAAAGACGTCATAAATGTGTTCCCCCGTCATTTTTATTTATAAAATATGAAGTAAAAACTCCCAGTTTAATTTTCATTCATTTATCATTAATATGTAGTCTACACCCGTGCGTTAAGTGGACCATCTTCCAGTAAACGCAAAGCATCCAGCCCACCTCTCCAAATGCGTAAAATGTGCATCAGCCGCTGGTTAGGCGCGCCGTGCGCACCGTCAGCTACGTCAGCCCAGACAAGAGCAGAGCAACTAGAGAAAGAATAGAGGATAATTGTGTCTGGATGTGGATGGAGATTACATTTTACAGCAGCCTGATCATCATTTAAATACGTAACCATCACCTGTCTTCTAGTCCACGCTATCAGCATTATTTTAATTGGTGTGTGTGTGTGTGTGTGTGTGTGTTTTCCACTTCAAACACTGGTCTAACCAACCAGACCAGCGTGTCCAGTAACATATTAATGTTACAATTAAACAGTTTCACTTCATGTAGGCTAGGAACATTTCCCCCGACCGCTTCTGCTCCACATAAACTTTGTGCGTAATCAAATGTCTCTACGCGTCATGCATGTCCATATTAGAGACGGGAACAAGCGCTGTTCAGCCAAAGTTTCATAATTTCATAAAAAGAACATTTTTCCAAGTGACACATCCCTCAGAGAGACCGGGTTTCCAGACTGTTTCAGTGGGAGGAAATCTTATCGCATGCGCCGGTTCTGTGCTGCGCTGCGAATCCCAGATCTTCAGCTCACTGTCCACCGTGGGCGCTCCGAGCCGCGCTGAACACAGTATCCAGTATAAAGCTCTGATGTTCTGATGGGAATATTTTACCTCCGCGATGTGCATTAACGATTAAAATGTCAGCTCATCCATGCGCATCAGTGTGCGTCAAGGTAATTCTTTCAAACCAAGCAACATCCTTGAGTTTATCCATCAAAATAAACAGTCAAATGAAACGAGGGCCCGGGCGCGATTCGATCCCCAGACTCCCGGGTGAGAGTCATACGCTCTAACCAGTCAGCCAAAGGGACAACTTCTTGACCAAGTAGCCAGGGCGCATTATCTATCGGGACACTGCGACAGGACACTCACACTGCCAAACCTGATTATGAAACTTTGGCTGAATAGCGCTTGTTCCTGTCTCCAATGTGGCGACGCATCCAGGAACCTGTCTGAGGAGAAGCCCAGAATCTGACATCCTCCAGCTCAGGAAGAGCATATGATTACGCACAAGCGTGACCCGTCAACCCGGTCTCACAGTAAGACCGGGTTGGACCTGTTCAGGTTTACGCAGACAATCTTTACATTTAGAATTAGCATACAGATGTAAAATTAATGCAGTAAAATATAAAGCATTTTATTTAAATATCCATTCATTATTTTATAAGCACAGAGAGCCGCATCAGATGGATGGAAGAGCTGCATGCGGCTCCAGAGCCGCCGACCCCTGTGCTAGCCTACTTTATCGTCCCCAGCAATTTTTAAACCCCACTCAAGTGTATGGTTATTGTCCCCAGCAATTCTGAAAACAAACTGACGCCCTTGTACGTGACTGTCCTTCCCAGTCAGATGGCCCAGATAACAGAAAGCCCAATAAGGGTCCCAAAAGAGGCAGGGGTTTCCAAACACAGAGGAGCCGACCTAGCCGTGAGCCTGTCAATCCCCAACCAGAGCACACCCAATTCAGACGGGAGCGAAGAGATGACTATCAGCAATGACTAGGGGCAGGTTCTGATGCCTGGACAGAGGAAAATTACGTGGTTTTACTGCTGTGGAGCTTGGGAACTGCTTAATATCCTGAAAGAAAAGACATTTATCAAGCTTAATGTTGAAGGACAGAGTGTTGAGTTCCTTTTGTGAGTCTGGTGCATGTTGATCTGTTATATTGTCTGGAGTGAAATGACCCAGGTCTCAGAATAGATTATTGGCCAGATGTTGTCAGAGCAAATGTTGGTGTGTGAGACGTTCTTATCAGGAATGCAGGGAAATGCTTTTAGAAGTTGAGATTAGTAATGGGGGGGGGGTTAGACTTAAGCCTTTGCAAGAGGATCCAGGTAGATGGGAGCCGAACCATCTCGGACTTTGTATGCTAGTGTTAGCAGTTTGAATTTGATGCGTGCTGCTAGCGGTAGCCAGTGGAGCTCAATGAACAGAGGGGTGACGTGTGCTCTTTTTGGCTGATTGAAGACCAGACGCGCCGCTGCATTCTGGACCATTTGAAAAGGTCTCACAGTCCAGCCTGGAAGACCAGTTAGAAGAGCGTTGCAGTAATCGAGGCGGGAGATGACCGTAGATTGCAAAGCGGCATGAACGAGCAACAGAGGCAACATGATCTTTAAAGGTCAGGTGTTCATCAATCACAACACCTAGGTTTCGAACTGCCTTTGAAGGAGCCAGAGATAGGAAGTCATTTTGGATTGAGATATTGTGCTGTATGGATGGTTTTGCTGGGATGACAAGTGGTTCAGTTTTAGAGAGGTTGAGTTGGAGATGGTGGGATTTCATCCATTTTGATATGTCAGAGAGACAGTTTGATATTCGTGCAGAGACAGTGTGGTCGTCCGGTGGAAATGACAGATAGAGCTGGGTGTCGTCTGCATAGCAGTGGTAGGAGAAGCCATGTCATCGAATGATCTCACCCAGTGAGGTGGTGTATATGGCTAAGAGAAGAGGTCCTAGTACTGAGCCCTGAGGGACTCCTGTGGCAAGATGGAACAGTTGATTTAAAAGTTGCAACAGTGTTGTCTGATAGAGACCGACTATAGTGAAATTTACTTTCATGTCTCGAGAACTCAGTTATAAAAAACTCAAAGGTTATCAGAAAGTGGTCCGAGAGGACTGGATTATGTGGAAAGATCGTTATTTCCTCAAACTCTATGCCAGGGATTCCCAAAGTGTGGTGCGCGCACCCCTGGGGGTGCGTGAGCTGCTGCTAGGGGGTGCGCAAGGTGAAAAGTGTAATGGCTGCGGAGCTCAGAGAAGTCTGTCATATGTCACCATTAGCGTAGAAACTCATTCGTGGGTGGGCCAAAGAAAAAGTAAGTGGGCACAATAAATGTAATTGAAAACAAGTATATTTTTGCGTGCGCGCGTGTCCTCCACATGTGCCCTAGCTTCATAATAACAATGCGCTGAGCTTCAGCACTCTGGCCTGCGCCCGCCGATATGTTCCGTATTTGATCATTTTAACGGTGTTGGAGGAATCTGAAGGTGGTGAGTCATTCTGGCAGATTGTAATTAACACCTGTCTCATGCAGGTGTTCTGACATTGTAAACCTCACACACAGAACATTGTGGATGTAACTAAATAAATCAAGAAATGATTCCCATTCAGGCTATTA
>SSNQ01034530.1:791051-815059 GCA_006942095.1 Nothobranchius kuhntae | reverse complement strand
ATGGATGGTTTTGCTGGGATGACAAGTGGTTCAGTTTTAGAGAGGTTGAGTTGGAGATGGTGGGATTTCATCCATTTTGATATGTCAGAGAGACAGTTTGATATTCGTGCAGAGACAGTGTGGTCGTCCGGTGGAAATGACAGATAGAGCTGGGTGTCGTCTGCATAGCAGTGGTAGGAGAAGCCATGTCATCGAATGATCTCACCCAGTGAGGTGGTGTATATGGCTAAGAGAAGAGGTCCTAGTACTGAGCCCTGAGGGACTCCTGTGGCAAGATGGAACAGTTGATTTAAAAGTTGCAACAGTGTTGTCTGATAGAGACCGACTATAGTGAAATTTACTTTCATGTCTCGAGAACTCAGTTATAAAAAACTCAAAGGTTATCAGAAAGTGGTCCGAGAGGACTGGATTATGTGGAAAGATCGTTATTTCCTCACACTCAATGCCATAAGTCAGCACAAGGTCTAATGTATGATGGCAGGAGTGGGTGGAGCTATGTATTCTTTGAGTAAAACCAATTGAGTCTAAGATATTACTAAAGGCTACATTGAGGCAATCATTTTCAATGTCCACATGAATGTTGAAATCCCCCACTACAATGACCTTATCAGTATTTAGCACCAAATCAGATAAAAAATCAGAGATCTGATCCAAAAACTCAGAGTAAGGGCCTGGTGGACGATATAAAACTACAAACAAGAGTGGTTTTACAGTTTTGCTATCTGGATTAGGAAAACTAAGAATAAGATGTTCAAACGAACTGTAACTATTAATCTGTAAGGGACTGATTAATAAGTCCGAATGAAAAATGGTTGCTACTCCTCCTCCTCGCCCTGTACTTCGAGCAATATGATGATTTAAATAATTTGAAGGAGTCGACTCGTTTAAGCTAACATAGTCCTCTTGCTGCAGCCAGGATTCTGTGAGAGAGAGCAAAGAGATCTGATTATCACAAATCAAGTCATTAACTAACAAAGTCTTAGAAAAAATGGATCTAATGTTCAACAACCCACATTTAATTTTTCTAGTTTTCTGCTCAGTTGAATTTGTTCTAATATTTATGAGATTTCCATGATTTACTTTATTAAGCCTGATATTTAATCTGTGTGGTTTTGGCTGTGGGCAGGACACTGTCTCTATGGGGTAGTGGGTGGGTAACAGTACAGAAGCTGCAGAGGGGTGTGTTAAACTACGACTCTGCTTCCTGGTCTGGACCCTGGGTTGTCATGGAGGACTAATAAAACTGGCCATGTTCCTAGAAAGAAGAGCTGCTCCATCCAAAGAGGGATGGATGCCGTCTCTCCTCATCAGACCAGGTTTTCCCCCAAAAGTTTTCCAATTATCAATATAGCCCACGTTGTTTTCAGGACACCACCTAGACAGCCAGCGGTTGAAGGACAGCATGCGGCTAAACATATTGTCACTGGTCCGATCAGGCAGATCGCAGCCTTTCCTTTGTGTTTATGTATACACCGCCCCCTAGTGTACAAATGCATAGTGTTTTATGCCGGTTTGCTAACAACGTGTGCATCTGTGTTTACAGGAGCAGGTGTCTTCGGGGCTGCTTTGCACCTTTCAGTGGAGGATTACAACTGTGCTTTGTCACATACTAGTCCTAAAATGGTGCCTGTGATTCCTTTATGTTACTAATTATTTTCACTTGCAGTCAGTCTGGTTGTTTAGGTCAGCAAGCAGAACTGGGATCACTACTGAGTGATTTTAAGGACATTTTTACTTAATGCTAGTTGGACCCATTAACTTAACTGTGTTTTATGCTAAGCTAAAGGGAACGGAGTACAGGAGAATGACTGGGTTGGTACAACTTGTTCCCACTTATCTAACTTTGGGAAATAAGTCAGACAAAATTTCTATTTAGGGTGGAATGTCCCTTATAAACCTGAAGTAAGGTAGTAAAACTAGAATTGGATAAATGGTTTGTTTTTATTTTATGGGGTGAATTCTGAATCTACTGCCAGCTGCAGTTAAAGGTCTTGAGAAGTGGCTTGCCTTAAGCTGGAACATGTAAATGAGGAGGAAAATCATGAAAATGCAAAAACACAATTTGCACATGAATCTTTCCATGTGCTTGGTCTTGTAGATGTAACTTGCAGCAAAAGGTGATTAGCATGGATTCTTTTAAGGTTCTTGATGTCCTTGCTGTTCCACGGAGGAATGATTTTACTCCCAACTTTAAGGTCATGTCCTTTTCTTGTTTTGGGCTTTGGGTCGGAAACAGAGGCCGTGCAGTATTCGACGGATTTAATGCAACACAACCTTTCAGATTGAAGTCACTTTCAAAAACATAAGATGTGTGTCAGATTCTGTACCACGTATGAAAGTGACCTTATCGGCATCTGAAAGAAATAAAGAGTTGAGCTGTTCAGTCATAAAAATTAGATCTGGGTGGCAGATGGGCAAAAAGTCAGATTCGATGCACTTTTGCCTGCAGTGTGGAAGTAGCCTGAACATATTTTAAACTAGATACATTGTATTTCTTGCAGAAATACTGTTTGAATGCTGACTGCCGAAAATGTTGGATGGACCGGGATAGGGAGCTGGGGAGCTGCAAGCGGCAAGAAGAACATTTTTAGTACTCTGTGGTCCTCAACTTTAAAGATATTGGTGCCAAAATGAATAGCTGGCCATTCCTGAAAGAGTTAAGTGCTTTGATAACTCATCCATGTTAACTGCTGACAAACTGTAGGAGAAGATGTACGGCAAAAAAAGTAGTGAAAAATCTTGAAAGAAGAATAAAGAGAAACAGCAAAACTAACATCAAACAAAAAGTTCATGTGGGAGAAGGAGAATCCAAACGTGAGAAAAATCTAAGTGAGATCCTGCAGACACCCAACAAAAAATACCCAAAACATGAAAGGCATGGAGGGCCAGAACCGAAAACACACACACACACACACACACACACACACACACACACACACACACACACACACACACACACACACACACACACACACACACACACACACACACACACAGTCCATTTCTTAAGACAAGCCACGGCTTTATGACCTCCTGGGAGATTTGGTAGACAAATGCTGATGGAAAACTGAAAGGCTGTGTACCTGATCTGACCAGTCCAGCTGGCATGGAGACGGGCCATCAATGCAAATTGTCTTTCTACAGAATAGGAGAATATCCTTCAACACCCTCCCAAATACACTTGCACCACCCTCGACAAACACACCCTGCAGCATAATCCAGTCTTTGAGTCAAATGTGCACACTTCCATTGATTCTAATGCTGAAGAACTCCTGATGGACATGGACCACTATCCAAACTTTGTTAGCTGAAACAAATCTGAGGAGGGAGATTCTGGATTTCTAGATAGAAATAGTGAAGACAGAGAAGGTAAGAACTTACACCTTGTTTTTGTTTGATTAAACGTATCTAAATAAGGGAATAAGGAGCTATTTTCACCACTCGACACACATCTGTATGTCTGACATCAGAATAAACAGCAGATACATGTAAATATTCTGCCTGATTTCATTCTAATGATGAACAATCAGCTGTTTTTATTGGTTAAAATTGTTTCTGTTCAGTGCTGGTGTACATGCCAAATGCACACTACGATCTTCCTGCCCCTGGCGCCTCTGTCCTAAAGGACCTGTTTGCTTACAGTTTTGAAATCTTGATATAACAAAGCACTTTATGCTGCTGGTGAGTTAAACGGGCTCTGATATGATGGTGTTAGAGGAAAATGAGTTGTTTCATAGAAAACTAAACTCATTGGCGGACATTGAATTGTGTATTTTGTACTACAAGAACTTCCTTTACACAAACACATGTAGTAGTTGTGGGGAGTTGTTGAACAGTAAGTTGTTTACTGACCACGCAGGGAAATCTTGTGATTAAGAAATGTGCCACATCAGCTGGTTGGAAACCAAACTGGAAGTGTACTGCTACTTATGTGGGTTTGCGTTAGTCGTGTGCTGCTGCAATAGACGGCATAAAACCCATCGGCCTGTGGTTGGATGTAAAGGAATGCAAATAAGTTTGGTTATGGAAACATAAGCCTAACGTGGTCTGGAAGGGAAAGACTGCTGCCAGGAAGAGTTTATCAGCCTTTAAATTTAGACCAGTGGACGTTCCAAAATGTAAGTCCAATGAACGAGTACATTATCCAATAATCATTTGCTAACTGTCAGGGACCTCAGCTTATTTGAATGGTAAATTTCTATTTGAATGGTTTTGGACACAGTTGTTCGTTTGGGAACTGTTCTAGCAGTCAAAATGAGCACAGCAAAGACTTGGACCACGGGTTTCCAAATCGTGGCCCACACAGTGACTTTGTGGGGTCCTTGATTGAAAAAAATGTTTTAGCAGATACTCTGATGTAAGGGCTAAAAAAAAAAACAATTTCAAACAGAAAAGGGAAAATGCAGTGAAGTATTTGTCCTTTATTAACCCGGTTCTTTGTTTTTAATAGAATCTTCTGGTAAATAAAAATATAAATCCTGCTGACT
Organism: Nothobranchius kuhntae; assembly: GCA_006942095.1. Lineage (NCBI taxonomy): Eukaryota > Metazoa > Chordata > Actinopteri > Cyprinodontiformes > Nothobranchiidae > Nothobranchius > Nothobranchius kuhntae. The sequence goes on along the minus strand of SSNQ01034530.1, from coordinate 810,572 downwards.
TTTTCTAAAAAGCAGATTTGTTCATTCATTCATAAAACGGGACTAAATTCTGCTAACTAGACTGAAGAGTGGCCCAGATCCTGTTCTTGTTGCTAAAAGTGAAAAAGAAGTTTTCAAGAGAAGAAACTAGAAAACAATCACCCCATCAGACCCACTTCATTCAATGCTTTTTGTTTATGAAGGCGCTTATGAGACTCTCTATCTTATGTTTACAAAGACTTACAGGTACGTCGGACTAGTGAGTCATCACAGCAATCCTCATAGTAAGCAAGCACACAGCGACAGTGGAGAGGAAAACTCCCTTTTAACCCTCTGGAGGTAGGCGTTGCAGATTAGCAACGTTAAAACCTACCTACCTGGTTACCCCACATACGTAACCCAAGAGCAGGTTTTAACTGAGAAGTACCCCTGAAGGACTTAGTTGTTCGTCCTTTTATCAAAACTTCTTTTGAGCCTGAGAGGGTTAACAGGAAGAAACCTCCAGAGGATCCTGGCTCAGTATAAGCAGCCATTCACCACGACTCACTGGGGATGGAGAAGACAGAGCACACACACAGTAGGAGTAGTTTCTATGTTAAATGAAGTAAACCGGTATTAGCAGGCGGGAGAGAATGTTTATAATGTAACGCTGCTCTTGATGAACATAACATCTATGATAGCTTCCAGTCAGGTTTTCGTAGAGCTCATTCTACTGAAACAGCTCTTCTTAGGGTCTCTAATGACCTTCTGACTCACAGTGATACAGGGTTCTGTTCTGGTCCTGCTGGACCTGACTGCAGCCTTTGACACTGTTAAACTGCTCTGGCGTGGTTCTCCTCTTATCTGTCTGAGTGTTCCTTCTCTGTGGCCGTCTTCAAGTTTCTGTCCACCACCACCTCTCTTACCCATGGTGTCCCACAAGGTTCTGTGCTGGGACCTCTACTCTTCCTTCTCTATCTGCTCCCCCTTATACCATCTTTATGCAGATGGTATTCAACTGTACATCGCCTTTAAGCCCCAGGAGATGTCTAAGCTGCAGCTGTTGCTTCTCACACAAAACCTTCTGTCAGGAATCTTGGTGTGACCTTTGACCCAGCTCTCACCCTGGATTCTCATGTCAGTTCTCTTGTTGGCTCTTCCTTCTTCCATCTCAGGAACGTTGCTAAGGTGAGTCCCATTCTGTCCCGCTCTGAACTTGAGACAGTTCTCCACACCTTCATCTCCTCACGCTTAGACTACTGTAACTCTCTTTTCACGTGTCTGAGCAGAACCTCCCTGAACCGTCTACAGGTGGTTCAGAACGCCTGTGCTCGGCTTCTGACCAAGTCCTCCAAACACACCCACATCACCCCGCTTCTCCTCCACAGTGGTTTGAGTTGCACTCGCTGTATGAAAAGCGCTTAAAAAATAAAGTGTGATTTGATTCTAGCTTCACTAGCTGCTGGTTAACTTTATAGTTCATTTCAAGATCTATAACATGTTTGAAATAACAGGAAAATATACAGTTGGAGAATGGTGGTAGAAGGAAGTAGCAGAAGTAGTGAAAGGTGGTCAGTATGTCCTTAGCAGTCAATTAAATTAAATTCAGTTTATTTATAAAGCGCCAAATCACGACAAGAGTCGTCTCAAGGCTTTCACAAAATAAACATTCCAATTGAGTTCATTTCAGTGCGCCAATTAGTTCAAAGTTTCCTAAAGAACCCAGACGATCGCACAGAGTCAGCGACTTGTGTGCAGCGACAGTGGAGAGGAAAACTCCCTTTTAACAGGAAGAAACCTCCAGAAGATCCTGGCTCAGTATAAGCAGCCATCCTCCACGACTCACTGGGGATGGAGAAAACACAAACACACACACACACACACACACACACACACACACACACACACACACACACACACACACACACACATTATTTTGGTTTTCCACATTTGCCGTACGAGTGATGTTTCACAGTTCCTGTGTGGCTGTAATGTGAAAGTTCTTTTGTGAGGTGGGAGCGCCCCCCCCCATGTACTTCCCTGTATTTGTCACAAATACATCATTATAAAGCTAAATGCTGTGAGCGCAAACATTGAATTAATGTTCTTGTGAAATGAAACTATTCTAATGACTAACTGTCTAACCCTAACCGTCTGTAACATAGAGACAAACGGGATTGTTGTAGAAAATGTTTCAAACTGATTTTGTCTTTATTTATTTATTTTTACTGTATTGGGTCTGGGCATTTTCAGTAATTTGTCTCTTTTTCTTTTCTTTGTTTTAATACTCTTTTCACATTTTATGGCTGATATTCAGTTTTTTTCCAGCAGAGTGACAATGTGGACCAAAATAGTTTTACTGGTGACTGGAGTTGCCTTCATGCATCGGGTAGGCCATTTCCTTTCTCTGGTTCTAATCTTTTGAAATGTTTTCAGAAAACTCTCGACTTTAAACTTGGGTTTTGCTGTTAGGGTTAGGGTTAACCACAACAGCTAACGTTAATCCTCCGTGGAAGGCTGTGCAAGCGGTCTTGTGTGTGACCTCCGTTATCACAAAGCCTTGAAGGAGTTGGCAATCAGCCTTTCATGACTTTAAAAAACAAGCTCATTTACATGTAGAAATCCCGGGTTTACCATCTTTCAGCTGAACATTGAAAACGACATTTGCACCTTGTACATGATGTCATGGGATCTGTAGCACTGATGGTGTGATGTGAACAAGTTAAAACTGGCTCGTTTCCTCTTTCATGGGCAGCCATTTTTTCATTGGATGGACTCCAAAAGGTAACCAAATGCAGAAGAGTTTGTAATCTGAGGGGGTAGCAAACCCGCCCTGTGGTGCTTGTAATGCTGCGCTAAAACTAAAACAAAGACAAGAGCAAACTCATTTTTTACCTGATGTCAAAAAGCAAAAAAGAGCAATAAAGTTAACAAAATCAGTATCTGAATTTTAAATGAGACCAAATTGTACAATAATTTCACATCAGTACTAATGTTGCTATTTTTTGTTCTTGCAGGTGATTTCACAAGGTGAGAACATCAATACTAATCCCATAAATACCTTACCTGTAGGCTGTCTAATTCATTCTGACAGTCTGTCTTTAATGCTTTCATTCATTTGAACAAAATCATCACAGTTCCTTAATCCAGTGGGCCTACTGCATCTATGATTACCAATCGATTTAGCATTATTCTTCCCATTTTTCTCCTACTGATGATTAAGACATCTACGTTTCGGAGCTGATGGTGGAGAATAACGTCACGCTGGATGCCCAGAGGATCCTGCTGAGTTGGAATGCTTCAGTAACCCTCAACGTGACAGATAGCAGCGGCGTTTCCCACACCGTGACTATCTTCAGCAGTGAAGTGGTTGCAGGTAACGGCTGCTTTTCTGTTTTCCTAACATCACAATACATCCTCATAAGTAATGCTTGTCTTATAAATATAAACGTAAAAACGGTGTGTTTCCTTTTAAGGCACTCTCACTAACATCACATCAATATTTAAAGATTTTTTAAATGCTTGATGAAAAATGACTGGGTTGCTGTTTTTACCAACTGTTTACAACATTTCTGACAAAGCAGAATAAACAAGTCAGAAGAAAATATATAACCTCATCATCCGCTCTACACATTAAACATAAGATCTAATCCAGTAAAGAAATAACTATCACACAAAAAAACAAAACCCTAAAAATAGTCTGCAGGAACGTTATCTAAAAACATAAACGTTGACCACACGTTATTAAATCTCCCCACCGGACCCTTCCGACTCTGACTTTCTCCAGATGTACATGAGACATGCTTTCCCCGAGTATGCTAGTGGATGAGTCCTTCTACCTAGACATTATGAGTGTTTTAGACAGCAAACGGAGAAAGCTATCATGCCCAGCTGGCCTGAGTCCACACACCTCCACCACGACCGCTCCAAACAAAGCTAAGTGTCAGGGCGCACAGTGGTCCCACAAATCTTGGAGTGCTTCAAAAATCGACCCCCAATCTATGAAAATGTGTGGCAGATGAACACTTGCCGCCATCATGCGGGTCCAAGTCTGGCTTGAGTTTAGATAGTCTGACTCTGGACCAATGGAAACGGTGCACCTCTTCAAACTGAACAACACTGTGTCTCACACACACACACACACACACACACACACACACACACACACACGAACGTTCTATAGAGCCTTGTGCCAGACTATTGTTGCTCACCCAGCACCCAGGCCCAGCTCTCATCTGTTTTAAAACATCCAGACTGGTCTGATGGTGTGAGCTGAGCCAGGTCTAAAATTTACTCAAAACATTCTTAGACATCCGACGGTCCAAGATCTCATCCAGGAGGGTCTGAGATGGACACAGGAAAACCTTCAGAGTCAGACTTGACAAAGTGTCTCGGTTATAAATACCTTAAGAATTGTGAGTTCGACCACCAGCTGTTTAAAGGATTCAAACATGTAACCCAAACCCATCAACATATAAGTCATGTAGATAATTTACGTTTCCACTAGGCCACCCGTTAAAGACCTCTTCAGATACGGAGGAAATAAACGTGCAGTTCTTTGTCACAGGGACAGCAAATGGTAATCTGGTGAAACCAAAAGGCCGTCTCACTGAATCCAGACCGTAAACAGTCACGCTGTGTCTCCTTTAAGCTTGTTATACCTCTTTTAAGAATGAAAGTGATGGCATCCTTACGATCTAGAGTAAATCTCATCTTAGTCACTTGTTCTACAGAATGCTTAGTTGTGGGCGAGGACTTTGAGTGCAACTGCACGATGGGCTACGTTTGGAGCAACGAAGTCTGCTACAACTATAACTGCTGTCTTCCAGCAACGTGCACAGCAAATATATCTCTGGCTTCATCCATCTGTGTCCGGGAAACCAACGGTGACCATCCTCCTCATGTGTTGTTGTTTGTGTTTGGTTTGTTTAGGTTTTTATTTTTAATTGAACTTTGCCTCATGTTTTCATTTAGTCTCAGTTGAAGCTAACGAGACGCTTTATAACCAACAGTTTCCATCAATGGATCAATTTCACCCTGGGATCCCATCTATACACAAACAGTACGTCCGTCTCCGTTTACAAAGCAACGCTACACCACACCCGGGTAAACGGCTGCTTCTAAAGCCTTCTTTATCTTCAAAGGTACAGAACTCCTTCAGTAAGCTGAATGGCCTGAAGACTCTAACTGTCACACCAAGGAGGTTTGCCTTTCCATATCAGCTTTTCAGTTTCAACAGTACTTTCATTCACAACTGTCTGTTAGAAGTTAACGAAACAATGACAAGGTTTGCATGTTTAATCATTTGTTCAGAAAAAGACTTTTCCACTGATTTTCTCCTCATCAGCACCGCCACCATAGCTGACTTTTTGGTAAATGTCAGCGTTAACGTAAACACGTCTAAACTTCAGGAGATTCTGACTTATCTGCAAAGTTCTGTTGCCTCCAGCCAAATTTTTGTGGACACTCTCGGTTTGTAAATCTTTGTACATCCTCTCTAAGACATTGAATCTAATAATGTACCTAGTTATGTCTGAATCATTTCTATTGTCCCCTTTTACATAGGAATGGTCAACATTTACGCCCCTCCAACCCCAGTGAAATACCAGTCACTGCTCCTCCTGAACTGCACGTTGGAGGAGGCCACCGACAGCTTTGGCTGGAACCTAACCACACTGCTGCAGCGCTTTGAACTCAACAACGGCCTCATTGTGAGAATTGGTCCACCCTGTGGCACACAGGATTACCAATCCTGTACTTCAGTCACTATCTCAAATGCTACCGGCATGTATGCAGGCAAGTAAACCAGCTTCCACCCCAGAAAAACTTCTTGATTCTTTTACATTCAGGTTTCTGTGCCTTTAAACTATTTTCTATTTATCAGACTGATTCTGAGATCTAGGATCCAACCTTTCAAGTTCCAGTTGGTCCCCACACTCATCAACAGGATCACAAGCTGCTAATTGGATTAGCGTTCATGCTAATTATTCAACATTTATGTGCTAGCAGTAACATGACAATCTACATTAGATCTTAATGACATCATGAGCTACATTTCAGAAAGACGATCAGAAAAGGCATTTCATGTTTGAGTTGTTTGCTTATAAACTGTATAATTGGGTCTTTACAAATGCAATCTTTCTGTTTTTGTGCAATTTTTTACATGTTTGTGTAAACTTGATTGAATCTAGAATCTAGGTCTAAAAATGTCTTGGTGCTGCCCCCTGTGGGTTTAACTGTGGCTACTGCATTTACAGTACAGTCTCCTCCCACTCCTCCTCCGTCCCGAGATGGAGATGTCCCACACTTGGCCATGCCACTCCATGGGTGTTTCTCAGTGTCCAGGCGCCTTGCTTGCGAGGACACGGTCCTTCCTTGGTCGAAGAAAACGGTTAAATGGAACAGACTTGCATCACGTGGCCGCGGCTTCCACGGCGGTCATGTAACATCCTGTGACACGGGAGATAACGTTATATTTTATACGTATTAGTTTCAATATAAAAATATAACGAGCCTTTAACTTTTTAAATTGTGTATGTGTTTATTAAATTAAATACTTAAGTGAGTTACTACCCGCTAGCTACCGACGCTGCAACTACTAAGCTACTAACCAACCATAGATAACTTCTTTGGATCTAAAAAAAAACTTTTTAAATTAGCTGACTTACTTTTAAACTTGAAATTTGCCCTCGAAGTAACTGCCGGCTTCTGATCCGCCATCCTTTAGGACATACCGCGGTGTATTCTGGGTAATTTTTGACCAAGGCTAGGCTACAAGACACCTCTCGTGTATCCTTGCTCAGCTAGCTAAACGGCTAACAAACGGAGAACACACGCCTCGGTAGAACATGAACATTGGAACACGTTTTGGCGGCTCCTGATGACGTATCTCCTAGGCAACCGGGGCGGGGCCGAGACATCAAGGCGAGGTTTCTTGGCATTGAGAAACACCCCAAGCCTCCTGGCAACGCCCACTTCCACAGCATTTTTCAAATGTTGACTAGGGGTGGAGTTACGTTTTCTGATGGTGTGCAGCCCCTCTTTGGGTGTGGTTATGGCATCATAGCAGCATGGCTGGATGGCTGCAGCTTGTTCAGAACTGAAACCATCTATGACAGTTTTAGATTGGACCTGCTGACTGACTGGCTAAAGCCACAATAAAGGCAGTTGTTGACTTTATACTTTTGTGTTTTCACTTTGGAAGTGTGTATTCCTCGCAGTTCCTTCCACTACTGCATAAACCAGATTTCCTTACAATGCAAAAGTAACATTTTAGATGTGAATTGGTTCGAAGTGTGTTTGAATCTCTGATAGGTTCACTGAAGGGATCACGCAGCTGTCATGAACTTGAAATCCACCTGTGTTCCCAACAGGCACATACGAGTGTGGATTCACCACTGGGTCAGTCAGACACACAGCGCGGGCGAGTGTGGACATCGCTCTCCTGCCAGATTCCATCAACATGAATTTTAGCCCTCTGATCGCAGACTGTCTACAGCTGACCCCTGTTGCTGTTTCTGCCAGCATTCCAATAACCACCGAGCCCTACAATATCACATGGAACCAGAACACCAAAGTGATGCAGACAAATCCAACAAGTGAGACAAATCTACCTTTTATTAAACGTTCCGTCTTGATGAACGGGTCACTGCTGAAACAACCGTGTTTATGTTACAGGGAGGGAAGTCTTCATGTACAACTTCACCGCTTCCATGGGCTGTACAGCAGCAAGTGAAAACATAGAGATCGTTTTTCAAAACAGACTGAATCAAACTAAAAGTGCAAACGTCAACATCCCTGTGTTACTTGGTACCGAATTCTTTAAATTAGTTTCAAAAATGAGATTTACATTTTGAAATGCTTTATTCCTAATTTTTGAAAGTCTGTTTGATCTGATGTTTCCTCTTTGGACTTCCGCTGTCTCCTGCTTTTCTGTGTGCTTTACAGTTGGGGCGTCATTTTGCAACGCTGAAAGTATTGGTGATGAGGTCTGGCCAAAAACTCCAATTAAAACATTAGTCACAAATAAAACATGCCCAGTGGGCCGGGTCGGGAACAAGACACGTTACTGTAACGGAAGCCGACTGTGGGAACCGGTGTTCTCACAGTGCGTCAGTGAGGTGCTGAACAAAGTGCAAGATGCAGCTACTGTGAGTTTTTAGCTACTTGCTGATACTTCTTTAGCTTTGGGTGGTTAGCAGAACCCTTAACGTCACAGAGAAGCTAAATATTGACTGATGCTAAAAGATAGACGGTTTTGATTCTGTGCTCACCATTTTAACAAACTTTGATGCATTTTTCTTATTTTTTCTAGAACTTCCTGAATGGACTTGGAGCTACCCCGGAAGTGGCTAAAAACATCTTTCAAGGTGTCAATAACAACTCCAATCTGAATTCTGGCACAGGTGACGAAGCTGACATTGGTGCTACCATCAACATCATAGGTGTGATGGCCCAAGCATCGGGAATTATGACTTTGCAAGAGGATGTCTTGCCTGTAAGCATATTTAATATTTTACTTTACTTACTGCAGCTCTTTACGTGTGGCAGGGATACTGTGTACCATACACAGGAGAAGAGGTTGGCGTCTTTGTTACGGTTGTTCTGTGTTCCTTATCTGATTCCTTTTGGTTCTTCAGAATAAATACAGCTTGTTTCTTCCTTTTTGCTGACATGTTTCAGCTCTCACTGCAGCCTTCGTCAGAGCTCCGGCGATGTTAAACAGAGATGGGAGTGACACCACCAACATCGGCGACGCTCTGACGAAGGCTGCAGTCAGCAAACAGGAAGAAACGAGCTCTATTTATTCTGTGTGTAGTGAAGGGTTAGGGTTAGGTGTGTAGTGAAGAACCAAAACAAGAAGAGGCAGAAATCTGGCAGTTTAACACTTAAAGCTGCAATGGCAACTTTGGAAAACAAAATGAGCTGAAAAGTATTGGTCTCACCAAACTGCAGCACTATCCTGGGTCCTCCACTCATTACATACTCATACCTAGCAACAGAACATTGCTGGTGTGTTCTTCTGTAAATAATATCAGAGAAGAAGAAACAGCCGGCTGCTACCACAGCTTTAGAACAAACGGCTAGAGTCCAGAAAAGAAAATCACCATTTGAAGTCACGCACAACAAAAACATTTGGCCCTAGAAAATGGCGACTGGTGTTTGGCACTAACTTGGTTCTTCAGGCGATGCGGGCTTATGGTACTGGCAGAAGGGGAGGGTTGACACGGGTTTTACACTGGAAGCATCGGCGGTACGAGACGGCAGCAGATTGCTTTACTCGCCAACTCCAAAGCGGTCCTTTTGGCACCGGGACAGTCTCGGCAGCAGCACGGCTTCCTCGCTGTTTTCTTCTCTGGACTAGTGAGATCACAAGATCCCTCGAGACTTCAGATCACGGTTTGTTTATACAATCCGCCATTAAACTATAAAACAGAAAAGAAGGAAATCACGTTTGACATCGCTGTTTGATGTCATATATGATGTTGTTCCTCTCCACGCTTTCCCAAATGGACAACCCAGCCTAACGGCACGTTTCCTCGTCTGGCAGAAAGAGACGAGCCGTCACCAATCAGTTACAAATAAAATATGTTCAGCAGAAATATCTGGAGAGCAAAAACTCTTGTGAGGATTCTTCTTTAAAACATTTAGTTCCAGACCTCCGACTACTCTGAACTCTTCTGACAAAACACTTAAAGACAGTTTTGTTTTATTTCATTCTGTTATAGGATCTAATCAACGCTGCTAGCAACATGGTGAACTCGTCCTGGGATGGGGTAAATCAGACCGTTCGTCAAAGCATGTCATCAAATTACCTTTCTTCTATGGAGAGCCTGGTGAAAAACATCCAGTTCAACGTGAGTGATGGATACAACAGCACCAACCTGGAACTAAAGCTGTGTACAAGCGAAGACTGTAGTCTGTCTCTTTTTGGCGTCGACGTGTCTCTGAACAAGACCAACGGGACTATGAAAAGCCTCGGTGTGAGAAATTTAATGGACAAAATGACATTTGATCAAAATTTCAGCAGCATCTTGATCTCAGCCACCCTGGTGAACAACAACGATTCAAACATTACAATTAAAATGAACTTTCCTGTTGAGCAACCAGGTTTTACAACTTTTTCATGTGTCTTCTGGAACACCGTCAACAACAGTTGGTCCACTGATGGATGCCTCGCCAACCTTACAGGCGGTAACGAAACTCTCTGCGAGTGCCACCACCTGACGTCCTTCTCTGTCCTCATGGCCAAGAGTGCCAATGTGTCTAATCCTAATCTGGACATGATCACATACATTGGCCTTGGCGTGTCCATTTTCTCCCTGCTCCTCTTCCTCCTCATTGAGTATCTCGTGTGGTCGGCTCTGATAAAGACGAACCTGTCCCATTTCCGTCACACAGCTGTAGTGAACATCGCTGTGTTCCGTTTGCTTGGTGACTGCAGTTTCCTGGCCTCCATCTTTCCTGAACAGCTCAGTGAAACCATGTGCCTAACCTTCACCGTGTGCAAACACCTGTTTTACGTGGCCATGTTCACCTGGATGTTGTGCCTGAGTTCAATGCTCGTCCACCAGCTCATCTTTGTTTTCAGTCCCTTGAGGAAAAGAGTCTTCATGTTTTTCTCCAGCATCGTCGGCTACGTTGTCCCCATCCTAATCGTTGGGTCCAGCTACGTTTATTACAAATACACCAACAAGAGCTACTATGACAGAAAATCATGCTGGCTAATATATGAATCTCTCTTGAAAGGCTCCATTCATGCTTTTCTCCTTCCTGTGTTAACCATTACTTTGACAAATCTCTTTTCTATGGCGGTTGTCATCCTTACCTTGGTGAAGACCTCGGTGCCTGATGGAACCAAGGTAGATGAAAAGGAGACGGCCAAGAGCATTCTGAAAGTGGTGGTCCTTCTAACGCCTATCTTCGGAGTAACGTGGAGCCTTGGCTTCTTCCTTTACACGCTGAACAGCACTGACCCCATGTTCATGGTTGTTAACTACCTTTTCACCATCCTCAACTCTTTCCAGGTAATTTGATACCAGTTTTTGCAATAAGCTTAAAATTAGATGCATCAATGTGATTCCCTATTTCAGATAATTCCAGTGCTAAATACGGATCCGTCCAGCTCTGAGTGTAACTAATAAGGTTCGAACTAAAGCGGGGTCATAACTGAAATGGAGATGAATGTTTTAAAGAAAATCCTTTGCAGGATAGTTTAGATGGAAATGTGTTGCACTTTATTTTTTCTCTTTCAGGGTTTTTTCATTTTGGTGACAGGATGCCTCGCTGAGCAGAAGGTAGGTTTGTCCTTTTAACAATAAGTACACAATACTGGAAGTCACTAAAGCACAGCTTGTAGCACACAGGACAGAAATGTCCTGAGGCTCTAAAGAAAACCATTGACTACGTTATTTGGTGGTTATTGTCCCAGTCCATGCAATAATATTGCTATTGTCACTCACAATTTTACTATTTTGTGTTTGTTTTTACATTTTTGTTATGTTATCAGGTCAGAGATGAGCTATATAAACTCATTATGGTATGTAGTTTATCAAGAACTCAAGATCAAAACATAAAACATTGGAAACATGTAAGATAACCTATTATGACTCTGAATTCAGGCTAAAACGGGACGGGAAACGGACAGCATGCAGAAACTGACTTCCACTACCTACACCAAAGACAAATGATGACAAAGGTCAGTTTGATCATTTGTCTTTTGTATTCTGCATTAAGCTAATTATTGCCAGGGTTACTTAACATGGGAGTCAATGAGGATTTGCTCGCTTCTGACACCAGCCCCCAGTGGATGAGGGTGGAACTGCAATTTTTGGTACATCCGGGTTGGCCTCAATTTTTGAGCCGCATTGTGGGGGCTTGGTCCCAACACAGAACCCTGGGGAACACCCCCGAGAAGATGCGAGAAGGCAGACCCACCCATTCTGACGCTAACTGTTTTAACGCTAAAGTAAAACTTTGTCCTGCAGTGCAGAACTATCACCTTAGAGCAGGGGTCCTCAATTATAATGGTCCAAGGGCCACTCACAAAAAAGACCCAGAAGCAAGAGGGCCAGGGGGGGGGGCATCACAGCGCTCTGCTGGTTCAGTGAGTGGAATGCTACTGTGACTGAGCGAAACTACAAAGATGGCAGTGGCTAATTTGAAAACTTTTGGCATCAACTTTGGACAATTTAGACTTTGGGACAAGAGCAGATAGAGGTACTTTATCCTTTATTTAGAAGAAGGATGCACTGGTGTCGACAGCGTATGGCAGACGGTCCTGTTTACCGACATCTGTAGCGGTGAGAGCTGATGTTGGTGTAGAACATTTAGAAAGGTCTACACCCGTGATCTCCAGCTCCCTTCCCTGAGGGCCGGTGTTCAGTGATTATTAGGCTTCTGCACAACTTGATGACCATGCGAATCAAGCATGTTGGATTAGGGAAACATCTAAAACATGCTGGATACGGAGTTGGGGATCTCTGGTCTGCACTGTGAGCAGATCAACAAAGAACGCATTTCTGCAGACATCAGAGACGATCTCTTGTCTGTGGCACAATCTCCGTCCAACGCTCAACTGTTGTCCGCAGCTTGTGGTTTTCAAGGTTTCTCGTAACAACCTATAGGTTCTTCATCTGGTTTAATTCGTTTTTATTTGTGCTTTCCAGGAAGAGATGGAAGTATCTCATGTCTGCAGCTCGTCTTAGATACCACAAGAGGAAGCTTCTTGAAGTTTGTGGTAGAATGTTGTCCTTAGACTGTTAAACACACATAGATGGTTTTTCATGGAGGAACGTTATCTAAGGTTTGTCTAATAGAGCACTGATGTGGACGTTTAGAGGTAAAGTAATATTTGCTGATTAAACAGAAGTAATGCTTGTCCGTATCAGCTGATGATGCTCCTCATAGGAATGAATTGTTTTTATAGGCATTTTATTTTCCTTTATACCATTTATAGATAAAGTTCACATGTATAGATGTATAGGTTTAATGACTGGCTCGAAGTGCAAACATACAGTAACACTGGACCTTTTCACATATTCTAACTTCATGCTGACTGTAAATAGCTTTGAGCCGTTCATTTAAAGACAAATCTGTAAGTTTATATAGTTTTACATGAATTTAACGCCGTATATGATGTTTGTGTAAGCGTGTACGTAGCTGAATGATGTCATGAAATAAAGATGTGAATAAAGAATAAGTCACATTATTGACTGGAAGCCTTCAGCAGACGTGAAATGACTAATAAGAACGAATCTTGTTGCAGAACAACGATGACTTTTATGACTCATGAGTGCATTTTATAAAAGGAACATTTTCACATTCAGAGGAACCGGGAATCTTCTAAAATGTGTTTGTTTGAGTTTTCTTGATGACGGTGAAGATGACCAGTGTCAGAACGACAGCTCCTGCTGCGCCACCAATGAGAGCTCCCAGAATCCCTCTGTCAGCGTGCATGACCTCGCACCGTGACCCCACGTAGAAAGCTGCCTGGCTTGTTTCACATCTAAAGAAACAGAGGAGATTTAGTGGAAATTATGTATTTATGATCAGTCAAGATACGTTTATTTAGACTCAAGGAGCTCTTTGTGATCTACAAGAACAGGGTTGGATCAGCGGGAGACCGTCATGAAGATAAGACATCACCAAAAGGATTTTCTCTGCCCTCATCCTCGACAGCCTGACATAAATGCTGCTGGTGTTAAATACAGAGAACGTGTTAAAATTAGGATTATCAGGAAAATCCATCTGCTAAATGAGGCGTGACCTCTTAGATTTCATGTTTTCCCGTGGAGGAAGAGAAGAAAATATCATTTCTATAGCGCCTCCTAAGATAAAAATCATCATTTAGCAACATGAGAGAATGCAGATGAAGGGGTCCTGGACAGAACTTCGCCCACGTTCATCCTTCATCCATTCTGAAAGAAAGCTGGATCAGCGTGGGGAGGTTTGCTGCATGTGGACAGGGTGGTGAGAACTTTACAAGAACTCAGGCCCCAGGTCATAGATGCACGGTGTCAGCAAGTTCTCCAGCGTTCCATCAATGACCCCGATATCAGCTTTAATGTTCTCAACATGCATCCAAAGAAGACCACACTCAGCCTCAGAAAACACCATCCAAGTTCCTGCTGACGACCATCTTTATCTGGCGTCAGCGAGCCTAAGAGGGTTTGTCCGCAGTTAAAGAGAACATCTGTAAATGTGGTAATAAAAACAAAAGGAGGAAATAATCATTTAGTAAAAATTTGCATCACGTTCAAAAGAAAAACACAGTCCGTTTGAAACTGCCATTGTAAGACCTTTAAATGGAACTTAGACAGGCTTGCTTTTAGCGCCATCTGATGTTTGTTTAGTAAAGCCGGAAGTGAAGCTTATCTCGTCGCTGTGCATTCCTTTTTTAACAGCTTAAAGTAGCTGTCCAGATTATTTCTTTTGTCTGTTGGCATCACTAGCGAAACCAATCAGAGCCGGGCGGGGGGGCGGAGCAAATGACGGGCCCTTTAAACCCAAACAATTAAGTTTATGATGACATGACTTTAGCAGTGGAGGCCCGTGTATTTGGGACCTGCAGTGCTAGTTTTCTGACATAATATGATGTTACAACGGTGGCGGACTGGCCAGCTGTGAATTCTCCCCCCCACCCCACCTGTCGAAGATCCCCCGGGCTGCAGGAATGTCCAGCCTCCCATGCATGGACGTAATTTTGGGGGGGGACATGTCCCCCCCACTTTTTCCAAAGTTAAATTTTGACCCCTGCACTTTTTACCATCCAAAAACAATATTACGCTATATTAAATTGACACTGGTTGAGCTCTAGGACCAAGCGGAAACCAACCGTTTGTGTTGAAGCTTGTTTCCCATTAAAACATACTCTAGAGATACAACCCCCCCCCGTGTCCCCTCCACCTCTAAAGTGAAAATTCCGTCCATGCTCCCATGCAGTGCCTTAACCCTCCCACTGTCTTTATGGGTGACGCAGCGAGGAACGTTGACCATTGGGCAGGATTGATGGTTTATCCCTTAAGGTCCACGTGGCAGGGGTGAGGTGGTGCTCACTCTTCAGCCCTGCCACACGGACCCAAGTGATACACCATCAGTCCTGCTCAGTGGTCACCCTTCCTCGCGGGGTCACACCCATTAGGACAGTGGGAGGGTTAAGGGGACAGGTATGGCCACTTCTAATTTTGAGTTTTTCTGGTCATTTATTGTCGAAATTTCCAATAATACATTTATCTGTCCTCAAACATCAGCCATCCACATCCATGCAGCACTGCCACTCCAGATACGCCAGACTGGCGCTCCATGACAGGCTGCATTTTGCACATAGGGCGCATCACTGCTGTGAGGCGCACTGCACGTACAGCACCTTCAGTCCAGGCAAGGAGAGGAACAAAGAGATGCCCGTTCCCGCAGCAGCATCTGACCAACCAGTGGTTAAATGCACCAACAAGCAGGTATCCATGGAGCTGGAAAGATGTTATAATGTATCGATTAAGAAGTCAGGGAACGGTACATGGACGAAATCACCATTATAAATGGTTTGGATCTATATGAAAGACCCGAGACCGGAACACCGACGACAACTTGTTGCTACCGCAGCTCTGACATTTTTGGCCATTTGTTTGAGGAGTGAGCGAGTGGATGTAAACGTCCGGACAAAAGGTAAAAGATCCATTCGCTGGTTGTTGGGTTAAAAAGCAGAAATGTAACCCGTTGTTAGGAACCAGGGAGCAGAGACAATAATCCTGACACTCTGACTTTAACCCTCTGGAGGCAGGCATTGCAGATCAGCAACGTTAAAACCTACCTACCTGGTTACTCCACACACGTGTTTCATGAGCAGAAGTACCCCTGAAGGACTTAGTTGTTCGTCCTTTTATCAAAACTTATTGTCAGCCTGAGAGGGTTAACCCATTCATCTTAAAACATGTTAAAAAACCATCATTTCTTTCATTTATCTGCCCAGAAGCACGACTTTTTCGGGAAGCACAAGAATAAGAAACGTGTTAATAGTACGGATATTTTTAGAAGTACCAACGACGTCGCTTGTGTAGCGTCAATGAGCGGCTGAGAGCTGCGCGTTCCCGCAGCAGAGCCGAGCTGAGATCAGGTGTCCATGTAAATGAAGTGGTTATTGCTTTCTGATGTGGGTGTGGAGCCAGCTTCACTCAGCTGCTGAGGCTGCTCTGAGCAGAGGCCTCAGCGAGCAGCAGCACTGTGACGTTTAACTGGCACTGGCAGAAATGTGTATTTTGAGTGTGACAGGGCGAGTGTCACTGTATCCTGACTGATCATGTGCCCTGGCTACTTGGCCACGGGAGTGTCCCTTCGGCTGAGCGGTTAGCGAGTGTGACCCTCACTTGGGAGTCTGGGGATCAAATCCTGCCCGGGCCCTTGTTTCTCCACCTTGCCACATTAGCATAGTTTTCGCCTAGTCTCGGCTTGTTAATGAAAACTCCTGTTCCTCTCGTCGTGTTTTAGTCACCAAAGAGCTGTTTTTAGCTCATCAGCATCTCATTTTCATTATGAAGAAGAAGAAGAAAATATCTTTTCTATAGCGCCTCTCAAGATAAAAATCACGAGGCGCTTCACAAAACCAAAACAAAATGTAAAAATATAAAAAAAACATTTAGAAACTGTTTAAAAATATATTTAAAATGAGCAAAAATAAGAATGAAAGCAAAAAAAAGAAAAAACAGGGCATCAATGAAATCAGTCGTCACTGTTTTCGTCAACGAAAACAACACTGGTGTGTAGCCTATGTGTGCGTGTTGTGTGTGCTTGTCACGAACGATGAGTATGTTTAAAAAACGTACACCATCCGTATCTCACCAGAATGACAATTCTCTGGAAGGTGATGTTCGGTCGCCTTACAGCTGCAATCCAAGCGATTTGATGAGACTTTGTTACGTTTGATACTTGGTCTCCGTGGTTTTGCCTCCAAGCAGAAAAGCAGTGAGAAGTTAGCATTTTTTCCACCTTCATTCCCCTGGCGATGAGGTTGCACCCAGCAACACAGCAACGATTTACCATGGTTGTGTAATATAACCATCAGATGATTGATAGATTAAATAAAGCCACAATATCGAGGTTATTTGTGAAATCCACTGAAATGATTAATTAAATGCTACTCTTTAGCACCATGCAGTTCAGCTACGGTGGCCCACTCAAAAGGCAACAACCTCCAACTTAGCATTAGCTTGATGGCGTTGTCAATTTCCAATGTCTTTAGCCTAACCCACACAAAGCGTCCAAATACTCGACCAGTTAAAAAAATACATTTTTAATTATGCCGTGGTGGAGATGGACATCGCTAGCTGCTGGTTAGCCATGGCTAACAAAGGAGGGTTGGCTGGAGCGCTGTGTATGCTGTGTGTAAACTCCCACGGATTACCAGCCGAAGGAGACCCACGTCTAAAGTTAACGTTTGAGAAGAAGCCCTCGAAGAAGCACGTCATCTGTAACGCATGGAGAATTACATCGCTGTTAATAAAGTGTTTGTGGAGATCAAGTAAACTACGCTGATTTAGCCACTGGCCAGTGGACGAGCGCTGGAGCGTGTTGGGAGAGATGGCAGGCTGCAGGAAGAGACTTGAGTAGGAGGACTTTGGAACGGACACGTTGAGACCAGATCAGGAGTTCTGGTACTGAGAAAAGATGAATGAGCAACATGGGGTGAGTTAGGGAGTCAGGGACACCGCTAGGAGGCTGGTGTCCAGCTAATAGTGGGCAGGCTCTTAACTATGCAGCTTCCTAGTGTTGGACATGATGATGAACTGACAAATTTCATGTGTCTTTCCATTGAATTGTTTATTATCAAACTAACAAGTACAGCAACGGTGTAGCTAGCCTCTTCTACCTCTTCTTAGTTGAATTAGCAGACTCCGTGCTTCCAGGGCGCAATGCTGCCCTCTGCTGGTTCTTTCAGCTTACAGTCATAGTCCAAACAGGTAACTGGAGCTCGTATGTCCCTAAACAGCTACTGTATTTCAAGATGGTGGATGACTTACGGAGCATCAGCCACAGTTTATGTATTTAAATGTAAAAATTCAAGCTGAGAAGAATATTTAGAATTGATGTTGGTGACAAATGTTGGTGAAAAAGGACACATTTGTGACCTGGAAACAGGATTTATAGTCAACAGGTAAAAATATCACACACTGGGCCTTTAAATATGAAATCAATCAGAATAAAAATCCCACAATCCAAATCAATAATGATGCACCTAAAAACTAAATCCTTGCTCCGTGTATAATGCACTCTGTTGTTTTTTAACCAAAAGTTGACACGTACATAGATCTTAATTATGGAGGTTAAAGTATCTTTGAGTCACTAACCTGCAGCTGAAGATCCCTGCACTCTCCACACACAGGCCTCCATTAAAGCACGGGTTAGGGTGACAGGCGTCAGCAGCACGCGCTTCTCTGGGTTTTGGATTGTTGTGTTTCACTTCCACCTCTTCGACTTCCTCCTCATCGTGCGTTTTCACGTCCGGTTGGACTGGGACCTCTGTCTGGATCAGGTGGGTCAAATCTAAGAGAATATTTTACAGATTATTTCACAGAAGTACTCCAGCAGCGATATGTGTATTTTTATGTTGTAACCGTTGAAGTCAGCTGTAATAATGAGGTCATCATTTTTTAGGAAGCTTCTTCTTTTTAGGTGATTGTGAGAAATGAACGTCCTCCAGCCAAAGTCGGGACCACGGAAGCATCGGCAGCTTTCGTCCCAAACGGCTCCTGACGAGGCCGTCGGTTTGTTCCAGCGAGCATTCGCGTCTAAAGGGCAGAACAGCCAGAAAAGGATATTTTATGTGTTTGACTTCCTGAATGGAAGCACTGATACAAACACGCAGTTCCAAAATAAAACTGTCTAGTAACAGGAGATGGAGGAGGAATGTTCCGGGGAAGCCAAAGCCGGTTCTTCAGGGTAACAAAAGTGTCCCTGGGAGAAACTCTGAACGATGGATCCATAGAACAGCTCATAAATAAAAGACAAGCGAGGATGACATGGAAGCAGAAAAGTTTAAAAGCAGTGGAATGTGTTTTGTTTTGCTCCTTTAGACATTTTATAATCAGAAAAACGTAGAAATGTGCAAGAAAAGTTGCTTCAATAATGTTTAAAATCTACAAAGAAGCTGAAATCCTGAGAAAAGTAAGTAAAGTTGACTTTCCCAAGTTATGAAACACTATTTTATTCATTTCTCAACACTTCCACATCTTAGTTTACCAAAATGAAGAAATAAAAATGACTTCTCGTCCTTTTTAATCACATTTTCAGTCACGTCTCAGTGAAGCAGCGACAAATCCTGCTTTTATTCTGCTTGTGCCTCGGCTTCAGTCTCAACCAAACTTTGTAGAACAAAGTTATCTCTTAGCCTAAATGTTCCATAACCTTCACATAGCTAGCTGCTAACCGGAAATGCACTAAAGTCAGAGGAAACACTGCAAGCTTAGTAAGTCTGATAAAACCTGAATCACTGAGCTGAAGAACGATTGTAGCTCAGTAGGGACTCACCTGTTGTGAAGCTTCTTGTGGAGGACATCCTTAGTTTAACATCTG
>SSNQ01034530.1:763837-787849 GCA_006942095.1 Nothobranchius kuhntae | reverse complement strand
GATTCCTTGGAAGAAATAACGGAATTTTTCTGTCACTTTCAAAGTAACATGGGCTATTTTCCAGGCGTCATCTCCATCACCTGGAAGACACAAAGAAACATGTTAGACTGTATGCTGACGACTGAAGGATCTACCAGCTCTAAATGCTACATGAGCAGAGAATGCTGTTCATCATGGCGGAACAAGATGGTGGCGATGCAGGGATGTGTTTGACTCGTTTGTTTACTGAGGACCTGAAAGATTCAAAAAAGTGGAGAGAATGGCTGCTAACCTGTAAGAATACAAATATCCTGATGGTAGGAGTGTTGGGCCTGCTGGAGACCAGAGGACTCCAGTGGGGGCTGGAGTCTCCACACCGCCCCCATCTCAGGCTCTGACAGAGTTAACATGGATTGTCTAAAATAGTAAAAGTCTGATGTTTCAGTGATGTTTAAGGCTGAACTGAAGGATGCCCTGGCAGAAGACTTTGCCTGCGAGCGATGAAAAACGAGATGACAGTGCCCGTTCGGCCACTGAGCAGGTCGGAGTAAATAACATCGATGTCAAGGGCGATTTCTCAGCCCTGGTCGAAGAAGGTGGTTTCCCCACAGAACGCGGTGGATGAGCTGCAACTACAGGAGGTGCTACATCTGGAGAAGGAGCCATTGGTGTACAGCGTTTGTTGTTGAAGAAATTATTTCTTTTTTTTTGTCACGAATGCATTTTTGCAAACAAAAATGAAACAAAAACTTGAATTTGAACACCTGTAGAGACTAAAGCAGCGGTACTCAATAGGCGGCCTGTGGGCCAGGTCCGGCCCCCCCAACCACACGTGCACATCCCCAATGGGCTGACTTAATGGTGAATAAAATTTAAAAGAATTTTAGTCAAAAGACTAAATTCTTGTGAAAACCCACACTGGTTTTAATAAAGTACCAACTTCCTGTCATTGAAGTGAAAAGTACCTGTAATGGTGAGGATCTTCTTGACATTTCTCACCGTCCCTGTTCCATCATCAGTCCTGATCCATAACACCAGCTGGTCCCCGGCCGCTCCAGTCATCCTATAGAAGAACTGCAGACACTGTTCGTCTCTCTTCGGGTAGAGGATACGTGACTCCAGCAGGGCGCTGCTGCCTGCTGCACCAGTAGATGTGTCAAACTTCATAAAGTAGCCAGAATCTAAAAGAAATGATGGTGAGATGATGAATTATAGTAATACTAACTTTATTAATGCATTTCCATAAGAATAATTATTGGTATAAATCAGTGACAAAGTCATCAACCCTGATATGAAGAGACTCCAGTGCCACTGCAGTTTTCTCTGTACCTCTGCAACGGCCTGCTAGAGTGTGATCTGCATCACTTGGACTGCTCAGGATCTGAACCCAGTCTGCATTGTCCTCCTCGTTTTGGATCATTCCACAGATGTTTATCTGTTCAAAAGAGCACTGGTCCAGGAGAGTGAGGGTGTTGGCTGAAACAGATAAGAAAGTTCCTCTTTAGCCAAATGAGGACAAACCCGTCTACACATTTTGTTCAACAGTATTTGGCTCGTCTTCTGTACTGCAACACCCTCATAGAATTTGGATGGTCATGTTTCTGTTGTCGTTCTGCAGCTAGAAATGTGGAGGTTGTTTGGCTCAGGCCTTACATTTGTAAACCAGATCAGCTCAGTGGTAGAGATAGTTGTTTCCAGCTGAGACTCCAAAGCACAATTAAGGCCATCATCCACGTTTTAATATGCTGTCGCCTGGACTACTGCGATACGCTGTATGTTGGTTTACCAAACACAACTAGTAATTGCTTATGTTCAGAATGCAGCTGCTCGCCTTCCGACAGGGGCGACAAAGTATGAACACATTACTCCTGTGCTGGATGAAGTTCACTGGCTCCCTGTGTACACATAGACAAAACAGGTTCAGATAGGCTATGAGAGCAGCCAATCCAGGTGGGTTAAGATAAAAGAAAGAGGTGTGACATCAGGAAGGAAAGAGGGAGAAAAACACCTCACCCCCACTGACCCCCGACAGGAGGAAGAGTGGGGATCAGGAAAAACACATCAAACATGCAAGCACATATTTAGGCAATCACAACATGAATCCGAGTTATGTGGGCTGTAACAGGTGGGAGGGGCGGGGATCTCCTTTACACACAGCCATCTAGGACACACACACCATGGAGGAGATTCAGGGAATGAGCGAGACCACTGAGCCCAAGGTGGTGTTTGTGTTTCCTTGATACTTGTGAGTGTGCTTGTGCATGTGTGTTGCGTCAGCGATTGGTGGCTCTGTGACCTTTCTCCTGGATCATGCGCAAACCGATCTAGGAGTTCACAGTTGCATGTGAGAAGTGTGTGTGTGTGTGTATGTGTGTATGACTATACTTGTGAGGACATACCCTTGACAAACGACCTTTACTGTGAGGACATTACCCTTTGTGAGGACATTTTGTCATGTCCTCACAAAATGTTGCCTTAAATCTTCTTTAATTACACTCAAACGTGTTCTGACAAAGTTTCAGAAAAATACCTCAGAAAAATAGTAATTACTGAAATGTGTGTTTTGGCATCAACTCTTGAGCTCACCTAGTGGACACACACTAGTATTGCAGCTCTGGACTTGAATTTTTTGCTCCAATTTTCTGATTGGCTGAGGCCATGGATTTTTCTGATTGGCTTTTGTAGTTATGTGACCTGCTTGACAAGTAAATGAAATGAAATGAAACTTAAAAACTACATGGATATACAAGTTTAGACAAAATACTTGAAATTATTTCTCAGTTAAAATTTAAATCAAATGAATAATTCAGCTCCTTGTATTCATATAAAATAAAAATAATTACAATAATAATAAATTATAATTCATTGTTAAATTATATTAAATAATGCACTATAGTCAGTACAGGCTGTAAACTCTGACCCTTCTGAATGAGACAGCAACTTGAAACTTGAATATATTGGAGCCGTCAGCTATGTAAAGACACGGTTAAATTTTCAAGTCTCTTGGTTGAGGAGAACCATGTTTTTCAGCCCAAATCCTTCCTTTTTTCTGATTGTACCAAGAGTCTGTGAACTCTGACCCTTCTGAATGAGCCAGCAACTTGAAACTTGAATATGTTGGAGCTGTCAGCTATGTAAAGACACAGTAAAAGTTTCAAGTCTCTAGGTTGAAGAGAACCATGTTTTTTAGCCCAAATCCTTCCTTTTTTCAGCATGTACCAAAACTTGTGACCTCTGACCCAGAACACCACCAGAATGACGAGCTATGGCTACCAATCTGCCTGGGCTAGCTCGGGGTGATGGTGGCATGCCGAATCGGTGTTTGTTTGGTGAAAATTGTTTGAAAAATGCCACATTGGCGAGCGCATGGCAAAAATGGCGGGAAAACTGCCCTCTGGGCCCAAACAGACCCTTAAAACAATGCGACTGGCACAAATTCAAAATCTGTGGGTCGGGCAAGCACCGGGATAAACCAAAACAATTTTTGTGTGCATTGGACCAACGTGGGCCGAACGGCGGCCAAAAAGGGGCTCAAATCTAGGTCAGGCTAAGTTTGGGGCCTAGGGTTTTGGCCGTTGCTTTTAAATTATTAAAAATTGTTACAGTATATTCTACACAGGGACAAAAAATTCACATATGTTGTAAATGTCACAGAGTGGTAATGTTGCACTTATGTTATATTTAATATTGCATGTTTTACTTGTTTTTATTCTGATGTGCATGTTTTTATTGATGGTGTGTTTTTAGTTTGTTTGGTGCAACATTGTGTGTTCATTCTGTGTAATCACCCCAATCATCTACACCTGTGGCGGAGTGTTGCCTGGACTGCCACTTAATGAACAGATGTTTATGTTTATGTTTATGTATTTAGCAGACGCTTTTGTCCAAAGCGACTTACTAGTGATAATCGGCATTTTGCCCTTGAGGCTAACAACAATAGTAACAACAACAAATTGACATCAGTCATGGAGAGGAGGGAACAAGGAGTGGACAGTAGAGAGGGGGGACGGGTGCAGACAAGGTGCCAGTTAGGAAGATGCTCTCTGAAGAGCAGGGTCTTCAGGAGTTTCTTGAAAATAGAAAAGGAAGCCGCAGTTCTGGTAGTGCTTGGAAGGTCATTCCACATTTGTGGAACGATGCATGAGAAAAGTCTGGATTGTCCTGAGCGTGGTGTAGGCACTGCTAGCCGACAATCCTGTGATGACCGGAGCGGCCGGGCTGAGACGTAAGCCTTTGCAAGAGGATTCAGGTAGATGGGAGCCGTACCGTCTCGGACTTTGTATGCTAGTGTTAGCAATTTGAATTTGATGCGTGCTGCTAGCGGTAGCCAGTGGAGCTCAATGAACAGAGGGGTGACGTGTGCTCTTTTAGGCTGATTGAAGACCAGACGCGCCGCTGCGTTCTGGACCATTTGAAGAGGTTTTACAGTACAGCCTGGAAGACCAGTTAGAAGAGCATTGCAGTAGTCGAGGCGGGAGATGACAGTAGATTCCACCAGGAGCTGGGTGGCATGTTGTGTTAGGTATGGTCTGATCTTACGTGTGTTATACAGCGCAAAGCGGCATGAACGAGCAACAGAGGCAACATGATCTTTAAAGGCCAGGTGTTCATCAATCACAAGACCCAGATTTCGAACTGCCTTTGAAGGAGCCAGAGATAGGAAGTCATTCTGGATTGAGATATTGTGCTGAATGGATGGTTTTGCTGGGATGACAAGCAGTTTAGTTTTAGAGAGGTTGAGTTGGAGATGGTGGCATTTCATCCATTTTGAGAACAGATGCAGGCAGGACAGGATTTATTTAAAGGGAGAAACGCGTGGACCAGGAGACAGCCAGGATGGCAGCCAGAGCCAGCTAACAGGCAGAGACGCACCCCGGACGGTGTCCTGAGGACACATGTGCCTGACCCCCCCCCACCCCCACCCCCCCACCCCCACCGGAACAGAGGAGCACCCGGAGTACGGTCCTGGAGGACGGACGGCGGCCGAGTGCGGAGCAGCGCGGATGTCCCTCCCTCCACCCATGTGTGGCGCGCATACAGGTGCCACTGAGTCCGGTCGGAGTTTTGGACAGAGGAGGGGGTTCACCAGCGGCATGGAGCAGCAGCAGCAGCGGAGAGCGAGATCCGCGGCCGGAGCAGCCAGGCACAGAGCGCAACATGGCAGGCGGGCAGAGTTACTCTGCCCCTGCGCGTGAGTAATTGATCAGTGCCTGGCAGTGTTGGAGTTTGCTGTCTCTCTGTGAGTGGTCCGGTGCCGGGGACCTTTTTACTGCCGGAGTTTTTGTGTGCCACAGGGGCTTGGCCGATGGGGAGGATTGGATCCACCGTGTGGCGATCCTGTGGTTCCCGAGGATGACGCGCACCGCAGGAGGGCGGGGTCGTAAAGGCTTCCCTGTCGAGCTCATGCAGGGCCAGACTGGATTGCTTTGTCCCCCGAGGCCCAGCACAGATTTATTTTAGGAGTTTTATTTTGGGCATCCTCATCCGTGAACTTTCGGAATAAATTCCTTTTTAAATTTGCTTATGTGGTTACACTGCTTGCCTTTTTTTAAAACCTACTTTAATCTTTTAATATTAGTGGCACCATCTATTCCATTCTACCTGGATCGTGTCACATAAACCCTAACCAAAAATCCCCACTTTCAATGGGAAATTGTGACTTTCTCCAAACTCTCCCTCAGTACGCCTGGGCCTCATTGCTTAGGCTGCTGCCTCGACTCAGAATAAGCAGATGAAAATGGATGAATGGTTGGATGAAATTATTGTTTTAGTAATAGTGTTCTAACACTCCCTTTAAGACGATAGTGTTTGCATTCTAGTCTAAAAAGACCCCCCCCCCCCAAGTCCATTACTTCAAAAAGCTCCCATACTTTAACATGTAAAGGGTCTTAAATCAGGTCACTTCATCTTCATAACTCTCCCTTCGAGGCGGTCATGTCTACATTCTGATGCGTCATTCATACGCAAAAAAGCCCCTCCACCCCCCCCACCCCAAATGTACTTCAAAAAGCTCCCATACTTTAATATTGCCTTTTCTACTAATTTTGAGGTCTTGGTGTGAGTCACAGGAGGGATGTAAAGGGTCTTAAATCAGCTCACTTCATCATCATAACCAGTGTTGCGAACGTTACTTTTAAAAAGTAATTAGTTATAGTTACTGATTACTTTGTCCAAAAAGTAAGTCAGTTACTAACTGAGCTACAAGATTGTAAGAGTAACTGATTACCAAGAAAAATAACTACTTAGTTACTTTTTTCATGAAAGCATGCAAGAATTACTACAATAGTGAAATATAAATGACTAATGACTGGAACATAATAACATGTATGTCCAAATGTTTTTTATAAACCTGAATAATTTAAGTAAATAAGCACTTAGCAAGAGGAACTACTAAAAGGAACATTACACTTCTCTAGACTATTAAAAGGTCACTGTGTGATATTTAACAAGACCCCAATCAGCTAAAATATAAAATTGCAAATAGAAACACCTGTAAAGGTTCCCGATCCTTTAAATGGTCTTTCAGTCTAGTTAAATTACAGAAATGAATGTAATTTTGCACAGCATTTTAATTTTTCCAGCTTCACATAATTGTATGTTTTTAGTAGCATTTCTGTTGCTGGTAATCTAGTAATAGTTAAATAAATAAATAAAATCCTTTAAAATGACACTAGAAGAGGCACAAGCCTGATGGAGGACATTTACTAACTTGGGTCAGACCCAACCACAGGAGAGCTGAAGCTGGGTGGTAAACTCACACAGATCTGTGAAGCTGACCCCCCGTCAGCTTCAAAAGTGGAGACAAATAGGCTGCTCGGTTAGTGCTTCGTTTGTGCTGATTTGTGCATGTAAAATTGACGTTTGTGCTGCTATGGTTTTTGAGATATAAAACATTATTTCATAGGTCATTCAGAGGTCACCATCCCCCTGGACTACTCCAAACTGCTCCACAATGGACCACAATAGTCTACTTTTTAGTGCTTTGTTTGTGCTGATTTGTGCAGGTGAAACTGACGTTTGTGCTGCCATGGTTTCTGAGATAGTATACATTTTAATTTAGCATGATGGCATCATCAAATTCGGCACAGACGGTGCCAGAAGAGTATGAGTAAGAAACTGAGTTAAGGTTAAGATGTGGGTGAGGGGCAGGTTAAAGAGCAAGAGGTTGGAGGTTAAATGTTGGTTAAATGTGCATTTAACCTCGGCAGTCGGAAAACGATGCTCTAGCACAATGTGTGGCCTCCCGACACGCTGGGACTCCCAACACATCAGAAACAAACGCTTGGTCACCCATCGTCATTTTTCGATGCTTCAGGTGCGAGAAAGTGTTGCAGAGGGAGATGTAGGACCATATCAACCACGGACATCATGGCATAAACAAGTGCTTCACAAGGGCACAGAAGTCCATGTGGTGGCCAGGATTGACAAGAGACATCACAGAGCTAGTGGAGAGATGTGAGGTGTGCTGCCAGCACTCAAACTACCACACATGGCCACTGCTGAACACCCCTCTGCTAGCTCGACTCTGGGAACGAGTGGCTGCAGCCCCTTTTCAGCGGGACAATAGTCCCTACTTAGTGGTGTTAGACTATTTCTCAAGATATATTGAAGTAGCTAAGTTCCCGATGTTGAACACCGCTTCCATGGTTGCAAGACTGAAAGTCATATTTTCCAGATTCTTGAAGTACTGGTAACTGACAACGGGCCACAATTAGCCTCTTATGGGTTTGCAGCATTTGCTCAGGAGCACAATTTTGAACATGTCATTAGTAGCCCCAGATACCCACAGAACAACGGTGAGGCGGAAGCGGCGAGGGAAGAACCAACTTCGCTAGCTCGTGGGGTTTCCCGGGCAGAACTCCTCAAAGGGAGAAGGTAGAGCTCTACAGTTCCAGTCCTTCATTTGACTCTCAGACCAAAGTGGCCAGACCTTCTAGCTTTTAAAAGAAAAGACACGAGAGTGAAAGAGAAACAACAGAAAGACTATGGTGCGAGACACAGAGTGAGAGAGCTGCCTACACTTGAAGCAGGTCAGAGCGAATGGATCCGGTCAGCAAAAACAACTGGAACAGTTCAAGCACCTGCGCTGACTCCAAGATCAGATGAGGTGGAAACGGAGTTGGGGACCCTCAGAAGACATTGGGCTGAGCTCATCACCCTTCCTTTGCCATAGAGGTCTGACCAGGACTCGGCCCAGGCTGACTCGAAAGTGACTGTGACCAGATCGAGATAATGCAGAAGACAAATCCACGGCGGGTCTGGGGTGAGTACAGACTATCGAAAGGATCAATCATATGAGATGGTAGTGGGAACACTACTGAAGAGGACCTGTGGGTCTCCATTGCATTTCAGTCTTCATGAACAGCCGAGGATAAGCAGTCAGAAAACAGAGATAACGTTATGCAGCCTGAGTGGTTGTAAGGACTGTGGCTCATCCACAAATGACAATAAAACAGGTCTGTAAGAAATAAGAATTATAAAACCACACAACTAGCATCACAGGTTAGTTACTGCGGTATTGTGAAATTAAAGTAAATCTCAAAGCTTGAGACCGTCATTGTCATATTGTTGTGTTTGGTTTGGATTCAAACACAGGAGAGAAGGCACAGAATGCCTCGGTCTATTCTACACAGAGCAAGAGTCTGGCAGAGGCAGAGAGCACCATGAGGGGCGGGACTAGCCAGCTCAAAAATAACCAATCAGAAAAAAGGCAGAAATGACAACTGTAGTTATTTAGCTGTAGTGAAAGATGGCGTCTGACGACAGCGCAAACATCTTTCTTTAGAAGAAAGGCTTTTAGCTCTTCTACTTGTGGTTTTAAAGACACGCCCAAGTCATTTAGACCAAAGAGCCGCAGCAAACTTTGCTTCATACGCCAAGTTTATGAGAAACTGAGCATCGCCATGTGTGACGTATGCTACTCAGCGCTGATTGGCTTGGTTAGAACTATCAGGGGGTGGAGTTATTTCAATAAAAGAGTTCCCAGACCCAAAGCACGGGGCTGGCTGGCCAGGCTATAGGATGCAGGCTGGCAGGTTTAAAATGAACTGTTTTATATGACCAACATATACAAATAAAGGTTAATATGAATAATGTTCATTTGGCAATGTGGCAGGACAAGGATCTGACAGAGACAGAGGGTTTAAATACACAAGCTCATCAGGGAAACAGGTGGGGAGGGTAACGAGGGACAGGTGAGATCAATTAACAATTACCAAGGGAGGACAAGATACAAGGCAGCAGGGGCAACAAAAACAGTCATAAAAAATAAAACTTACCACAGTCATACATGCGGTTGAGTCTGGTGATGTCCACTTCACTGAAGTCCAGCCGCTGACCAATAACATTGTTAAAGTACGGTGTGGTGGTTGTTATGGTTGGGGTGGTTTCATCCTTGTTGAAGGACAGGGGTCTGTAGTGCATGATGGACTCGTAGTCATACGGAGTGTTCAGGTCAGTGATGAAGTCATCCTCATACTTATTAAAATTGTGCTCCTTCCCTTTGGAGACAAACATTAACTCAGCATGAGAGTAAACAAACACAGGACATCTATTATTAAACCTGTCATAAAGTGTGGAGTGTGCGTGTGAGTGTGAGTGTGCGTGTGCGTGCATGCGTGTGTGTGTGTGTGTGTGCATGCATGTGCGTGTGCGTGCGTGCGTGTGCGTTGGTGCTTGCAGCGCATGTGCGTGAACAACGCAGCAGGACATATCGAGCTCAAGCCCAAGATGTTTCTGACAAGCCCAAATTAATCGGAAAAAACGAGACACCCCAAGGCACTCTCAAATGGAAAAAGGTAAAAAGCCTTTAATGTAACGGCTTGGTCACATTTGGCCTTTTTAAAACTCTAACGCATTTCGGCGAATGTAGCCTTCGTCAGGGAGTCCAACAGTTCTCAGCGGTAAGGAGAAGTTCTTAACCAACACACACCAATCAGAAAGCTCCACATAGCAGATGTGTTAGACAGGTGACAAGTGTCAACAATCACCAGCAGGTGTCATCCTTACTAAACTGAAAGAAACAGACATAGTAAATAAATTACACCAAACATCATACATCATATACAAACAGTTAAAATGCACCGATAGAAGAGCGAAAGGGACAAGAATAACGCCAAAACTTCAAACTGACTAAACCAGTCTCTAAAGTCTAGGTCTTCATTAATGCCTGGATGTCTAGTAGCAGTTGAAACATCCAAAAAGTCTCCTTCTGATTTAGCCGTCTCTGCCTGTCCCCATGTCTCAAAGACTGTGGGACATGATCAGTACCACAAGCCTGTAAAGTGGACGAGTCACTGTTGTGATGTTCCATGAAGCGTCTTGCCATTGGGTAGTTAGTGTTACCTGTGCGAATAGCATATTTGTGCTCGGCCAGTCCATCTTGTAGTCATCGTTTGGTTCTGCCAACATAAAATACTTTGCACACAGGACACTCTAGTCTATAAATAACAGAAGTGGTTTTACGATTCATGAAACGATTCACTGAAAAGTGCTTTTGGGAGAAAACATCTTTAAAAGTTTTAGTTTGAAAAAGTTTACTGCAATGGTTGCCGTGGTGACATTTATATCAACCCTGAGGTCTAGTTTTCATCCAAGTTTGTTAGGAATCTGGTTTAGACCAGTTTATCTTGTAGCGTAGGACATCTTCTAAAGCTTAGAGGTGGATCAGGAAGCACATGGCTTAAAAGGTCGTCACTCTCAGTGATGCCCCACTTGTTTCTTATGATGTGCTTAACTTGTTCCCTCTCTGTTCTGTATCTAGTGACAAATGTTGCTCTGTCTTTTGTCTGTCTCCTTATGTTTCTTTCAGTAACGACGTTGTCTCGGTGTGCTTAGCTCTAACAGGCTTTTTGTAAAGTAGTGTTCTTATAACCCCGTTCTACAAATCTTGACATTTCTACGGATTTGTTTTCAAAAACCTAGTCTTCATCACAGGTTCTTCTCACCTTCTGGTAATGCCCATATGGAACATTATCTTTCAGCCAATTAGGATGGAGACTTTTAGCATGTAAATAGTGTTTCTATCTGTAGGTTTCTATGATGCTTCTCCTCGATGATGTATGTAAAACTCCTCGGGCATCTTTAGAGATGGTAAGGTCGAGAACATTAATGAACTCCCTACAGTACTCCAAAGACAACTTAATGTTAGAGATGATGTTGTTTAAAACATGCATGGAAGTCCTTCAGCTCCGTTTCAGACCCAGACCAGGATAAACAAACATCATCGATGTAGCGTCCCCACCAAACAACGTGTTTAAGATAAACATTGTCGATGCAACTCAAAACATAATCTTCTTCCCATTTTCCCACAAACAGACCAGCAAATGGCGGACCACAACAACCCCCACGGCACACCCTTTTATTTGTTTGTAAATCTTATCCTGGATTTTTTTAAATAAAAAAGATATTTGTTTCTCTTTATAAAAGTTCTTCATAAGCCCCAAATTAAATCTGACCTTTGAAGGGTTAAAGAATCACTCAGAAGCAGCATGCAGTACCAAACCAGAGAGGGTGCAGCTGTGTGGAGTAGCCTGCATTCGGCCCTTGAAGAAGAAGTACTTCAGCAGCCCGCAGACAAGGCCGGATTATCCAGTGGGGCCCACACCCACAAGGGGCCCATGAGTAGCCCAAGGAAGGGGAATAAAAGAGGTCCAACAGAAAAACTTCAGGGTGACAAGAGTAACTGACTCAGCTATGGCGCACAACACACACACTACTGAGACGATCAATTAAAAGACTTTATTTTACATCCTTAAGGCTCTGGATGTTGTGGGGCTGTGTTGGCTGACGCGGCTCTGCAGTATCGCGTGGACATCAGGGGCAGTTCCACTGGACTGGCAGACCGGGGTGGTGGTCCCCTATTTAAAAAGGGGGACAACGGGGTGTGTTCCAACTACAGAGGGATCACACTCCTGAGCCTTCCTGGTACGGTCTATTCAGGGATTCTGCAGAGGAGGGTCCGGCGGATAGTCGAACCTCAGATTCAGGAGGAACAGTGTGGTTTTCGTCCTGGCCGTGGAACACTGGAGCAGCTCTATACCCTTACGGGGTCCTGGAGGGTGCGTGGGAGTTCACACAACCAAATGATTTCTGTCTGAATCAGACTTCTGCACCTGGTGAGAGTTTCACTTACTGCTCACTAGTAAAGTGTTTGAACTTTTCTGGGACAGTTTTGTTTGTTTCTGAAATTATTTTTTCAGCCACAATTAAAATCAATGTTTCGTTTCAAGGCTCAAGGACCGTTCCTTCCCTCTAAGTCAGGGATGTCCAATCCTGGTCCTGAAGGACCCTAACCCCGGTACCCAGCAGGTTTTAGTGGTTTCTCTGCTCAAACACTTGGTCAGTGGTTGAATCACCTGCAGCAGCTCATCAGGCTCTACAGAAACTTGTTAATCACCTGCTGACTGACATCAGGTGTGTTGAAGCAGGGTTAAAACTAAAACCTGCTGGATGCGTTTCAAACGCAGCATGGGAGCTGCCCAAAGTGCTGCAGACTAAAACTAAACACGACCAATCTAAGGAGCTACAGCAGAAGATCAGTCAAAAGCAGATAAGACATGAGGAATACTAAGAACACATTAAAACACTAAAACGAGTCACCGTCTAAAAGCCAAAGCGTAAAAGTGGGTCTTTAAACGAGATTTAAAAACTGCCAGTGATGGAGCCTGCCGAAGTCCAATGGGCAACGAGTTCCATGGCTTTGGGGCAGCATGCACAAATGCTCGTTCACCCCGTGATTTGTATCACATCCGCGGCGTGCACAGCAGCAGGAGGTCAGCCGACCTCAACGTGCGCGTGGGTACATAGGGAGTGAGCAGGTCAGAGAGATAGGGAGGTGCCAGCAGATATAAAAAGAGACTCACCTTCTTCGATCTGGTCCCACCAAATCTTAACGTAGTCGTCTCTGTCTGAACGAGACTGCTCGTGGTAGAAACCCAAAGCGTGGAGGAGCTCGTGTTCCACAATAGCCTTGGTGTCACATCTTTCCCCAATGGACACATTCTGGCCTTTTCTCTCGTCTCCAACGTATGACCAACACCTCAGTGGTTGCAGTAAAACAGAAATCAGCATTTTCCGTTGTTAACAGTGTGAAGAGTGACGCTGAGTAAGCTTGGATTAGCTGATCCCTCACCCAGAAAGTTTGGTGAAAGAGATGAAGCTAGTCTCTCCTTCATAGGGCTTGAAGTCCACACAGGATCTCATGCGGTACTCTTCCAACGCCTGGAGAATCACGCCTTTGGCATTCAGCTCTAAGTGAACAGAAATGAATTTCCAAGTCAGCAGTCTTTAATATTTCCCACGGTGATTATTGATCGTCCACATCCTACCCAAGGAGTCCGTTAGGATGTATGGTATGGGAAACGCCCACCTTCTGGTCTGGTTTACGATTGCATTCCTGCTCAGCTGTAAGAGACATGCAAAAGGATCAAGTTTCACGTTTGAGTCTCGGTAAACACGAGTCCAACACTGACTTTTGGGCCACTCACACGAGCTGCAATGTCCCCCTCAAGCAGGTGTTCCAGTCCTGAAACATGAGGTGTCCATGTTTACCTTACCTGACAGGCCATCATCATACCAGCATGAGGAGATAAAATCCTACCTCGGTTAATCTCTGGAATATCATC
Source organism: Nothobranchius kuhntae (assembly GCA_006942095.1). Lineage (NCBI taxonomy): Eukaryota > Metazoa > Chordata > Actinopteri > Cyprinodontiformes > Nothobranchiidae > Nothobranchius > Nothobranchius kuhntae. The sequence continues at coordinate 774,245 of SSNQ01034530.1, read as the reverse complement.
TCTCAGTTCACCTGCATCTGCATCTTCATCTGAAAGATGCCAGAGAACACATGAAGCATCCAAAGAAGGCGTTGAATGAAAATGTGGTCAAATTAAAGGTCTCGTGAACCAACCAGCGACGGTCGGAAAAGCCTGTGCCTGAAACACAAAGATTCGTTTAAATCCTTATCGTTTCGGTTCCTGATTATACGGTTTTAGAACGCAGTAAGAAATTCACCTTGAAGATGACAAAAAGTCCAATGAGCGCAGCAATTCTCCTCAAACCACCTCCAGATCCCATGTTGTTATTCCGATGGAAGCGCCTTCCTCTGGCAGCCACACAAACCTGCTGACAAAGGAATGAACTGAAGAGGAACTTTGATCTGGATTATAGTTTTTAATAAGTTACAGATTTGGTCCGCTTCTTGTTGCAGCTCTAAAGGCGTGCATGCTAGAGGGTGTCCGAGTCCAGAGCCAGACCACAGGTTTGCTGATGCAGTCAGAAGTGGGTTGTGGACCAGTAGCTCTCCGTTATAAGGAAGTGACTGGAAAGCAAAAGTTAGCCATTCAATCTGTGGGGCACAAAAATGTGTGTGTGTGTGTGTGTGTGTGTGTGTGTGTGTGTGTGTGTGTGTGTGTGTGTGTGTGTGTGTGTGTGTGTGTGTGTGTGTGTGTGTGTGTGTGTGTGTGTGTGTGTGTGTGTGTGTGTGTGCGTGTGTGTATGTGTGTATATGTGTGTGTGTGTGTGTGTGTGTGTGTGTGTGTGTGTGTGTGTGTGTGTGTGTGTGTGTGTGTGTGTGTGTGTGTGTGTGTGTATGTGTGCGTGTGTGTGTATGTGTGAGTGTGTGCGTGCGTGTGTGTATGTGTGTGTGTGTGTGTGTGTGTGTGTGTGTGTGTGTGTGTGTGTGTGTGTGTGTGTGTGTGTGTGTGTGTGTGTGTGTGTGTGTGTGTGTGTGTGTGTGTGTGTGTGTGTGTGAGAGATAAACATCTTTAAACCAGCAAAACGTTTGTCTTAAAAAAAGGAAACTGAGCCGTTCGATTTATAACGAAGACAAAATGAACTTTTTAAAATCTGTTGATGTTGTCATCTTATATTTTAATACTTTCGTTAACACAAATACTAACTGACAACTTATCCGATCATTCCTTTTATTCTTTACAGTTGTTCTGAACATGTTAGCTGAACAGAAACTGAAAAGACGGTAGGGGGACAAGACTGTGACACATGACAGTTAAAGACCAAATCAAACATGGAAGCGTTGTGTACAGTTCAAGCAGGATTAACATGAGTGACTCTTTTTTTTTTGGATCATTTATTTAAGCTGAGTGAGCAGGAAGTCTTTGGCAGAGTGCTGCAGAAGGATCCCAGGTGTGGATGGAGTGTAGGAACCGAGACCTGTGATAGGGTGGAACATTGTACAGGGTGGTGTGCAGAGAACTTTGGGATGCTTCCTCTCACGGTTCACTCCAACGCACTCGGTCAATGATCAGTTCAGTTATGTGCGAGGAGAATCTCTTCATGCCATTGAAACAAGGGTTGATGCTGGTTACCAAGTCAGTTGAAATACCTTGGATACATTTAGGTACCTGGGTGGTCACCTCAGCAGTAAACTGAACTGGTCCAACAACACAGATGTTCTGTATAAGAAGGGCCAAAGCCACCTCCACCTCCTGAGGAGGCTGAGGTCCTTTGGAATTAATTCCCAGCTGCTAAAATCCTTTTATCACTCTGTGGTTGGCTCTGTTATCCGCTCTGCTGTGGCCTGTTGGGGTGCAGGCAGCTCTGACCGAGGCAGGAAGAGACTGAACTAGCTAGTTCACAAAGCTAGCTCGGTTCTGACTCGCCCGCTGGATTCAGTTGAGGAGACGTGTGAAAGGAGGTTGTTGGTGTAGCTGACCTCCATCTTAAAAAAAGAACTCTCCAACTGTTGGGTATTTTTATATCCTAAAATTAACCACGCAGGAGAAGAGGGTCAGTAGGTTATATACGCTTGATACAGCGGAGAGAGACAGGTCGAGAGCCTGTTAGGCCCTCGTCCAATCAACTCTGGCCTCCCCTCTGCACCACAGCTGGTTTTATTGAAACCCAGGGAAATTAGGACAATGAACAATCCATCACTGTCTACACTCAGCCAATTACAGTGTTGCTTTTAGGCTAAGGTGGGACATTCCAAAAAGGAAGTCTTAATTTATGACTGACAGCCAGAAACTTAGAACCACAGATTCCTGTTGCCAGGCAGGCTATTCCCCAACCCCCATACAGACAAACATCAGGGCTTATCAGCCGCATTCCAGAGCTAAGAGGAAAGGAGAAAGCCCCGTAGCTTACTTCACAACATATGATTAACCTATGATTACTTAAAAATGAACATTTAAGACAGTAATACCTTAAAATACCTAACATCAACATACTGCGTTCCACGGTGGAGACCATGGGCAGCTCCTTCAGAGACAGAACACTACCGTAGGTCATTCATCCCCTCTGCAGTAAGTGTACAACTCCTCAGTTTAAGCTGTACTGGCACTATCCTGGTACACAATAACATCAGTGTAATATTCTGTATGTGTTTAATACTTGTGCAGTACCAGATGTACATTAATATCTCTGTGTCCCTTCTGCTGCATAGTTCTGGAAATACAAGTTTCCTTTTATTTGTTGTTTTTAGTGGAAGAAAGTAACAAAAATAGCTTATTGTCATTGTGTGTGTATTTGGAATGATTTGTTCATTTATGACAAAATAGCTGAGCACTATGAAAAACCGACATTGCTGCTTCGGGCAGGGCACAGGGTCAGGGACTGAACAGGAGCAGGTTAGCTGCATCTTAACATATACACTTGCAGGAGTGTGCTCAAAGAGTTACTGATCTACTCTAAAAAATGTCAAATCATTCACATCAAGTAGTTTTGTATTTCATTATATGAAACTATTTAAATGTGTTTTGTTTCGTTTGATTTTAAGAATGTTGCTATTTTCCTTGTACTTTTTTTTATATTATTGATGTCCTGAAGTACAGCGAAATCAACTAGTGAAAACAAAGGATGTTCAGATAATAATGAGACCGCAACAATCTCCGTAGAAGTTTGTCGTCGTCGCATCTCTGTAAGCTTCATTTGGTCCCTTTAAAAAAAAAGATGATGTTTAAAAGATGTTTCTTATCTGATCTTCTCTCAGTAAAGGAAAACATGTTTAAGATCTTACCAGCTGATCACACCTTATTCATTTGGCTCAATGGGAACTTCTGTTTGATGAGTGATGATAAATCTGTAGACAAAACAGATGTTCGTCTTACCTGCTTCATAATTATGCTTAAATTCCACTTTTAGCAAAGCCTCCAAACCTTCAAAGTCAATGAAGATGATAAGATCGTCATTCTTGAGGTAATTCCGCCTCCTAAGGTCAAAGTGCTTGATAAAGTTCCTCCAGCCCCACGATTCACCTCGGTAACAACTGCAGGACGAGTCGTACTTTCCCACTTTAGAAGGCACGTCCCATACAAACTCTCCATCTGGTGCTACAGGTGACAACAGACATGTGAGAAGTGAACCAAGCTGTTAAAAAGGTAAACAAACCTGTGGTTGAATGTTCTGAAAGGAGAATCCAGCAGAACAGCGAGCATCAAAGTAACATGTTAACTATAAACTCGGCTTAAAGGGGACAAACTTCACTTTCACGTCCCCGGTTTGCAGTCACGCGGGTCTCCACTGCCTCAACACTCCAAACATGACTAAAAATCACCCGTCCATTTCCTGTCTGGTTTTGGTTCAGTCACCATGATGCCCTACTGTTTTTCCATCATTAGGGTTCAGTGCAGTGACACCAATGTTTCCCAGGATCAATAAAGGGATTTTCTATTCTCTAAAGTACTTACTGGTCCTCATGTCGGTGGTGAGGCTACGANGCTGAAGACATCCTCAGCAAAATATCTGGATCCTGGTCCATGACCACCAAGGTGGCTTGTCTGTTCACAGCTGGCCACTTCATCACCACGTCGTTCTCTCCGCTGGTGAGGTGGAAGTAGAGCCCTGTGTAGCTCCCAGTGTAATCAGAGAATCCAGACAAAGGCTTGATACGAACACCGTAACCGTAGCCTTCGGGGCTGTAGAAGCGAGGACTGTCGATTACAGTGTTGTTGTCGGCTGTTTCCAAGATCCTGGAGAAGTTGTGAATCGTCCACACGGCATTAGGGCAGCGTGTCTCAGTCAGGCTAATGTCGTCAATGTAGATGCCTCCAGAAGACTTGGACGGGTCACCACGCACGGCTTGGAAGGCATAGCGGTATTTAACTCCTACTTCCATTGGGACATGGCCAATCTTCCATGTGTGCTCTGAATCTGCTGTAATGGTATAGTTGGGAAAGATAAAGGAATACTGTGATGGTTTTTACTGTTTACTCTTCAAGGCCCGTTGTGTCAAACACTAAAAACAGTATAAGACTACTAGCTTCAATTTATACCAGCCATGAAAGACCAAACTGGCCCAACACGCCCTAGTGGAGTCCACAGCCTGTATCAAGCCTTTCAGGAACATCTTCTAACTGCTGTGGTCTGCCGCATCAAAACTAAAATACTGCATGTTTGAAATTTGGTCCAGCATGGAAAATAAATCTACATTGACTTTCTGTGGCTCTCAAGTACTTTAGACTTGGCAGCTTCAGCTGATGTCTGGTTAGGACATCCCTGCTGTAGACTGTAAACCACCACCAGCGGTACGTGTATCACAGACTGAGACTGATGGTTTAAAGATGTTGATTTTGAAAGCCTATTTTACGCTTTATCTGCCTGAGTCTGACAGCTGGCAGACAGATGTTTTAGCTTAAGTCAGGATCCTATTGGGTTGGACCGTTGGTGTTCAACTGAAAATGACATCCATCCATCCATCCTCTCCCCCCTACTGGGAGGTGGAGGTAGCAGCCTGAGGAGAGGCCTGGACTTCCCTTTGGGGCAGCTCCTCTGGGGGAATCCCTATTTGCTTCCGCTTCTTGTGACATAAGCTTTTGTAACAGAGGTGAAAAGGAGACACTTTGTTACATAAGATAAACAACAAGTGGCTCCGTAACTAACAGGAAGTCTATCTCTATTTACTGTTCAAACCCGTTCATCACCTTTTTTCCATCATCAAACTTATGGAGGACATTTAAAAATTGCATTATCTGAATGTTATTCTCAGCTGACAGAACACCTGCAGAAATACTCTGAAGCACGCTGCTTCAATGCTAATTAGGCTAGCTTCAGTTAGCTGAAGAGTCATTGCAAAGCTCTGTTTAACTGCTGTGTACCGTTAAACGTGTGTATTTTCCTCATTCTTCGGACCGTGCCGGTGCCATCGTCCATCTTGACCCAGATGACCAGCTTGTCTTTGGGACTTCCAGTCATCTTATAGAAGAACTGTAAACACTGAAACTTCCTTTTAGGGTAAAGGGTTCGAGACTCCAGCAAAGCAGACTCGTCTGGCTTCCCAGTCATAGTGTTGAAGTACATGAAGTACCCGGCATCTAGAGCATCAACAAAACATGGCAGCCCATGGACTTCATGCTTTACATTCTTTATTTGTACCATCAACATCTATTAAAACTACTAAACATGTCCACCTTCTTGTCTCAAAGTGAGGCTAACTTATGTTTCAGGTGCTGCCATGTTGTAGTTTAGCAGCACCCGGGTGGAAAAGCATTCCGCTGGAGTTTCTGACAATTAAAATTGCGCCCACATTTTCAAAGTTAAACACATTTCTTTTAACAACGGTAGTTTCTGCTTCAGCCCTCTCCCCCCTCCCCCTGCTTCAGCCCTCTCCCCCCTCCCCCTGCCTCAGCCCACTCCCCCCTCCCCCTGCCTCAGCCCTCTCCCCCGTATGCATGGTCTGAACCAATATTAATTTGCTATTGAGATCATTGTATCTGAACTCTGACCTCTGCACCTCCCCAGAAGTGTGTGATCCTCTGCTTCGATGCTGCTCTTGGTGCGGACCCAGTCAGCATCATCAGTAGAAGACTGAATCATCCCACAGATGCTTGCGTATTCAAAGGAACACTGGTCCAGAAGGGTTAGAGGGCCAGCTGCAGTTTAACAAAGGGATAAAATAAAGAATAAGCCTACTTTTTAAAGAAAAATGACTAAATGACTTTACTTCAATAACAGACACGCACAACAGTTGTACATGCGGTTGAGCCTGAGGGTGTCCGTCTTGCTAAAGTCCAGGTACTGGCCGATGATGTTGTAGAACTCTGGGATTTTCGTGGTGACAGTAGGGATGGATTCATTCTTATTGAAAGAGAAGGGCCGGTAATGCATGACGGACTCGTAGTCGTACGCCGTGTTTTGATCCGTGATGAAGTCATCATTGTATTTGTTGAAGTTGTGTTCAAGTCCTCCCGAGGATTTTAGAATCAAATTTTCATTCAAAAGGTTAAAACATTAAAAAATAGGTAAAAAATTTATTGACCAAACTCTACCTGGTGTGACCTGGTCCAGCCAGATGTCCACGTAGTCGTCTCTGTCTGTGCGGGACTGCTCGTGGTAGAACCCCAGAGCGTGAAGGAGCTCGTGCTCGATCACAGCCTTGTGGTCACAGCCTGGTCCTAAAGACAAAATCTGACCTTTCTGCTGGTCGCCAACACTGGAGAAGCACCTGACAGCCGAATATGCAGAATTAAAAGAGACACGCTGCTTGTGTCGGCGGGGGGTTAGACCCTGTAACTGAGCTGATCAGTGGAACGCTTTAGAAACGTGTCGGTTAAATAAAACAACACTTTGGTGGGATACGGTGTAGGTGACCAAGTGGTATGGCTGATTTCCCATTCGCCCCTGTAATTTATTTCTGTAGCCTGCTGGCACTGTGATGGGGGTGTTTTAACCAGACGGAAATGTGAATATTGCACTGGTGTGGATGTAGTTCCATTTGGGATTTCATGTTTGCTTTGTATCCAGAGCAGGTTGTGAGGGGAGGGCCCGCCCCGCCCCGCCCCGCCCCGCCCAGTACTACCTCCCTGGATCATCCTATGATTGGCTGCTTCATTTGGACAAACCAAAGGAAGTGGGATTTGTTTCTTTGGTCTTGGTGTGAAAATGTTTCTTGTATTGTAGAGTAGTGTAAAGTCTTGTCTTTTGTATATGTTAACACTTACTGTAGGTACATTTATGTGGATGTTTATTTCCTTTTGGGTTTAACGTTGGAGCGCTGACGACTGGGGCTGATTGTTTGCAGGTGTGATTTTCTGAGGTATTTAAAGGAAGCCAGGTGGAGGCTTGGGAAGGTTTTTTATTTTTTATTTTTTAATCTGTAAAAGGAAAGCAATGAAATAAACGCCTGAGAAGCATTTTGGCTCCCAAGGAAAAATGTCGCTGTGCTGCAGTTTACCTCTACTTCTTTCACCTTGAAGACCTTCTGGCTGCTCTACATTCCCACAGCGTACTATTAGGTTTAGGTATGCATCTGCTAGCCTTTCATTTGTTGATATTACATTTGTCTTAGAGGACTGGGACCTTCCGCAGCAGCTGCTGTTTACAGATCATTAAAGGTGGTAAACCCAAGTGACAGACAGACATACCCTCCTCTCTTTTCAAACTTGATGAAGGTCTTCTCTCCCTCATAAGGCTTGAAGTCAACACAAGACTTGAGACGATACATTTCAAACGCCTGGTGGACGCAGCCTTTAGCATTCAGATCTGAACAGAAAGAATAGGTGCGGTTTGCCTGCGTCAAGCTCTCACCCACATCTCTTCAACACATCTGCTGTGGTGTCTAGTATGAATGAATGAATGAATGAATGCTTGTGAGCAGTTTTCCGAAAGAGGATTACAAGTCTTAGTTGTTAATATTGATTATTTTCAAATATCTGCTGCCTTTGTTTATATCCTTACTCCCCATTCTCCTGCAGACCCCCACCCACCCCCCGTGTCCTTTGGGTAACACAATCAGAACTTTTCTCACGGTCCATAAAATATGTCAACTGGATAATAAACTCTCACAATGCAATTGCCACCTGTCCAAAGGTAAAGGTCTGGTCAGCTGTTTGCCCTGCTGGTTACCCTGGAGCACTGAGGTCTGAACTACTGGACTAGGTTCCTTACAGCTATCTCAGTTCCCTACCAGAGCCTTAGGTTGGGTTCATGTCTTGGTTCACCTTTATTATACAAGTACATCTGTGTAGGTAGAGTTCAGGGTGAATTTCTACACCAGAAGTCTGTTTTGGACCTGGTTCCTTAAAACATGTGGGTAAGGACTGAGCCCAGAGAACAACCTGGTTCCTGAATAAAGGTCCCACAAAAGTCTGGAAGGTTCATCATTTTGTTGTTTTGCAAAATATCAGGATTATTCCAGATAGGTGTGCGTCTGCATGGTACTAGTGAAGACTCTGTCATTTTAAGATACTCCCACCATGCTGTCAGAGAAGTGCTGATACTAATACTTTTGAAGCCTTCTTGTTTTCTTATGCTTGAGCTAATAAATGGTAAGTCTGAAAGCTCTATCGTATTGCAAAGTGTCTGTTCTATATCTAACCAGGAGCAAACTCCCGCTTAACTTCAAAATAAAGGTAACAACGGAATATCAGTCCCAAAACTCAAGACTTTGAGGGCTTTCCTACAGATGTAGTTTAGTTTGGTTAGATCTGCTAACTTGGGAGAGACAATCATTCCCAGGTATGTGATATTCCCTGACTCCAATTGTGTATTAAACAAATTGACAAATGAGAAATTAATTGGTAGAACTGTGGATTTTAACCAGTTTCTAGAGTAATCTGAAACTTGTGAAAAAGAGTTTATCAGTTCTATTGAATGGGAGAGAGGATTGAGAATTCCGGAGAAAGAGTAAAACATCATCTGCATAAAGACTGATCTTCCTTACACTTTATCCCTTTAATACATGTTGTTTGCCTAATTGCTGCTGCTAGTGGTTCGATAAAGATAGCAAACAGTGAGGGGGAGAGTGGGCATCCCTGCCTGGTCCCCCTCTGAAGACAGAAGCTAGCTGATATTTGGTCGTTCGTCCTGACACGTGCTGTTGGTGAACTGTATAATGTTTGTAGCCAGTTTATGAAGAAGTTTCCAAAACCAAATTTATGTAAAGTTGCAAATACGAACTTCCAGTTAACTCTATAAAAAGACTTTTCTGCATCTAGAGATAATATACTAGTTTCTATGTTTCTACTGTAAGAGAAATCTATCAAATTAAGTAATCTACGTGCGTTTGTGGATGCAGACAATCTTTGTTTTAAAATCTTTTATCTTGTCCTGGAAGGTTCCCAGCTGTCTTATCGATCAGAAACTTTTGGTAACTTACATATTAATGGTATTTTTATTGGTTATTAGCCTTTTCTTTAGAGTGTTTTGTTATTTTGACCAATCCTTTCTCCTGTGCTATTGTTAAATCAGTGCCTGTCATGTGAACACCAACAACGTAAGAATGGTAATTCTGTGTTTTTATACACCAATAAAAACTCACCCAAATCATCCCCAAGTATGTAAGGAATTGGGAATTTCCATCTGTATCTTTTGTCGATCAGGGCATTCCTTCTTTTCTGTGGCATAAAAATAAAGTTTGAGAGTCCCTCATAAAAGGTGTGATAATAAACTTTGTTCCAGTGAAACCCAAACAACCCTAATCATGTTGGATCAAAAGCTGCAGCTAACACCAATAAAACCTTTATTACATTCCTACAAAATAATGTAATTACTCTGTTCCAACTTACAGGAACCAGGATGTCTCCTTCAACCAGGTCTTCATCTGAACCTGCAGCACAGGAATGTTGTTTTACTCAGTCTCGCGGCTTTATGGTAACGTAAAACATTCATTCTTACCCATGTTTGTTAAAGGGTTCTCGTCTTCACCACTCTCATACACCTCTGCAACACAAAGTGTAACATGTCTTAATAACTATTGTCATTTTCTTCCATTTGGCTTTTTGAGGACGTTTCCCACATACCGTGGACCTCATAGGACTGTGGTATCTGCACAAAGCAAGACAAGTGTCAGAGGCAGTTCTCATTAATAGATCATTTACAACCTTTTTAGAAAATGTTTTATTACTTACGATGTAGGACGAAGTTAGAACCATGAGCACAAACAGTAGGAGCACTTTCTCCATGATCACATTAGCGTGGAGGCGAAGGAGCGTCAGTCGAGCTGGATCAGATTCACGAAGCCCTTAAATGCCCACAGAAGGACTTTGACTCATAACTGTTACTGATTGTTCAGCGTTTCCATGTTCATTCGGTTGCACTAACATGCACCTGCTGTTCATCAGCAGATCTGAAACATCTGTCAGTGTCCCTAACTAGAGAGAGAGAACACAAGATGAGGAGTCGAGGGCGCACCTGAAATAAAACAGTGGAAGCGTTCTCATTCATCCATGGTGGTAAAGAAACACTAATGTAGGCTACGTTGTCTCTGTAGAGCCGGTTTTGGGCTGAAAGTCCTCGGCTCATTTCGGTTTC
>SSNQ01034530.1:750935-763734 GCA_006942095.1 Nothobranchius kuhntae | reverse complement strand
GACTCGGAGGAGCCGAGAGCTGAACAGTCAAAGAGAGAATATAATATTGTTTTGCGCTGTCTTTTCCAGATCTAACGCAAACATTTAATTGAACCCAAAAGGGTTTTAGACAGGAAATGATTTTCATATCAAACCATTATCAGCCCGCCTGTTGGCTAATCCCGCCGGAATGAGCAGGTGCTCTGTCAGAAGTCCTGTTGTCCGACAGGTGCGCCTCTGACCGTTATGTGCAGTTTGTTGGTTCACAGATGTGCAGTCGCGCGTGACGCAATTAATACACCGATAAGTATTTCAAAAACACATGAAAGTCACTACCAACAACAAGAGAGAGGAGGACACACACTCTGTTGCCGTCTGTGGTGCTGAAAGAAGACGCATCACCTGCGTTATTGGATAATAAAACAACTGGTTATTATTGTTTGAAATAAATATCAGTGAGTGACCTTAACGATTTGGGGGCTTTTAAGAGGATTCATTCCTTTCAGGAAAGCCGATCTCTGGAACACACCCCTCGATATTTACAAGTCGTGGCCACGCATTAAGTGGGAACGCATTAGTTAATAACTTGTTCCCACGCATTAAGTGGGAACGCATTAGTTAATTACTTGTTCCCACGCATTAAGGCTCTCCTGGCCACGCATTAATAACTCGGGGGAACGTGTTAAGAATCTAGAGGCCACAAAATCTTTTTTTTTCCACTCGTGGCATTCTTTCTACAATAGAAATCAATCATTCTTCAGAAAGTTCTTCCCATATCTGCTGCAGAAGTTCCCATAAATGCACCACTTGTAGGTTGCTTTGCCTTCACTCTTCTGTCTAGTTCATCCCAAACCAGCTCCACGGGGTTGAAGTCTGGAGACTGTGCTGGCCACTCCATGTTTACAAGCTCACCATCTTGTTCTTTTTCAGTTCTGGCATAGCTTGGACTTATGTTTTGGGTCATTATCTTGCTGTACTGTAGGTTGAACCCCTGACCAACTAGGCACATACCAGAGGGTACAGCATGACGCTGGAGAATGCTGTGGTAGCTATTTGGTTCAGGTGCCTCTCATTCTGTACAAGTCACCGACCCTGGATGCAGCAAAACAGCCCCAGACCATCACGCTTCTCCTCTATGTTCCACAGTTGATGCCACACCCTGTGGAACCATCCTTTCTCCTACTCAGTGGCGTACAAAGATCCTGCGTGGTGAACCGCAGATTTCAAATTTGGATTCATCAGTCCATAATAGCGTCCTCCAGCCTTCGGTAGTCCAATGGTGGTGTGTCATGGCTCCGGCAAGCCTCTTTCTCTAATCCTGACGTCTTAGCAGTGGCTTTCCTGCTGCAACTCGTCCTGTCACACCTGCAGCTCCAAGTCTCCTCTTCGCAGTTGAAACTGAGACTTGCTTACTACGACCACTATTAAGCTGTGCTTGAAGCTGTTGTCCTGTGTGGATCACACAGTGGAAATTTGTGTTTGTCTTTTAGGGTTTTTATTGGCATGGGCTTGGTGTTAATTTTTTGTATTGCCTGTTTTTAATTTATTGCATGTCGTTTTAATAAGTGTTTTTGTTTGTAGTTGGACAGCGGCGGTGACGAGGATCGCAGTGATGTCAGCCGGGCCTTGTACCTGATGCCCCAGGAATCTACCAGGATCGACTTAGGGTGGTTCGAACGCCGCAGGGGAACGGCGCGGATGGGACTGGACCTGCTCCTGGTGCTGTGGAACATCATTTTCCTCCTTTTAGGGGACTTCTAGTGCTTGTAGAGAAGTTTTTGGGGGACTTTTTCATCTTTTATAGAAAAGAGACTGTTGTCTGTGCCATTTTAAATTGTTCTCACCCTTAGGGAATAAAAGTGAAAATCCTCTGGTTTATATTCTGGTCCCTGGGTTCTGATTCCGCTGCTCTCTCTTGGTTAAAGGCGACCTTGAGTCGGCTGTGTCAGATTTACGGCCCGACATGAGCCCCTATCACACAAGCTGCTAACTCTTGTCCTCTGATGCAGTTGTGGCTTTGGGTCGGAGTTTTCCCCAGTTTCTGAGTTTCGTTTGATGGTGAAGGAAACTGTTCTCACTGACCGCTTCACTTTCTTTGCAATGTCTCTGCAGGAAAGACCTACACTTAAGTGTTATGATGGTCTGTCTCTCCTCTATTGTTAATTGCCTTTTTCTCTCCATTTTTGTAGCAACACACTATTATCTGCAGTACAATACTGTTCAACTGATGCTCACGAGGGTATGGTACCACAGTATGTTCCAGTGGTGCTTTTATGCAGACAGAGGGGGCTGTAAGTAATCCAGAACAGTTAGCGCACTGCTGAGAATTAGTAGCAGGGTTAGGGTTAGGGGGACATCGCCTCTCCTCCATTCATTTTCGATCAGACATGCGCGACAAAGCGATAATCACGGGTCTCCCTCCTACTAAGCGAAATGCGAAAAACGTGCGTGTGAAATTTTGCGCTCGTGCACGTGTCGTGCACAGACGACCCAGCGGCGCGATCCCAGAAAGTTGAAATATTTTCAGCTTTTCATCGCTGTCGCTCGGACGAGGACCAATCAATGGAGGTTTCATTCACTGACCAATGAGCGGACAGGATGCTCCGTACACCTCCGAGCAAACATGGAGAAGTTGGTACTTGCTGTGACGGAGTTCCCAGAACTGTACAATATTTCTACCAAAGGATGTAGAATATTTATAGTAAAATCAGAAGTAAGATTTCACATAACTCTAGCAGCACCTTGTGAAACATCATATCTACCACTTTATTAACTCTGAACCGCTTAAATAACCTTAATTCCCTCCAACCTGACACAGCCAATCAAAACAACGGAAGACTCGATTTCACCATGGAACAGAACGCGTCGACGGCTTTGCCGCTGGCCGCTGCCGCGGTTGCCGCCCGTGTGTCGAGACCATTAAATAGCATGAAATAACTGAAAAAATGAGGGTGTTCTAGAACTTTTGACTGGTAGTGTATATATAGGTCGGTACCGGCCAAAGGTTTGGACACACCTTCTCATTCAACGTGTTTTCTTCATTTTCATGCCCATGAACGTAGAACGTCACAGAAGACATCAAAACTATAAAAGAATACATGTGGAGTTATATTTGTTCATTGAGGCCCAAAACTCCTGGCGGCCCCCTGTTATCCTCAGTTAGTGAACTCTGAAATGTTCTAACGCTGTTAAGTGTCTGATGGTCTGTGAAATGTCTCCCTGTGAGGCTGATGGCTCACCTGGTGAGGTGGTCAAGCCGTTGAGGTGATGGACTGGTAATCCACTGTGCTCTGGTCGTGTGGGTTCAGATCTCATCCTTGTTGGATGATGACTAACTTTATGTTCCTGGAGGTTTAGGTGGCTTCATGGCTGATTCCTGGCCCTCCTAGGTGCATTTATTGGGTAGAAATATTTTGCTATTGCTAAAGATGGTCTACGTTTCTAGGCTACCTGATTCTAGGAATGAGTAAATATTTGAAAACTCAGTAAATTCAAAAATGTAAAAATAATTCACCAACACACTAGTCTCTAATACTTATTAGGAGGGTGTACGTTTGTAGAGAAGACCAGAAATAGTTTTAGAAATTAAAATATACTTGTGCTTCACTTTGCCACAGAGTCCCAAAGTCTGGATCCGGACCCCACTGAGGGTCACATAGCCCTGCCGTTAGGGTCTTGAGATGCTCGCTGTTGATCTAACAGAATATTTTCTTTCTGATTGATATTCAAGCTTAAAATAAAACCTGTAGATAAAAGTGTGACATGATTTGTGGTTTCAGTACTTCTTTGTTTATGTGTGTACATTAACACTGTCGACTCCCTCAGTAGCTGACATGAATTAGTTCAGTTAGCTCAGCTGGAAATGTCTAACAGTTGCCGCAAAAAGGCACGATCAATAGAACCCAGATACCCTGATTCAGCCTGGGAAAAGATGCAAATGCTGCTCGAAGCTTTTGTAGAAAGCTGTTCAGGAAAAAGCACTCAGGTGGGAAGGCATTACCTCTGATTTAACATTTATTAAGGTGACACAACAGGAGACTCGGACCCAGGTCAGAATAGAAAATACAAACGAGTCATGAAGTTCAGAGCTGATCCACAAGCTGCCACAGGGAAAGTTTAGAGCTCGGAGAAACCTTCAGCAGAACAGGACTTTATCCAGTCTAGACGGGACATCACACGGAAAACATTTTACTCTTTAGTCCAGGAGGTGTTCATGTTGTCATCTCCCAGAAAACAGTTAGGTGACATTTCCACAGCTAACATTTGGCATGCCACAGCTGAGGTTAACAAGTAAAAATGCTGCCAGAGGAGCTGTGGGACTTGTTTATATTTTATTCCCGGCTGTCCTCTTCGGCTTCGTATCCTCTGTTGTCACATCCCTGCTTTCCCTCTCTGCAGCTCTCATGGGGATCCGAGGAGCCGCTCGTGTCTCCAGAAGCTCCATATCGACGTACTTCTTTTCCAGGAGAGAGGTAGACGGCCTCAATCTGCCCCTCATGGTGGTCTCCTGATGTCTGTGACTGCATTCAGCGGAAACACAACTAGTCACTTACTCAAACTTGAAAATGACACCAGGTGGCTGTTTTACATGTGTCAGTACCCTTTTAGTCATCAGAGAGCAGCAACGTGAAATATTTAGACCTCTAGAGCTGAAGATCAAACCGAGCATCAGACAGGAGACCACTTTAGATTTGAAAGATCCGTGTTGTACACGATGGAAACCCAACATCAGCTCTGGTCGGCAGGACCTCACCAGCTGCTCCAGATGGACTCCAGCAGCAGAAGACCACAGCAGGTGTCTCTCCTGTCAGCTAACAACACGAACCTGAGGCTACGATTCCCACAGGACCGGACTGGTCCAGAACTAGACCAGTCAAGACTGGAAACGCCTTTCCTGGTCTGATGTGTCCGGTTTAACCCCACAGCCTACCTGAGTGTTTCTGCTGACCATGTCCGTCCCTTTATGGACCCATCATCTGATGCTACATCCAGCAGGATCATGCACCGTGTCACAAAGCTCAGATCATCTCTAACTGGTTTCTAAAACACGACCATGAGTTCACTGGTCTCCAACAGCCTCCACAGTCACCAGATCTCAGTCCAGTCCAGAACCTTTGGTATGTGGTGGAACAGGAGGTTCTCCTCATGGATGGAGCTGATGCTGTCATGTTGGGATGGACCAGAACCTCTCAGGATCAGATTATTTAATCTAACACATGAAAAGGAAGGCAGCTCTAAAAACAAAAGATGGTCCGACCTGTCCCAACAGGGTGTGCCTAATAAAGTGGTCAGCGATGACAGCTGAGCTGGTTGTTTGTGGTCACCTTGTGGTGGCGGATGTGCTGATCGATAGCATACTGGTATTTAGCTGCATTCAGTCCCACTCCAGCGAGCCTCTCTCCGAGGAAGTCACACGCTGTCGTCGGGAACAGAACAAACGCTGTTAAACCAGGTGAGATGGAGTCTGCAGGTCGCGGAGCGTGTCACTACATACCCAGCAGAGAAATCCTCCCAACCAGAACAGCCGCATTCTTCAATGAAAATCTGGTCTGAGAAAAGAAAAGCAGATTGACCATGTGACCAGACCCTTCATTTCTGATTTGTCCTCCTTTAACACAACCCTACCTGCTCTGTGGGTCCGTTTAAGGACGACTGCTGCTCTACCGGCTCATCCTCACCGTCTTCCAGCTCCAGAGTCTCCCCACTGGAGAAGTGGATGATCCTCTTTGATGTCTGTGAAGACGGACCTCCAAACTCTGTTTCTTGGTCTTGTTCTTTCTGACAGACAGAAGTGGTTTAAGCTCAGCCGCTCTGTTAGCAGCTGTTAAAGGTTAGCGCACGCTAAGTGTTTGTTTTGTTGGTTATTACAGCACTTACTTCCTGTTGGCTGCAGCTCATTCTTCAGGTGATTTTTATCTTTATGGAGCTGCTGCCGCTCTAGATTCTGTCCGTCATGTCCCACCACCTGTCCAGCGCTCTGCTTGTCTCAGAAGAAGACACCTTCAGGATCCTGAATCAGCCTGGACACCAGCGAGGACACACTGCAGTGAAGTGGTCACACGCAGGCAGGTTACTGTTGCTCTATTGTTGGTGTCATTCTCAGCCTGAGGGGGCGTGACCTGAGCCAGGACACGTGTGGAGAGTGTCATCGTTTACCGACACAGCCAGACAGAACCTGTTTTCCAACTCTCTGCTTGGATTTGGAAAGAAAACATGTCTAAGGTTGATCTGAAAATATTAGAAATATTTGATGTCTTCAGGAAGTTGCCTGGTCCTAGATGTTAAAACCACTTTAAACAAGTAACATCTTAATCACTGATCTACAACCAGGCCAACATGCAGAGTGCATGCTGTCTGCTGCAGGTACATTAGGTGTTGGAGATTACCACAGTAATATAATATTACTCATTAACAATACCATCATTACCTCTTTCAACTAAAACATGTCTGAATGCCAGATGGGACTTCTGAGTGTGAACAGAGTTTTGAGAGAGCAGAATAAAATCTGAGCGTGAAAACAAGGATCGATGCTCTCAACGTGACAAAATACACGCTTGATTAAAGGCAGGATAGCATTCCTGGATTTCATTGCTAACAAACAGTGAACATTGTCACCTACCGTTGGTAGACGGGTGACAAGTTAAAGACCTGTAACTGAATCCCTTTAGACCTGGCCCTTTGACCGGGCCACTGCAGCTCGTAGATTTTAGTTTCCTGTTACTGAAGTGCTGTTTGGTCTTAGATAAACGCAGCAGGTCAGCATGATCATGTCTCTGTTTTGGCCTGTCTGTTCACAAGTCTTCATTTGAACTGTTTCTCAGGCCTCTACCTCTTTAACAGAATTTGTGTATTCCTCAAAAATATGCAAATATGAATACATTGGTTTATTTATACGTAACTATCTAAAAATACGATGTACCAAATCTTTCATGTTGTCTGCCCTCTAGTGGAGGAGGTAAGGACTGGAAGGTAGTGATGGGAAAAATGAAGCCCCATGAAACAACGGGGCTTAAATGGCTCGAGGCCTCGGCTAAGTGATTCAAGACACTTCCATCTGCTGGATGATTTAATGTATTACGACATTCTATCACTTCAAAGTACTACAAAGTATGTAGATACAACGAAATTGGGTGTATTGTTCTCCTTTTGTGCAAAAGTGAAATATAAAATATATTAAATAAATTTTAGCTGAATGGAAACCTTAAATGTAAAAACAGAACAATAATAATAAAAGGGATACAATAAACAATAATAAAACCACACAACTCGTCCAGACATTATAGTTTTATGTGAAAAGCTTTTGTGAATCAAGGAGATAAAGTCAATTCCAATAAAAGTTTCCAAAAACTTACTGGTTTTACTCATTTTTATTCAAAAACAAAAGTTTCTGCTAGGTTTTTGCGTTGAGCCCGTTCCTTTTTTTGTACAGTATTTCCCCAGCCTTTCAAAACTCTTTCACATGGTACAGATGATGCTGGGGAGCACAGGAACGTTTTTGCCAACCCATAAAGGTGTGGGTATCAACTTTTTGTCTTGCTCCAGTCGAGCAACGGATCCTCATTTCGTGGAATGTTGTGCTCTCCAGTCCCTCTGGGATTAATTATTGATTGATTGATTGATTGATTGATTGATTGATTGATAGCGGTCAACTTCAATAGTGGTATCTGCCACCACACTTGAGCTGCTGCTGATGGTTTGGCCCAGCAGATGCTGGCCTAGCTAGGCCAGTGTAAAGGGTTAATTTACATGTTATTTAATGAACCATGAGACATGAGATTCCATAGAAAATATTAAATCAATCTGATGGACCTTTGGGTACTTTTAACCAGAAGATTGAAACTTTTTATTGCAGGGATTATGTAACACTTCATATTGACTGAGAGACAACAGAAAAGAGTCAAGTTTTAAAAGTTTAAAGATTTATTACAAAACAAATTAAACTAGACTAACTTTAAACACTAAATGTATGGTGTAACTAAGGTGAAGTGAGACGGAGAATGGTGTAGTGTGGAACGTTGTTCAGAACCAGCAAATCCGGAGAAACGATTAGTTCTGATGGGAGTGAAGGTGATGTCTTCGCGCTAAGCTTTGATTTGGAGATTCATAAACACATAAGACGCCATGTTGCCGCTCCACACATACCCTTAGAATGAGACCTCCGTACAGATCCAGACTGCCAGGTCCTCGAACCCCTCTTTTGGTACTGGAGCCAATGAAACAGCGTCAGCAGTACGACCGACTAGTCTTTGGATTGTCTCCAGGTAAAAGCGACAGATGGTTGACAGCGTCAGATGGACCCGGAGGGTCAATGAGTTCAGCTTTTATTCTGAAAGGAACCGTTGCTTGGTTGGAACAGCAACAGATATTATCCAGCTTGTCGTTGGTTCTTTCGGCTGAAGAGGAAAGTTACGGATTGGCCACTCCGACAACTTCTCTAGAACGCTTTGAACTGGCGTTAAAGATGACATGGGCATAGTTTTATACTTCGGATGTTTTGGTTTATGGTCGAATGAAAAGATGACAGATTTACCAAGCACCACCAAAACCACGCCTCCGTCAGATCTGGCAGATTCTGAATGGATCAGTGAAAGCAATGAGTCATGTGGCTTAGCCTTATGTGAGATCAGTCCTAGTGGAAACATTTAAAGTCACATTATGTATTATATTCTATAGGATTATAATAAAGTAATTAATATTTTCATTTCACAAATGGGTTCACATCTTATTATTGACTAACACTTTGATTAGCTTATTAAAAAGAGTTATTTGATTTATTAAAAAGAAAGAGTCCTTTGCCTTCATTCTTCTCTTGCACTGGAAAGGAAAACAGTTTAGGAGCAGATGCATGAGACCTTGAACAATATCTCATGCAGATTAGTTCTTGCTGAGGAGAGGGGGAAATGACTTTTAGATGGAAAACAGTCATTTCATTCTGTTACACCAGGCACCTTGCTGACGTGACAGTGTGAGTGTCCTGTCACAGTGTCCCGATTGATCATGCGCCCTGGCCACTTGGCCAAGGGGATGTCCCTTTGGCTGACTGGTTAGAGCGTATGACTCTCACCTGGGAGTCTGGGGATCGAATCCCGCCCGGACCCTCGCTTATCCACCTTGCCACACTTACGAGGACACTGTCCTTCCTTGGTCAAAGAAAACAATAAATGGAAAAGTCTTAACTCATGTGACCATGGCTCTGCAGCGATCAAGTCACGTCATATGAGGTCACGTTATATTTTATACGTATAAGTTTCAATATAAATGTGTAACAAGCCATTTAAATATGTAAGCAAGTTACTTCCTCCTTGCTCAGCTAGGTAAATGGCTAGCAAATGGAGAACAAAAGCCTCGGTAAAACACGAACATTGGAACATACCTTGGCGGTTCCTGATGACATCTCCTAGGCAACTGGGACGGGACCAACTCATCAAGCCAAGGTTCCTTGATATTGAGAAATACCCAGTGTTTCCTTCTACGTTAGCCCATGAGGACATAATGCATTTACTGATTTGTAACTAGAGGTTACAAAACGTTCACTACTCATAAACATTGTTTCACACATTTACCTTTTCACTCATTGCCAGTGATGAAAGGGAATCTGGTGTGTGTCATTTTACTGGAGGTTTCAATGCCAGGGATTTTTTACCCTAATGAGTATCTGTTGGTAAGGTCTTACTCAAACACAAAAATACTGCTTGCTTGCAGTGATTTAGGTATGTACTGCCACCTATCGCCAGGGACAATAGGGAGCCTAAGTCACTTCCGCATCACGGGTACCTGGAAGAACGAAAAAATGAATACAAGGCAACAGGGCTAAAAACACTATTTTCTTTGATGTGCATTACTGGTTTTGGTTCTTGCCTTTATGGATTTTGGGTTCCTCGTATTGGTTCGTCTTTTCTTGCTGTTGTTTTCCTTTGCTTGTTGCCCATATTGGGTATCCGCAGGTTTTTTAAGCGTTTTGTATATGTTGGTCCACTTGTTTACAGTCTTATGTTCGCTCAATGCTATAATGTTCTGATCACTGTTGTGATTATTTGGGCACGAATAATTTGTAAGCTTTTACTTACTTTTTGGATTCATAACTAAATTCGTAAATATGGAAAAATTTACCGAATTATTAATTAATTAGGATATTAGAATATCCACGGGGCACCACCCCTTTTAACAGGGGAAAATGAATCCGAAACCTCTTATCAATCTTGTCTAAACTTTCCGTGAAATCGTAACGAGCTGCAGTTAAATTTTAAATCACACAAACAAATTCACTTGAAACAAAACTGAATTGGCAATACATTTATTAACTAATATATTCACTTCAGCTCCTTCTGAAGCGTTAATCAATCAATATCAACCAACCTATTTTATCAACAACAATTAACAATGAAACAATGAAATGATCCTGTAAAACAATCTGACCCAATAAGTGTGTGTTTTAGTCTTGTGTCCTCCTAAACACTGAAAACCAAAATGTGTGTGTGTGTGTGCGTGAGTGGGCAACTTTCACTTTAAAATTCCGAAGCACAGTAAAACTTAAAAAAACTTCAAAACCGCTTCACAAAGGTCAATAAACAAACAAAGATCAATCATAAACAAATTAAATATCTAAATATTTGTTAATGCTGTGGCCACAGCCTAACAACTTAGACATTAAACTGAAAGAAAAGATCTTACTTCAGTTGTTCCGATGGCGTTTTTGGTACGGGAAATAGAGAAAGCCGTTGGTATTTTAAAGCAAATCGCGCGGTGTGATTGCTTATTCTGGCTTATTAGAGAGAAAACGGAAGAGAAAGTGAGAGAGAGAAAAACTTTGAACGAACGAAACAGCGAAGCGTCCCTCAGTTTCCAATCGGCATTCTCCATTGATTTGACGTTTTCCGCTGCTTTTCCGCGGCTCTGCGTTTCCATTTCAGCCGCCAGGCCTCGTGCACACGCGGTCCGGAGCGGCAGCAGCAAGCGTGTCCTCGCGCCAGTCAAACTTCTGGACAAAAGACGATAAGTTTCGTTTTTCGCTGGGATTTATAGACTCCTCTGTCTGGCGGGCTGACTCTGTGTGGGTCAGCACATGCGCAGAAACCCGTGCTCCGCTTTGGTGACGTCATCACGCTGCTTCCGGGTGCAAAGGCTAATGGGAAATGAAGTTGTTGCTGGCGCTGACTTTTAATATCTGCTTTTCAGAGCGCAGATGACACAGTCTTTTGGAGAAATTACTGCATAGTAATTTCCTCATGAGGGCAGACCCTCAACATCACTAACATTTTATGTATGATGAGGTGTTTTGATATCCATAATAAACATTGGTCTGTGCGTGTTGGTTTTCTGTATGTGTTTATATTCAGGGTCCTGTCTTATTGTATGCTTATTTTTATGTGAATGAACATTATGCTGCCTTCTCTTCCTTCCTCATATGTAAATTTTATGTTGTTTGTGTCGTTGATATTGTTCAGGTGTTCTGTTAGTGTCTCTGTTTGTCCTTTTGGAAAGATTTGTAGTTGTCCACATAACGTTTCCATAATTTTATTTAGCAGTTTGGCGGGCAGGGGCTATGGCTTTTTGTTCTAGGTCCTCCATGAGGAACTCGCAAAGGGTGGCTGATGGTAGGTTTCCCATGGCAAAGCCTTGATCAGACCATTGCACAAGGGAAAATCATATATATGATGGACAGGGACAGTACACAAATAATTAACACAGAACAACAAAAAGACAAAAGATGGATTAAAGAAGCGATAAAAATAGAGACTACACATTAGATCACTCATGGCACATTGTTATTGACAAGGAGGGCATGAGCAGTAGAGGGGGACATCGTCCTCTGCTGCCTACAGATAAACAGAGAAGGAAGTGATGCCACCTACATCGATGGCGCCCTGAGGAAGACTAGTGTTGGCTGAAACTTGTCAGCTTAAAAAGTGGAAAAAAATCTTTGTGTTGCATTTAGAAAAGAGCTAAGCAACAGAATTTGATGTATTACACTGAACGAAGGTACAAAAGATTTTGATGTTTTATGTCCACAAAGAACACAAGCCTGGAGGAGTTCTGCTGTGCGGTGGAGTAGCAAATCCTAACGGTTAGCTTCTACTAGCCAAGACATTTTCTACTGATTCCTGGATGCTAAAACAACAACAGCCTTACCTGTTATGAGTTGAAACGGGTGAGTCCAAGCAACAGCTTGATGTAGAGCTGCCAGGCTTTTCAAATCCTAGCATTACACTAATTCCTATCAGAAGCTAATGCAGGAGATAGGTGTAGAACCCGATTTTCATGTTCAGTCTGCATGTTAAACTCAGAGTGACTGATCATTTTTAAGCAAAAGTTTGTTTTCAGAAAGGGACCTGTTTAACTAGCAACTTTCACATTTTGGGTTTGTTTTGTTCTCGTTACACTTCTTACAGTTTAAACATCCAAATATTTTTGTCTTTCTAACACTGACACAGGATCTTCAGCCTGTAGCCACACAGGCGCCCTTCAGCGTTTTCTCGTTCATATTAATACAGTCATTGTAAAAGCTTGGCAGACAACCCGTCTTTTATAAGTCCAAAAGAGGATGCTTCTATGAATAAAACATTACTACATTCAAATATAACACCAAACAAAAGTGGCTTTTCCGGATGATTTAATACCATTGATGAGTTACATTTTACATGATGGACATCACCAGAGGTGGAAGAAGTGAATTTACACTGCAGCAATAGATGGAAATCAGTTCTTCAGTGCTTGAAAACTACAAGTCAGTTAACTAAACCAGCTATAAATATGAATAATGTTGAATAAAGTGTTTTAATGTGCTTGTACTACTTTTTAGGTAATCAAATATACATGTGGG
>SSNQ01034530.1:735747-750857 GCA_006942095.1 Nothobranchius kuhntae | reverse complement strand
CAGATGGACTCCAGCAGCAGAAGACCACAGCAGGTGTCTCTCCTGTCAGCTAACAACACGAACCTGAGGCTACGATTCCCACAGGACCGGACTGGTCCAGAACTAGACCAGTCAAGACTGGAAACGCCTTTCCTGGTCTGATGTGTCCGGTTTAACCCCACAGCCTACCTGAGTGTTTCTGCTGACCATGTCCGTCCCTTTATGGACCCATCATCTGATGCTACATCCAGCAGGATCATGCACCGTGTCACAAAGCTCAGATCATCTCTAACTGGTTTCTAAAACACGACCATGAGTTCACTGGTCTCCAACAGCCTCCACAGTCACCAGATCTCAGTCCAGTCCAGAACCTTTAGGATGTGGTAGAACAGGAGGTTCTCCTCATGGATGGAGCTGATGCTGTCATGTTGGGATGGACCAGAACCTCTCAGGATCAGATTATTTAATCTAACACATGAAAAGGAAGGCAGCTCTAAAAACAAAAGATGGTCCGACCTGTCCCAACAGGGTGTGCCTAATAAAGTGGTCAGCGATGACAGCTGAGCTGGTTGTTTGTGGTCACCTTGTGGTGGCGGATGTGCTGATCGATAGCATACTGGTATTTAGCTGCATTCAGTCCCAGAACTCCAGCGAGCCTCTCTCCGAGGAAGTCACACGCTGTCGTCGGGAACAGAACAAACGCTGTTAAACCAGGTGAGATGGAGTCTGCAGGTCGCGGAGCGTGTCACTACATACCCAGCAGAGAAATCCTCCCAACCAGAACAGCCGCATTCTTCAATGAAAATCTGGTCTGAGAAAAGAAAAGCAGATTGACCATGTGACCAGACCCTTCATTTCTGATTTGTCCTCCTTTAACACAACCCTACCTGCTCTGTGGGTCCGTTTAAGGACGACTGCTGCTCTACCGGCTCATCCTCACCGTCTTCCAGCTCCAGAGTCTCCCCACTGGAGAAGTGGATGATCCTCTTTGATGTCTGTGAAGACGGACCTCCAAACTCTGTTTCTTGGTCTTGTTCTTTCTGACAGACAGAAGTGGTTTAAGCTCAGCCGCTCTGTTAGCAGCTGTTAAAGGTTAGCGCACGCTAAGCTAAGTGTTTGTTTTGTTGGTTATTACAGCACTTACTTCCTGTTGGCTGCAGCTCATTCTTCAGGTGATTTTTATCTTTATGGAGCTGCTGCCGCTCTAGATCCTGTCCGTCATGTCCCACCACCTGTCCAGCGCTCTGCTTGTCTCAGAAGAAGACACCTTCAGGATCCTGGATCAGCCTGGACACCAGCGAGGACACACTGCAGTGAAGTGGTCACACGCAGGCAGGTTACTGTTGCTCTATTGTTGGTGTCATTCTCAGCCTGAGGGGGCGTGACCTGAGCCAGGACAAGGTGGAGAGTGTCACCGTTTACCGACACAGCCAGACAGAACCTGTTTTCCAACTCTCTGCTTGGATTTGGAAAGAAAACATGTCTAAGGTTGATCTGAAAATATTAGAAATATTTGATGTCTTCAGGAAGTTGCCTGGTCCTAGATGTTAAAACCACTTTAAACAAGTAACATCTTAATCACTGATCTACAACCAGGCCAACATGCAGAGTGCATGCTGTCTGCTGCAGGTACATTAGGTGTTTGAGATTACCACAGTAATATAATATTACTCATTAACAATATGGTAAATGGTAAATGGCCTGTATTTGATATAGCACCTTCTAGAGTCCTGGAACCCCCCAAGGTGCTTTACAACACAATCAGTCATTCACCCATTCACACACACATTCACACACTGGTGGGGATGAGCTACGATGTAGCCACAGCTGCCCTGGGGCGCACTGACAGAGGCGAGGCTGCCGAGCACTGGCGCCACCGGTCCCTCCGACCACCACCAGCAGGCAACGTGGGTTAAGTGTCTTGCCCAAGGACACAACGACAGCGACAGACTGAGCGGGGCTCGAACCTGCAACCTTCCGATTACGGGGCGAGCTCTTAACTCCTGCGCCACCGTCACCCCAATACCATCATTACCTCTTTCAACTAAAACATGTCTGAATGCCAGATGAGACTTCTGAGTGTGAACAGTTTTGAGAGAGCAGAATAAAATCTGAGCGTGAAAACAAGAATCGAAGCTCTCAACGTGACAAAATACACGCTTGATTAAAGGCAGGATAGCATTCCTGGATTTCATTGCTAACAAACAGTGAACATGGTAGATGGGTGACGAGTTAAAGACCTGTAACTGAATCCCTTTAGACCTGGCCCTTTGACCGGGCCACTGCAGCTCGTAGATTTTAGTTTCCTGTTACTGAAGTGCTGTTTGGTCTTAGATAAACGCAGCAGGTCAGCATGATCATGTCTCTGTTTTGGCCTGTCTGTTCACAAGTCTTCATTTGAACTGTTTCTCAGGCCTCTACCTCTTTAACAGAATTTGTGTATTCCTCAAAAATATGCAAATATGAATACATTAGTTTATTTATACGTAACTATCTAAAAATACGATGTACCAAATCTTTCATGTTGTCTGCCCTCTAGTGGAGGAGGTAAGGACTGGAAGGTAGTGATGGGAAAAATGAAGCCCCATGAAACAACGGGGCTTCCCATTGTGTTACTAAACGGCTCGAGGCCTCGGCTAAGTTCTTCAAGACACTTCCATCTGCTGGATGATTTAATGTATTACGACATTCTATCACTTCACAGTACTATAAAGTATGTAGATACAACGAAATTGGGTGTATTGTTCTCCTTTTGTGCAAAAGTGAAATATAAAATATATTAAAATTTTAGCTGGATGGAAACCTTAAATGTAAAAACAGAACAATAATAATAAAAGGGATACAATAAACAATAATAAAACCACACTACTCGTCCAGACATTATAGTTTTATGTGAAAAGCTTTTGTGAATCAAGGCGATAAAGTCAATTCTAATAAAAGTTTCCAAAAAGTTACTGGTTTTACTCATTTTTATTCAAAAACAAAAGTTTCTGCTAGGTTTTTGCGTTGAGCCCGTTCCTTTTTTTGTACAGTATTTCCCCAGCCTTTCAAAACTCTTTCACATGGTACAGATGATGCTGGGGAGCACAGGAACGTTTTTGCCAACCCATAAAGGTGTGGATATCAACTTTTTGTCTTGCTCCAGTGGAGCAACGGATCCTCATTTCGTGGAATGTTGTGCTCTCCAGTCCCTCTGGGATTAATTAAGTATTGATTGATTGATAGCGGTCAACTTCAATAGTGGTATCTGCCACCACACTTGAGCTGCTGCTGATGGTTTGGTCCAGCAGATGCTGGCCTAGCAAGACAATGTCTTGCTAGGCCAGTGTAAAGGCTTAATTTACATGTTATTTAATGAACCATGAGACATGAGATTCCATAGGAAATATGAAATCAATCTGATGGACCTTTGGGTACTTTTAACCAGAAGATTGAAACTTTTTATTGCAGGGATTATGTAACACTTCGTATTGACTGAGAGACAACAGAAAAGAGTCAAGTTTTAAAAGTTTAAAGATTTATTACAAAACAAATTAAACTAGAGTAACTTTAAACACTAAATGTATGGTGTAACTAAGGTGAAGTGAGACAGAGAATGGTGTAGTGTGGAATGTTGTTCAGAACCAGCAAATCCGGAGAAACGATTAGTTCTGATGGGAGTGAAGGTGATGTCTTCGCGCTAAGCTTTGATTTGGAGATTCATAAACACATAAGACGCCATGTTGCCGCTCCACACATACCCTTACCCCGGCTTTCCACGGGAGCCGTCAGCAGCACGTTACTGCAGCAGCACGTCATAGCTGCTGACAGGAACCGCTGTGGTCAACAGAACCTTTTCCACTGGAGCCGTCGGCAGCCGTCAGCAGCGCGAGTCGGCCGCGTCTCAGGAGCAGCATGTCGCGGCCTTTACGCGCCGGTTCTATTTTCTACGCGCGACGCCTCTGAAACGGGTCAAGTTCGACATTTTTGGGGAAGGAAAGACAGGAAATCGGACGCGGAAATGGAGAGAAGCAACCGAGATTTTCAGAATAAAGAACGTACTGCCTTCCGGTTGCTTTACTTTTAAAAACAGTTACTAACTGTGCGTCCCCGTGAGAAGTTATCACCTAGCTAGCGGTCTCCTTTGTTTTTCAGGTCCGTATTGGCGATTATAAAACGGACAGAACATAAAACACAAACCATGTTGTAGTTTTCTCCTGCTTGTTGTTGTGTTTACTGACGAAGTCACTCGTGTGACTTCGTGCTCGGTCGGTGACAGCTGTTCCCCTGCTGCTTTGCGTCTCGTGGGAAGGGCCAAGCAGCAGCTTACGCGAGCAAGACGTGCTGCTGCAGTAACGTGCTGCTGACGGCTCCCGTGGAAACCCGGGGTCAGAATGAAACCTCCGTACAGATCCAGACTGCCAGGTCCTCGAACCCCTCTTTTGGTACTGGAGCCGATGAAACAGCGTCAGCAGTACGACCGACTAGTCTTTGGATTGTCTCCAGGTAAAAGCGACAGATGGTTGACAGCGTCAGATGAACCCGGAGGGTCAATGAGTTCAGCTTTTATTCTGAAAGGAACCGTTGCTTGGTTGGAACAGCAACAGATATTATCCAGCTTGTCGTTGGTTCTTTCGGCTGAAGAGGAAAGTTACGGATTGGCCGCTCCGACAACTTCTCTAGAACGCTTTGAACTGGCGTTAAAGATGACGTGGGCATAGTTTTATACTTCGGATGTTTTGGTTTATGGTCGAATGAAAAGATGACAGATTTACCAAACACCACCAAAACCACGCCTCCGTCAGATCTGGCAGATTCTGAATGGATCAGTGAAAGCAATGAGTCATGTGGCTTAGCCTTATGTGAGATCAGTCCTAGTGGAAACATTTAAAGTCACATTACGTATTATATTCTATAGGATTATAATAAAGTAATTAATATTTTCATTTCACAAATGGGTTCACATCTTATTATTGACTAACACTTTGTTTGATTAGCTTATTAAAAATAGAGTTCTTTGATTTATTAAAAAGAAAGAGTCCTTTGCCTTCATTCTTCTCTTGCGCTGGAAAGGAAAACCGTTTAGGAGCAGATGCATGAGACCTTGAACAATATCTCATGCAGATTAGTTCTTGCTGAGGAGAGGGGGAAATGACTTTTAGATGGAAAACAGTCATTTCATTCTGTTACACCAGGCACCTTGCTGACGTGACAGTGTGAGTGTCCTGTCACAGTGTCCCAATTGATCATGCGCCCTGGCCACTTGGCCAAGGGGATGTCCCTTTGGCTGACTGGTTAGAGCGTATGACTCTCACCTGGGAGTCTGGGGATCGAATCCCGCCCGGACCCTCGCTTATCCACCTTGCCACACTTACGAGGACACTGTCCTTCCTTGGTCAAAGAAAACAATAAATGGAAAAGCCTTAACTCATGTGACCATGGCTCTGCAGCGATCAAGTCACGTCATATGAGGTCACGTTATATTTTATACGTATAAGTTTCAATATAAATGTGTAACACGCCATTTAAATGTGTAAGCAAGTTACTTCCTCCTTGCTCAGCTAGGTAAATGGCTAGCAAACGGAGAACAAAAGCCTCGGTAAAACACGAACATTGGAACATACCTTGGCGGTTCCTGATGACATCTCCTAGGCAACTGGGACGGGACCAACTCATCAAGCCAAGGTTCCTTGATATTGAGAAATACCCAGTGTTTCCTTCTACGTTAGCCCATGAGGACATAATGCATTTACTGATTTGTAACTAGAGGTTACAAAACGTTCACTATTCATAAACATTGTTTCACACATTTACCTTTTCACTCATTGCCAGTGATGAAAGGGAGTCTGGTGTGTGTCATTTTACTGGAGGTTTCAGTGCCAGGGATTTTTTACCCTAATGAGTATCTGTTGGTAAGGTCTTACTCAAACACAAAAATACTGCTTGCTTGCAGTGATTTAGGTATGTACTGCCACCTATCGCCAGGGACAATAGGGAGCCTAAGTCACTTCCGCTTCACTGGTACCTGGAAGAACGAAAAAATGAATACAAGGCAAGAGGGCTAAAAACACTATTTTCTTTGATGTGTATTACTGGTTTTGGTTCTTGCCTTTATGGATTTTGGGTTCCTCGTATTGGTTCGTCTTTTCTTGCTGTTGTTTTCCTTTGTTTGTTGCCCATATTGGGTATCCGCAGGTTTTTTAAGCGTTTTGTATTTGTTGGTCCACTTGTTTACAGTCTTGTTATGTTCGCTCAATGCTATAATGTTCTGATCACTGTTGTGATTATTTGGGCACGAATAATTTGTAAGCTTTTACTTACTTTTTGGATTCATCACTAAATTCGTAAATATGGAAATATTTACCGAATTATTAATTAATTAGGATATTAGAATATCCACGGGGCACCACCCCTTTTAACAGGGGAAAATGAATCCGAAACCTCTTATCAATCTTGTCTAAACTTTCCGTGAAATCGTAACGAGCTGCAGTTAAATTTTAAATCACACAAACAAATTCACTTGAAACAAAACTGAATTGGCAACACATTTATTAACTAATATATTCACTTCAGCTCCTTCTGAAGCGTTAATCAATCAATATCAACCAACCTATTTTATCAACAACAATTAACAATGAAACAATGAAATGATCCTGTAAAACAATCTGACCCAATAAGTGTGTGTTTTAGTCTTGTGTCCTCCTAAACACGGAAAACCAAAGTGTGTGTGTGTGTGTGTGCGCGTGAGTGGGCAACTTTCACTTTAAACTTCCGAAGCACAGTAAAACTTAGAAAAACTTCAAAACCGCTTCACAAAGGTCAATAAACAAACAAAGATCAATCATAAACAAATTAAATATCTAAATATTTGTTAATGCTGTGGCCACAGCCTAACAACTTAGACATTAAACTGAAAGAAAAGATCTTACTTCAGTTGTTCCGATGGCGTTTTTGGTACGGGAAATAGAGAAAGCCGTTGGTATTTTAAAGCAAATCGCGCGGTGTGATTGCTTATTCTGGCTTATTAGAGAGAAAACGGAAGAGAAAGTGAGAGAGAGAAAAACTTTGAACGAACGAAACAGCGAAGCGTCCCTCAGTTTCCAATCGGCGTTCTCCATTGATTTGACGTTTTCCGCTGCTTTTCCGCGGCTCTGCGTTTCCACTTCAGCCGCCAGGCCTCGTGCACACGCGGTCCGGAGCGGCAGCAACGAGCGTGTCCTCGCACCAGTCAAACTTCTGGACAAAAGACGATAAGTTTTGTTTTTCGCTGGGATTTATAGACTCCTCTGTCTGGCGGGCTGACTCTGTGTGGGTCAGCACATGCGCAGAAACCCGTGCTCCGCTTTGGTGACGTCATCACGCTGCTTCCGGGTGCAAAGGCTAATGGGAAATGAAGTTGTTGCTGGCGCTGACTTTTAATATCTGCTTTTCAGAGCGCAGATGACAGTCTTTTGGAGAAATTACTGCATAGTAATTTCCTCATGAGGGCAGACCCTCAACATCACTAACATTTTATGTATGATAAGGTGTTTTGATATCCATAATAAACATTGGTCTGTGCGTGTTGGTTTTCTGTATGTGTTTATATTCAGGGTCCTGTCTTATTGTCTGCTTATTTTTATGTGAATGAACATTATGCTGCCTTCTGTTCCTTCCTCATATGTAAATTTTATGTTGTTTGTGTCGTTGATATTGTTCAGGTGTTCTATTAGTGTCTCTGTTTGTCCTTTTGGAAAGATTTGTAGTTGTCCACATAACATTTCCATAATTTTATTTAGCAGTTTGGCGGGCAGGGGCTATGGCTTTTTGTTCTAGGTCCTCCATGAGGAACTCGCAAAGGGTGGCTGATGGTAGGTTTCCCATGGCAAAGCCTTGATCAGACCACTGCACAAGGGAAAATCATGATGGACAGGGACAGTACACAAATAATTAACACAGAACAACAAAAAGACAAAAGAAAGATTAAAGAAGCGATAAAAATAGAGACTACACATTAGATCACTCATGGCACATTGTCATTGACAAGGAGGGCATGAGCAGTAGAGGGGGACATCGTCCTCTGCTGCCTACAGATAAACAGAGAAGGAAGTGATGCCACCTACATCGATGGCGCCCTGAGGAAGACTAGTGTTGGCCGAAACTTGTCAGCTTAAAAAGTGGAAACAAACAACTTTATTATGTTGCATTTAGAAAAGAGCTAAGCAACAGAATTTGATGTATTACACTGAACGAAGGTACAAAAGATTTTGATGTTTTATGTCCACAAAGAACACAAGCCTGGAGGAGTTCTGCTGTGCGGTGGAGTAGCAAATCCTAACGGTTAGCTTCTACTAGCCAAGACATTTTCTACTGATTCCTGGATGCTAAAACAACAACAGCCTTACCTGTTATGAGTTGAAACGGGTGAGTCCAAGCAACAGCTTGATGTAGAGCTGCCAGGCTTTTCAAATCCTAGCATTACACTAATTCCTATCAGAAGCTAATGCAGGAGATAGGTGTAGAACCCGATTTTCATGTTCAGTCTGCATGTTAAACTCAAAGTGACTGATCAAAGTTTGTTTTCAGAAAGGGACCTGTTTAACTAGCAACTTTCACATTTTGGGTTTGTTTTGTTCTCGTTACACTTCTTACAGTTTAAACATCCAAATATTTTTGTCTTTCTAACACTGACACAGGATCTTCAGACTGTAGCCACACAGGCGCCCTTCAGCGTTTTCTCGTTCATATTAATACAGTCATTGTAAAAGCTTGGCAGACAACCCGTCTTTTATAAGTCCAAAAGAGGATGCTTCTATGAATAAAACATTACTACATTCAAATATAACACCAAACAAAAGTGGCTTTTCCGGATGATTTAATACCATTGATGAGTTACATTTTACATGATGGACATCACCAGAGGTGGAAGAAGTGAATTTACACTGCAGCAATAGATGGAAATCAGTTCTTCAGTGCTTGAAAACTACAAGTCAGTTAACTAAACCAGCTATAAATATGAATAATGTTGAATAAAGTGTTTTAATGTGCTTGTACTACTTTTTAGGTAATCAAATATACATGTGGGTAAGATCCAGCAGCAGATGGCTGAAACTGATTTTTAAGGATGGCCTGGACGACTTTCGGAGACAAACAGAAGTAACTGTGTTGGTTGTGTTAAAGGTCAAAACCAACATACGGTACATGTGTTGTGAAGGCCCACTTGGCCTCACTAGGGCTGAACGATCTATTGGTTTTGATTTCAAACAGCATGATCATGTGACAGTCAAAGCTGCGGTTTTTTAGTGGTTTTGACTGATCCAGGATCTGTTGTGTCAACTTGTTTTACATCCAGGGTTTCCCCCCGTGTTATGGCAGCCGATACAGCCAGCGTGGGGGAGGGGTGTACCGCCCAGAGCGGACAGAGCTGCACATTTAGGTTATTTTCCCACACACAGCGCTGCTAGAGCTGATAATAATGGCACCGTAGGTGAGCACAGGACAGAGACTCCTCCCACATCGGAGCACGTTCAAGCTGATTTTTAAAGCTTGGTTTATGCTTCGCGCACTTTAGTTGACGTGAAAGTTGAACTTCTTTTAAAATGGTTTGAATTTTTATGATGGCACACGTTAGTTCAAACAAGCCAACGAGTCAGAGTGTCTCTTTCGATGCATGTCTCTCTCACGGAGCTGCCCGCAGCATAAGCTAGGTTTTATAGCAGTTTAGTGGGAAAAACGTGCAGCCAGTCTGCCTTGGTAGTGCAGGGAAAACGGTGAGCATTGTTTATTGAATACTTTTGAAAGCTGTTTCTACCTTCAGATTTACTTCTTGCATGTTTGGAGTAGAACAAGAACCTGTTTTTTATAAAGCACCTCTCTAGATAAAAATCACAAGTCGCTTCACAAGCACATTAAAAAGTAAAAAAAAAGATATAAATATAATAATGGGGAAATATTAATAGCTTTAACTGGTTTTACTGTATGAGAGTAAATGTTAATGTGAATAATTGGTTTTACTAGATTAGAGTCTAGACCATGTTTTCACTTAATATAGAGGATGGCTTGGCAGGCTACTGTTACACCTTTGTTTGAAGAAAATCGTGAATTGAACTGAAATCACAAATTCTGCTAAAAAATTGCAATTTCAATCTTTTCCTAAACTCGTTCAGCCCTACTCATCACCATGTTGAACATTTTCAAGAACACATCCTCCCACGTGGGCATGGTCCAGCCAGTGGTTTCCAGTTAGTACACCCCACTGGAGGATGGGCCAGTGTGGATGAGGGACACAAATATGAAGTTCATCACGGAGGTTGGTGGAGGATGCCATAGGGCAGGTAGAAAAGGGGGCAATTGAGCGGGGTGTCTGGTTTTCTGTGAAAAAGACAAAGGTGATGGTAACAAGGAAGAGAGTGGGGGAGCGGTTTGATTTGTTATATGGACAGGAAGTGGAAAGAGTGATGCATGGAGGAAGATGGTGGGGTAAATAGGAGTGGCGTTGTAGGTGCTGGAACTTCAGGTGGAGGGTGGATTGTTTTTAGATAGAATCTGGATTTATGTTGAAGAAAAACAAGGACTGGACTCTTTAAACAAAACTGGGAACCCCGTTGAAAGCAGCCATCTGGAATTTTCCCCTTTAAGGATTCAGACTGGATTTTTTGGAAATTCGTAAAAGTGATAAGACTTACCCTGCACTGCAATATAATGTAGGCCGGCTGTACCAAATAGGCGGCCCGCGGGCCTTGGCCCCTGAACCACGCGCACCCCCTCCCTGGTCCGACCGTCAAGCAGGAGAGGTAGGAACGGCGCCGGTGTGCATCAACTTCAAGGTCGTTTTGTTAAGTGGCCTCGGACCAGTACCCTGATGTATCGGACCAGTACCCTGATGTATCGGACCAGTACCCCTGATGTATCGGACCAGTACCCCTGATGTATCGGACCAGTACCCCTGATGTAGACTTTTTGGGCTAATCCCACTCTCCGTCCCGTAGAGCTCCATGCACTGAGCGCTGAAGTACCTGGACTCATGCAGAGCTGGTGACATTTCTGGACAAGTCTTTAAAATATGTGTGGACATGAATGAACAGCTTGGATAATACTTGGATGACGTGTTTTAGTGCTTTTAGCTGGCTAGAGGGGCGTGTTCCCGAACGAGAGGCATACCTTCCAGCTGCAAGCATGAAATAGGGAGGCAGGCTTAAAGGTGCGACCCCCCCTAGATGGTGCCCTTTGAGAATAACCTCCAGATTCCTGCTTATACAGTTTGTGAGTGATATATCATGAATTTGAGTTTAGTAGCTAAGCTTCTGTTTATGGAGTTTGTCGTTTAATGTCCAGGGAGCTGGGCAACATTACGTGTGCATCTTTTAAGGGCGCCCTGGCCCTATCAGAGACCAGCCAGGCAAAAACATCACAATCAATCCCAGAAAAAGTGGAGTTGAGTTCGACAGCTCGTGTCGAATAATATTACAGAACAGAAATAAATATTCCCAACAACACAAGCCATGAGCAAAATCCAACATGAAAGTAGAAAAAAGTCATACAACCTGGAAAACAACTACAGCACATATACGTGATCAGAGTGACTGTAAACGGCAACAGCTACAACAAGCTCACCAGCAATAACCACGCCGTCTAGCGTCTGCCGTCATGGACGCACAACCCAGATTATCCTCAGTGGGTTGTTCAGGTTTAGACACAAATAATCTCTTTTAACCAGAAGCTGGCTGAATGAACAAACTTTCTTCTGCTGGATTGTTCTCATCAAATCTAATGTGCTGTAACTTTTCAAAATAAAAGCGTATCTTGTAGATGATTTGGGAGATAAGAATTTTTTTGGTGTCAACATTCTGAGGCCCCATCCAGCATGTGTTCAGTTTATGAGTCATGTATCAGGGCAGAGAGGTCCAAACTCAGACAAGCGCTTCAACTACATTACCCATAAGCCTCACGCCCCATCCTGGTTTAAAGTGGCGCGTCATTACTGGCTGGATTCTGACAGAACCATCAATCTTTTATTTGAGTGTTTGAGTTCACCTCTCACAATTCAGACACCAGGTGACAAAATAATCAAATGTGTGGTTGGAGCGCGTGCAGCCATGTTTCTGTTTAACAGAAAATGCAGCTTTCAGACCCGAAATGTTTAAGAGAGAGGAAAAACAAGGTTGGTCATTTTTGCACTTTGAAACCTTCCATCTTCCCGGTCTGTGTTTTCACAAACTAGAGGAGAGTCTTGTGTTTCTGACGCAGATGACCGTCCGTGGGACGCGCTTGTAGATGTAATAGCGGACCGTATCTAAACATAACGCTCCAGCATGACAGTAAAAAAATACAAACTGATGCTGAAACAAAGGCGTCTCCTATAAAGAGAACCAGACTGTGTTACTATAACTGGTGAGCGTGAGGCTGAAGAGATGAAGAGCAGAAGGTTTAGGAGAGGAT
The DNA here is from genome assembly GCA_006942095.1 of Nothobranchius kuhntae. Taxonomy (NCBI): domain Eukaryota; kingdom Metazoa; phylum Chordata; class Actinopteri; order Cyprinodontiformes; family Nothobranchiidae; genus Nothobranchius; species Nothobranchius kuhntae. The sequence goes on along the minus strand of SSNQ01034530.1, from coordinate 738,482 downwards.
GCAGCCCGTGTCCTGCTGAGGCTTCAGATCTGGTTCCTTCACCGGCTTCACCTCCTCCTCCTTGGGTTTGGCCTACGGGAAAAGCATCCAGTCACCAAGCTTGCATTTATAAATACTGTTGTTTTAGATTCATCCAGATTATTATCTTAATATTATCCACCTAAGTTATAATCTAACGATGTTTTATTATTTATTTCTTTTGGTCATTTAAAAGGAAATAGAAAGAACACAGTAATACAAAAAGGTGCCGACCCTATTTACTCCATCACATTACTTCTCAAAAAAAAAAAGAAAGATAAAAGTAACATAATAATAAAATGAGTGAGATAAAAATTATAATTATGATAATAATAGTTTAATATATTAAGCAACAACCACCATAATTCAGCAAGAGGAACAATACCCAGAACTAAACCCTAACCCACAAAAGCACCAGTAATCTTAATGTATGCTAATGATCAAAACAGAGATTTAAATACTATAACTTGTGCAAGAACATTACATTTTCATTCACATCGATCTGACACACTAGCTAGCTCACATACGGTCGTTATGGTAGTACGACATATATAGGAAGATAAAATGATGTAGTAGCTGTTTGCATTCCTCTGAGGACGGTGGAGTGTGTCTGACCCGGTGCCTTAAACACGACACAAGTTAACTGTCCTAACGGCTGCAGTGACCCTTCAGCCCGGATCACACAGGACTGCTCGTGTCACACTGTAACGTAAGATTTCTGAGAGTCAGACTGTACGACGTCCTCAAAGAGGAAGGATCATTTTTAAATCCCTCGCTTTGGCGTCGTTTAGCTAAACAGCTGATCTGTCTGCTGGGCATGTGTCCTTCCCCTTTATACATAGAAACCCACTAAACTACAGAGAAGCAACACTCTGCCACAGATCGCTGCAATATCCGTCTCACAGTTTCCTCAGCAGCTCAGCGACAAAAAGGGATTTCATGTTTTTATGTTTTATTTTCGATGTGCGTGAGTTCATCTCCTCTCAACTCTCACGGATCACGGTCACGGTTTTCACAGTTCAGCTGATGGTCTAAAACAGCCGTTTCACTCTTTCTGCTATAAATTCGGTTTAACTTGATCTATTGAAAGTAAAAATTACGTGCAGATTATTTTAAACATAAATTGAAACCGAAGTTCAGAGAGGCGGAGTCTTGCTGCTGCGGCATCCCGAAGGTGTGTTTTTATTGGCCGGTTGCTGACAGAAGTTGTAGGTTTTCATGCACACTTGAAGTCTATCAGAGGCTGATTTGAGTCGTGGGTTGGCTTAAAAAGCTGTCGTAGAGCCGGTCAGAGCGGACGACCACAGATTTGCTAATCACCCTCATGTTCACCGTTTTTTTACACGATTCGGCTCCCGATGAGGGACTTGGCGAAGACGGCCGCAAACCGCACAATGTGATCCGGGCTTTAGACTCCCATGACTGATAACAGCTTTGCTCCATATCTCAGCTAAAGGTAAAGGTGCATGATTTAAGAATGGAGAAAGAATGACATCTTCTGGTCAAACTTGGGTACTGCTGCCCTTTTTTAAAAAAATGGAAAGTCACTCTCTCACTCCCGTTCCATGAGCCATGGCTTTTGCCGATCAGCTGAGTCATACACATTAGTAGATGAATACATTTCACTGTAATATCCAGTTACTGGTAACTAAAAAAAGTACCTCGAGTTTTTTTTTAGAGATGACTGTTTGCTTCTAATTCACTGTTAGCATTGTTAGCTCAACGTTAGCCTCTAGCCTGCTTTACCTGACATTAGAGTAAAGCAAACAGAAGCTGTGGCTTCTTAAACCGAAGTTATGCTTCCCGGTCAGCTCCACAAGGGAAAGACACGCACGGACAGACGTTTTGCTCTCGGACTTCTCCATCTCCTGGAGACTGTTGCAAAGCAATTCCCCAGCAGGACAACAGAGCTCTGTTCAGGAGTATCCTGTCATGTATCCAGTCCAAGAAAATGTGTTTACTATTGTGTTTATTTTGTCATTTTTGTATTTCAGAGACTTTTTAACACAAATTTGTCCTTCGTCCTCCTCCACCTCTTCATGCGCTCGCCACCTCCGAACTCACGTTTACCGTCATCTCCGTCCACGAACACGACGCCTGCTGCGTATCTTCTCCCTCCTCCAGTCACGGGGGAATAAAATGTTTATATATTTAGAGTTTTTCCGAGAGGTGTTCTTCAAGTTTCTCTGTGGCTGTCGCTAGATATCTTCGGCTCACTTTATGTTGATGAGGGCGCAATGGCGGCGCTGTCGATGACAGTGGCGTCGTGACCAATCACAAGCTTGCGCCCTCCGTCTCGTTGGATTTACGTTTAGAAAAGACAGCTCGACTCCGTCTGTCCTTGTGAGCCTACTGGAGAGCCCTTGAAAGAACGGATGGCGTCGCGTGCGTGCATCCCGACGCAGACGTATAAATCAGGCTTTAGAAGAGTTTTGTTTACTTCTCTCACCTAAAATCTAGAAGAGTTTTGTTTACTTCTCTCACCTAAAATCTAGAAGAGTTTCGTTTACTTCTCTCACCTAAAATCTAGAAGAGTTTTGTTTACTTCTCTCACCTAAAATCTAGAAGAGTTTTGTTTACTTCTCTCACCTAAAATCTAGAAGAGTTTTGTTTACTTCTCTCACCTAAAATCTAGAAGAGTTTTGTTTACTTCTCTCACCTAAAATCTAGAAGAGTTTTGTTTACTTCTCTCACCTAAAATCTAGAAGAGTTTTGTT
>SSNQ01034530.1:706333-725838 GCA_006942095.1 Nothobranchius kuhntae | reverse complement strand
CCCCCCCCCCCACCCCCACCCCCTCCCATTGCTATCAGAAAAATAAGTAGATTTAGGTGTTGCTCGCTCTTTAAAAGACGCGTTGGTTGGGACTGAATGAGTGAGGGCGAGGAGCTGCAGCTGTTGGACCATTTTAATGAACCACTGTTAAGGGCAAAATGTCTTTCTGTCTGGTGCTTTTATTGCTGCACAGATGGTCCAATAGTAAGAGTTTAGCTTGCCTCGACTTTGTAAAGCATCTTTAAAGCTGCCAGTGTGCAGATGAATAAATAAGCTCTGCCTGTTGGCAGCAGCTGAGATCAGAGTCCATCCCTGAAAAATGTGTCAGGAAGTTTTTGTCTTTCTACATAAGAGAAGAGACAAACTGTGCTTAAACGCATTTATTTTTATTAATGTGTTTTTTTATTAACTCATGATATTTAACGTGTTAAATTCCCACCTGGGCTAAGTCAAACTCATCTTCCATTCAGCACTCGGAGATGACTTCATCCAAAAATAAATTCCATGCTCTCATCAGTGTTTCGCTGTGTGAGAAGCGAAACACACGTTCTCCGGTTGCAGCTAACGAAAGTCCCATGTGTTTTTGTTTTTCCTGATCAGACTACCAAGGACTAAATCTGCTCTACAACATCTTCAGTCCAACATCTTGTTGAAGATGCAGGTGGACCACAAAACTCATACAAATGTCCACGGAGTGAAAATTGTGCAGGTCATCAAACATCAGGATGTACACGTAACTAGTGACCTCCGACTACATCACACCTGGTGAAGAAGACCTACAGAGGCTATTCTTCCTGACAATATGAAAGTGGGCCGGACTTTGACATTAGCTGCTGAAGAACATCTCAGTGTCTCTGTGTGGTTCCCCAGACGCTTGTCAGACAACACAAAGCAGCTGACACACGTGATTGCTCAGAGGACTGTGGGAACAGGACTCCCAGACTTGTAGATCACTTCAAACAGAAAGCCAGAGACTAAACACACCTGAGTCACCACCTTCAGAGTCTGATAGATCAAAAACTAAGGAACAACTCCATGAGGCCCTTACACACCACTTCCTCTATAATGCACATGCAAATAAATCCTGGAGTGATTTCCTATTATGACTAAACAGTGGTTAAATGCATTGCTGCTGTATTGCGTTTGCAACTCTTTTTGAACTCATTCTGTTGGTGTTTACGTCACTTCTGTATGCTGCTGCTAGTTTCCAGTCACCAAGCAATAACACATCTTCTCTGCATGAACAGACAGCAGGTGCTAGCAGCTCGGACAGGTCCAGCAGGGACCAGAGCAGAACTGATCACACATACTTGCAGATCTTGTTGGCAGCGGGACTTCCGGCCACTCCGTAGAAGTTAAAGGACACCGGAGCTGTCGCCTTCAGCGGGTTTCTATGAAACCAATGTGCCATGGCGTGGATTTGGACACACCTACAGCAGGAAGATTAGGTTCACCAACACGTCTCAACAATAAAACCACTAACAAGTAGCTGCTGGAGCCGATACGCGTCCAGATTCAAGTTATTTTGGTAATATTAGCCATAATCCAAGCTAGTAGTCACGTGACAGCAGGGGTGAGTTTAATGCTAATGTCCAACGTAACAATCTCACTACATAAATCCACATACTAACTCCTTCTGCCCCTTACACACTACTCACAGTAGGTTTATATCAAGTATAACATTTTAATGTAACAATGATAAAGACAAGAGTCTTATTACGTCAACTACAGACACAAAGCTAGCAGCTAACACTGTATTGCTACATCAGCAACCGTAAACGGGATTAATCTGAACAAGATGAGGAATTATTTTCACTATTAATATAAGCATTCTGTTGTTTAAATTAACTTAAACTTGACCTGGTTAACTGTTGGCGGGCGCTGCAGATTTGATGTTTGTTAGTCTGGAAAGTCCGACAACAAACTTCCGGAAATAAACACGTAGTAGCCGTTGACCAATGACAGGCCAGCGTTAGGTCACGTGACAAACAAACTGCACATCTGTGTGCTTTTTGGCTCTTCTGCTCGACTGAAGGCCTTTAGAGAGCTTGCAGCAGCCTCGGGGCTTCTAAAGCCTTCGGAATTACTTACCACTCATGTAAATGAACTGAAAATAATCTGTTTTTACATTTAATTAATGATGAATATCTTCAATATGAACACTAATCTACTTAAACATTACACCTTTAAACTCATCATCTCTATCCTAAAATGTATTTCTGTCAGAATAAATTTCCATATTTTGCTGATTTTGTGTCATTCATGTGCCACATTTGCTCAACCACACCTCAGCATCAGGATGCAACAACCAGCATTCATTCAGTCCCCGTGATGCAGCACAGTACAACGGTATTTGTTTTAGCCATTTTCGTCATTCTGTGTATAAACTTTGGGGGGGGGACTGGAGAATGGTGAACACCTTTCACACTGATATTTGACCCCACTCACCCCGACCATTACATCACCCTTCTCAGTTCATTTAGAAGTTATGAGAAAATGAAAACACAAAACAAGAATTGTGCGGTAAACAGAACCAGAGCAGCTTCAGTTTGTCAATCTGGTTTAAATGAAGTTCTGCATGTTCATTTCTAAGGTTTTAATAATTCATAGATGCACTATAAACGTCAAACTGTTTATTGGTTATTTTACAGAAACAATGAAAGTTTAACATTTTCCCGTGTGGCATAACAACGAACAATCAAATAAAGGGAAAAAAATGTTTCTCATTCTGAACCAAAATGTTCTAAATAGTCGAATCCAAAAAATGTGCTTTTAACCACAAACAAACAAGAATTTTATGATTATTTTCTTTTTGGAGTCTCAACAATGCTCATCAGGTTAAACGTTTAAGGTTAGAAGAACAATCATAAGGACATAAAAAAACCATAATCAAAAGAAAATGTCCTAAATTCAGGACCCATAATCATTAGATTATTATGCAAGTACTTAGTTGAGAAGACAATCAGTGCACGTTTAGGAGGTCCCAACGATGGGTACCAAAGAGGCACTTCTGGTCAGCTTTAAGGCAAATAACTAGATCTTTATTCCTTAAATTAAATCCCAGCATAGTTCATTCACTCCTCAGTCAGATGTAGCATCCAAGAGAGCGTTTTCATAAACATTAAAGGTGCAAATACAGAAAAGCAGCAGCTTCACCTGATGTTTCAGAACAAGGCTCAGTTCCAAAAGGTCAGTTCTGATGTCCGAGAAAGCCAATCGTCCTCTACAATAAGAAAGGTTTTACAGAAAACACACACACACACACACACACCTTACAACTGTCAGAAAATCCCTTTGGTCCAAAACAGAAAGTTAAACTTACATTTGGTAATTATGACAGTAAAAGAAAGTTTAAAAAAAATCATACCAAGAACAAACTCAATTAAATTAGAATCATACATCCTGTATTTTAAGTTTTTCATTTAAAATCATATCAAAAATCAGAAAGCCACAACAGTCTTCACCAAACCCAGCAGAACTGCACAGTGTCGTTTTTAGGGTTACAACTAAAACCTGCAATAAAGTCGCCTCACGACGTCCCACGTCAGTAAATCTTTAATCTAATCTCATCACAATAATAATAATAATCACCCTGGCCCAAACAAACCCAGTCACATGAAATTAAACAGGAAGTCCAACCAGAAAAACAAAAGTGTTTTTGGCACCAGAGCAGCTTTGGTGAACGAAACGTTTAAACCCAAACTAAAACTGTACCGCCTACAAAACCCTGAAACTTTATGGCACATTTGCAGACAACTAATCACCATTTTCTCCCAAAAACAGATGGTTCACAAACGTTTGGAATAGTTGATGCATAGAGCGTGGTCTCGAATGTCCCCCCAGCCACCGTTCTTCATATGTGCCCTGTGCTCCGCTAGCTCTGACCCGCTCAGGACCAGAGACGGGGGAAACAGACCCTCCTTCGCCATCCGGAGGCTCTCCTCCACCCTCTTAAAGGCCCATTCTGGTCTGCACTTGTCCTTCTGATGAAGGCCACAGTCTCCCGTGTGCAGGACCCTGGAGCCCTGGGCCACCAAAACCTTAAGAGGCTTTGAGATGCAGGTTCCAGAGAGGTGCTGCACAGTCCAGTCCCAGTTGTAGTCATCATAGGTGCAGAAGTCCTTGCTGCAGCCCATCAGCTTGTAGTACACCTCCCTGGAGATGGCCATACCGATGTTGTGTTTGGTGGACAACCAGCCGGAGGTCAACACTTTGTTGGACATGTTGCTAAAATCACTCAGGCCATTGTGGTTCCCCAAAGCTAGCATGTCACAATCCGAGCAGCTGGTCTTTTTGAACTCTAGCATTAGTTTATAAAAATGGAAGAAGTCTGGTAGGATGTAGTTGTCCTCCTCAAGGAAGATGGCAAAGCCACTGTAGCCCTGCATGGCCTGCACCCGCTCCCACACGAAGTGCAGCTTCCACCACCAGTGGTGTTTGGTCTGAGTGATGAACGCCTCCCTGTAATGCCCATAGGAGTCGGGGTGCTCCGCGTTGAGGCACCCGCTTCTCACAGCATCTTCTTTGGAAAGGTCTCGAGGGCAGTCTCTCGGATCCTGCCCAGGAAACTCTTTGGGATAAAGCTGCGTGCTGAAAGGGAAGTAAATCTGCAGCACTTTGCAGAAACGTATTCCCTGCACGATTGCGTTCATTTCCTCTGAAACGTAGTCATGGCTGAAGATGAGGAGGAAGCTGTGGACCTCAGCAGCTCTCTCCAGGGACTTGACGAGCAGCCGGAGGTAGTCGGGCCTGTTGTGAACCTGCACGACCAGCACGAGCCGAGGCCCTCCTGGAAACATGTCTGCATTTTGAACCACTTGTTTATAATTGGCGCTGTAAACGGACTGAGACAGGTCTGACAAGGAGCCAAAGCTGAACTTTAAGCTGTCCTCTGACTGCGTGTCCTGGTTTCCGTCTGCGACGTTAACAGCGTCGTTCTCAGAAGCCAGCAGCACGCGCGTGGAGATCAACAGAGAGGCGACAACCAACAGAACCGCCAGCAGCGCCAGCAGGTTCCTCCTGAGCAGCCGGACCCTCATGGCTCCTCCACCGACAGCAGACCCAACCAGGAGTCAACAAATACGGGTTTCATTCACCTCCTGGCGCGCGCCCGCATCCTACACCCGCTTTGATAAGAGGGCTTCTGACTCTACTTCAAAAGTCGCGTGACGTTCCCCGCACACGGACTCTCACGGTCGCGTTTCCTCCGACACGCAGGACGACGCAGACATTTCCCACACGGCCGCGAGTTCCCGGCGCCTGAGGAGAGAAAAGCAAAGTTAAGGAAAAGTTCCCAGCAGAGAGTCCGAGTTCGTGAGGCAGACTCACCCGAGCGGAGGGCTGTTGCGACCAGGAAGAGGACGACACAACTCTGATACAACTTAATGACTGCTGACGTGTACCAGCCAGCCAACGGGGAGAGAGCGCGAGCTGCTCTCCGCCAATCAGCGGCCTACCTGAGGGAACCGGAAGCACCCACCGAAACGCGATGCCGAGACCTGCTTTGAATTTACAACACATTTTAGACAAAGTTAGGAGCTAAACCCCACGTAAAGGGACGCGCGTTTGTGTGAAATGACCTAAAGCAGGTCTGACTGGTTCAACCACCAGGTGCTGCGCCTGAAACCATAACAGGGGTCACCTGATACCGCTGATGACATGGGTCACCTCTGTTACAGGTGGAACTAGACACGAGACCTAGAAATGCAGTCAATAACCAGGACAGTGCTCTGCTGAGAGTTGTTTAAGCTTCTCAGCCCTACAGGGTGATGCAGTGGTTGCCTGAATGGAAGGTGCTTTGTCAGTGGCGTATGTAGAAAATTGCGGGCCCAAGGCGAACACAGACATGGGGCCCCTTATATTTCATTTTCGATAGTTTCATAGTGATGGGATTCGTGGCTCTTTCATGGGAGCCGTTCATTAGTCGGTCGACTTGCTCCTTTGAACGAAGTGAAGCCAACGGGGGGGGGGGGATTGAGCCACCTGGGTGCATGGGGTTGGTTAGCGGTCCTCCCAAGATATGTATATAAACACGTGTTTCTATGGCTCCTCCTACGTCCGTCACAGCGGCGGGTGGGGTTTGAGCGGGTGAGTTTGACCGACTTCTGGGGATGTTAGTTAAGATGAACGGCTCTCTGTAGGGACTCGGCTCTCATCATTCACTTTGAAAACCCGTTCAAAAGATTCGATTTGTTCGTGAACATCACATCACTACAATCTTATCTTTAACTGGATTTGCAAAACTCCCCTCTTCTGACACGAGTTATTTTTCCTTTTTATTAGTCCTCCTCTTTTTTCCTGTCTTTCTCTCCCTTTGAGTGCTTTCTCCTGTCAGTGCTCCTGTGCTTTTGCCTTTATTTATTTTTCTTCTATTTTCCATTTTGGTCTATGTTTTCCTCCCTTTAAACATTTTCCATTGTCTTTCCTTTCTGCGTCCTTTTGATGTTTATGCGCCCTGGCTACTTGGCCAAGGGGATGTCCCTTTGGCTGGCTGGTTAGAGCGTATGACTCACACCCGGGAGTCTGGGGATCGAATCCCGCCCGGGCCCTTGTTTCTCCACCTTGTCACATTTACATAGAAGGACGATGTCACTTTTGGAAGTGAAGATAAAAGCTTCTTAGGTGTGTTCTTGCTGTGTCGTGGTTCTAATTCCATGCTTTCGTTCTTTTTAAACACAGAAACAGTTTTGTTTACCTGTTTTGTAGCTACAGTTTCGCCGCCGGCTGCCGGCTTCTTCAGGCTGACTTCAGTCTGTGAAGATTTGGAATATTCTTCGTAAGGATTTAGATCTGGATTCTTTGTACTTTCTGCTTTAATTTTAATGTGGAAGTTAAAATGCTTAGAATCAGCTGGCTGAAGGAAAATGTTGGCGTGTGCCTTTTGCCCTTTAAGTGTTTTGCTTTAGCTCAGATCCAGGCATGCAGTTGCGGTGTGTGTGTGTGTGTGGTGGTGGTGGTGGTGGTGGGGGTTATGTTACAAAACATTTAATATATTTACATATATATATATGTGTGTGTACATACAGTCAGCCTGAAGAAGCCGGCAGCCGTCGGCGAAACTGTAGCTACAAAACAGGCAAACAAAACTGTTTCTGTGTTTAAAAAGAACGAAAGCATGAAGATAAAAGCTTTTTTGAATCAGGCTGCTTCTTTCTCTTATTGGAGCCACTAGGATAACTCCATTTCATGCTTCATGTTTTGACTACTGCTTCGAGTTTGTTACGAACGCTTCCACCTCTCTTCTTCTTCTTCTTCTTTGTGGTCTCATGGCACTTGGCAAACAACAAATTGGTGCATTACTGCCACCAACTGGATTGGAGTGGAATGACTACCAATCACTTCCTGTTTGTGCATCGGCGTCTTAAAGGAATAGTCCATAGTGGCATTAGCAGAGGGGCGCCAGTAGTCAGGGCTAGGGAGCCCCCCAACATAAGGGGGCCCCAGGCGGCCGCCGACCTATCCCTAATGGTAAAACCACCACTGTGCTTTATTATAGTCAACAAGTATTACTACTTATTCATAGTTAGCATATTTAATAAAGTTAATATAACAAAAGTATTTTTAGGATATGGGCTGCATGTTGCTTCGTACCAAAGGGGTTGCAAGATAAAGATGTCTCTAAACAGTACCGCATAGAGAAAAGGACAAAATAATACTTGTTTTACAAGAAATGTAAGCAGAAGTCAGACAAGGCTGAAACAGCACTCAACACAGTCACCATTAAGTTTAACTCTTGCATTTCCTCTCATGCCAAAAGCAGGCACTGATGTATTTATGTTACCTCCTGCAAAAACTACACCCACAGGGACAAAGTCCCCCTTCTCTCAGGTTTAGGGTTTTACATATCAGGAAATGAGATTCATCAGATCATGTTTTAGAATTATTCAAATCTAACCCCAAGTTTAAACTGTGTGGTCATTTTTAAACCAAGGTGTCCTTCCGGCTGCTTCCAGATGAGTTTGGAGGTTCAGCATGAGCCAGGAGTTGCTGAGCAGATGTATTGATGATGGTGGTAAAGGGTCTAACAAAACCTTAGAAACCCCAGAACTCTCTGAGCTCCTCTCCCTGTCTCCATGTCTCAGCCCAGCTGCCCTACGGAAGAAACTCAGTCCAGTTTTCTGTACTCATCTTCCTGTTCTGCCAGTCATCACCCAAAGCTGAAGGTCAGAGTTGGATGAAGGTAGGACCACGTCAACCATCAAATGTTTATGTTTATGTTTATTTATTTAGCAGACGCTTTTATCCAAAGCGACTTACAATCTATAACATATGGGGCATGTTGTGATCTGTGGGGGAAACCAGAGTTCCCGGAGGAAACCCACGCATGCATGGGGAGAACACGCAACTCCACGCAGAAAGGCTGCAGCCGAGTTTCGAACCTGCAACCTTCGTGCTGCGAGGCAACAGTGCTAACCACTGCGCCACCATCATAAGATCCCCCTGACACCAAACCCAACACCCCAAAACTTTGGTTAGAGCAAAGTTTAGCCTGACTGGATCCAACTCTCACCAAAAGCACAAGTTCAACGCACTCCCGGCTACGTAGACCTGACTCACACGTCTTTGGTACGGAGACAGGACGGCCCTTGGCAACGACTCTGACGGTACTCTTGGCCCTCTTGCATCATTCATCAATCCTCCGTTAAAAGCCTCATTTTTGACCCCTCCCCTAAATTTGACAAACAAATGAGTTCAGTTGTCCAAACAAGTTTCTTTCAGCTCTTATCCGAAGTAAAGACGGGCAACTCCATAAACGAGGCATCAGTCCTCCCTCAGCGCTCACAGGTATTTAGGAATGCTGCAGCTCTTCTCCTGACAGGAATCACAAACACTACGCCGCTGCTGGCTTCAACACACCTGATTTCAATCAGCAGGTGATTGATCAACAGGCTTCTGCGAAGCCTGATGCGCTGCTGCCGGGTGAATCAACCAAGTGTGTTGGAGCAGAGAAACCACTAAGATATGCTGGATAACTCGGCACAGATCACCCTGTGGAGATCCGTTTGGGAACCACTGTAAGAGCACGATTGCAACCCATAACTTAACTGGAACAATAAAGAAACCAGTAGACTAGAAAATATCTGTAAAATATGGAGATGCTTGAATGAAAATTGGACTTTAAAGTTGTGCAATAATATTAGTTTAGTATTACATTATTAATGAAAATGCAACACTTTTAGTTCCTCAGACGAATAAAAATGCTAATATTTTAAATCCTCCTTCAACCCTCTCCTGTGTTTTGTCCTTGTCTCCCTCTACCGGAGAGTCCGGGCCTTCCTGTGAGCCTTGGGGGATTCTGGGGATTTTCCACTGATCAACCACACCTCTGTCAACCTGCTTCAAAACACTGCTGCTCAAAGTGCAGCATGAGAGGCTTTCTGGAGCATGCTTGTCCAGACAGCTTGAAATGCTTTCCACTTACTGATGAAATGAATGAATTAAAGGTTTTGTCAAAAATTCATGATTTTATTCCCTCTGAACAGTCACGGTCTAATGTCCAGAAAGGGTCAACTTTGACCTATATATTGACCTACATGGTGACCAATCATCTACAGAAATAAGTGGACTATCTGGGTGGATTTTCTATTCTATCTTCTAACACCCAGAAGATTCTGCAGCGCTCGACAGTCCATGAAGGCAAGATTGTCCAACTAGGTCTCCATGCAAAGGCTGTCCTCTTACTGCTGGATTCCACACCATGAATGAAAAGTGAACTTTTACAACTCATAAGTTAAATAATCATATGGTTGAATGAACCAGGTGTTATATGAAATGTTTGACTAATCTGTGCCTGATTCAGTAAAGTTGAAATCAATATTGTTCTTACAATGATCCATTTATATCTTATGATCACTACAGTTTTATTTAACAAGTGAGTCATTATCTACACTCATACACAAAGTTCATTAGATGCAAATTAAGGTTACGTCATCTCACATAAAGTTCAGAGATTCTTTATCCACAGAACAAGAACAGCTTGCATCAAATTCTGATTCGCAGAAACGATAACAAGTGGAAAATTAAACTTCCCGAGTTATTCAGTTTTAATAATCCACTTGTTGTGTGTGTGTGTGTGTGTGTGTGTGTGTGTGTGTGTGTGTGTGTGTGTGTGTGTGTGTGTGTGTGTGTGTGTGTGTGTGTGTGTGTGTGTGTGTGTGTGTGTGTGTGTGTGTGTGTGTGTGTGTGTGTGTGTGTGTGTGTGTGTTCTCAATCCCCAGTGAGTCGTGGAGGATGGCTGCTTATACTGAGCCAGGATTCTCTGGAGGTTTCTTCCTGTTAAAAGGGAGTTTTCCTCTCCACTGTCGCTGCATGCTTGCTTAGTATGAGGATTGCTGTAAAGACTCTGACTCTAGTCAGTGACTTGATGCAACCTGCTGGTTCCTTATATAGGAAACGTGTTACTGATTGACTTAATGAACTGACCTCTATTGGAATGTTTATTATGTGAAGTGCCTTGAGACGACTCGTCATGATGTGTTGCTATATAAATAAACTTGAATTGAACTGAATTGTAATATCAGGTTACAATTGGAGTTATCAGTGGATTATAGTCAAGAATAGGCATGTGCAGGGGGGGGGGGGTGCTTGAGCACCTGCCCCTTTTGTACGAAGTGCCCTTTTTCCGGTCTTCCGTCAGATTTTATCGTCCTAAACTGTCATACTTAGACACAGCTCAGGCACTAGGACCATGCGGAGGCAGCCGCCGGGGACTGGGAAGCTCTTTGCGGTGGACTGTGTTACCGTTTCCTCAACTCCCGAACGTTGGGAGGAAACTTCTTTTCTTCCGCTTTGCCGACGAGCGGTGGAGAAACTTAAAGTGGATTGGCCTGCTCATCCGCCGGATATAATAGGTCCCATTTTGTTTGTTTTTTACCTCCCAACCGAATCGGCTGGGGTCAAAAACTTACTACCACCTTTCCCGGACTTTGCGGCTGAGCTCGTGTCATCCTAGGGGAAGCCACTGTCCACCCGCAACGCGTTGTTGGGCTATGGGCAGTTCGTGGACCTCAACAGTGCAGAGAGTTTGAGGTTTGTGAACCTTCTTCCTTATGGAGCCCTTACTGGTGGCTTATTTGGCCTTGACCGGCAACAGTGGAGTGAGTGGACCTGTCATTTCCCTCTGCGCAGTGCAGGTTTTCCCATCGCAGAATTGGAGAGGTTTTACAGTGCCCAGGTCACCTCCTCCCTTGCGCTGAGCTCTGCCACCATGTTTGTAGACCTGCTTAGTAGTGTGTTTGGCAGACCTTGGAGCTCTGGTTCCACCCGACAGCTCGCTCATCCCGCTCAACAAGATGTGAGACCTAGATGCTCGCAGCGGTTAAACGAGTCATCATCTCGCCTCCCCTGCTTCAGACAGAGGTGTCGCCAGCGGCAGTGGTGAGCCCCATGGCTGGTCGATGACCCCGGCCCTTACCTCCCAGCTAGTCTGTCTGAGGTACGGGCCCTCCTCCTGCAGGCCCACAGAAACGTTCTATGAACCGTAAATAGAAGACTCAGTCGTCCTGATCTCAGGACTGAGTTTGTTCAGGACTTTGACTCTGCCGGACTTCCAAGTCTCAGTTTTCATCGGGTGAATTGGCCATCTTCAGTTGCCGTTCAAACCCCCCAGTCCCAAGAGACTTTGTTTACTGCCCCAGGTGGGTGAAAGTTGCACTGGTTCAACAGTTTTGCCCAATAATTCAATAAGACTGCATTTTGCACTCAAAAGAATGTCAATTTGACGTGTCTGAATGCCGCATTTCAAATTGGTCACGTAAGGCTGTGTCAGCCCACTTTGCTGCCAACTGATGGCTTCATTTTCAACACAACTCCTGTCTGCAGACAACTTCAAACAAGGTAGGGAGGCCATCTTTTCTCATTTGGCTGGAAAACAGCAGCTCTCCACTGTGCAGACACTGAGCTCAGAACATGTCACCAAGCACGGTGCCAAGCCCTCCTGCTCCGCTAGAAGGCAACCGCGCCATGATGACACAGCTGAGCAGCCAGCTTAGTGCGAACCTTTCTCTGGCACGCATTGCGCTGTGTCCCCTTGGGTCGAGTGCATGGTTGCCGTGGGTTACTGCCGGTTACAATACCGGGTCGGACTGTCACGTTCTGCCCCTGCCCTCCTGACTGTGTTTCTCTCCTGCCCTGATTAGTCCATATTGTTCTCACCTGTCCCTCGTTAACCTGCCCATGTTTCCCTAATTAGTCTTCTGTATTTATACCACCTGTTTTGCTCCTGTCCTTTGTCAGATCATTGTTGCTTGTAGTCCTTGTGTTTTGTTCCTGTCGTTCCCAGTCCTCCATTAAAACCATTTTACTTTTACTGAAGCCTGCATTTTTTACCTCCTGGTCAGCTCTGCCACAAATGGTCCGCCGTCATCCACACCTACATCGTGACACGGACAACCCAGGCTTACTGCTGTTGCATGCACTATTGTGAATGCAGATGCAGTGGTCATGTTGAGAGAGGAAACTCAGGCTGTTAACAAAAGGAGCTGTTCGAGCAGTCCCCCTCAAGGAAACAAATAAGGTTTTGTACAACCATTTCTTTGTTGTCCCCAAAAAGAGAAGGAGGGCGTCACCACATTCTGGATCTGTGTATACTAAACAAGTATTTGTTCAGGTGCAGCTTTTCAAAATGTTAACACTCAAGCAGTTGCCAAATGCCGTCAGCCCTGGAGATTGGTTTGTTGCGATCAATTTCATGAATGCATATTTTCATGTGGGGATTCATCACAGGCAGTTCCTGCGCTTTGTGTTTGAAGGGAAAGCCGATGAGTAATTGGTTCTCCTGCTTGCATTAGCCCTAGCTGCCTGCACCTTTTCCAAATGTGTGGAAGTTGTGTTAACACCTCTCAAAGAGAGGGGTATCCGCATTCTTGCCTACTTGGATGATTGGGCTCTGGTAACAAGTTCTCAGGTGCATGCGGAGGCTCACTTTTCCAAGGTTCTTTCTCATGTTTGAGCCCTGGGCTTTCTCCGTAAATTACAAGAAGGGCTCCCTAGATCCGAGCCAGAGGGTTTCCTTCCTCGGACTAGAAATATGCTCTCAGTCGGCTAGAGTGTGCTTGCAGCAACGTGACCCGCTTCCAACTGGGAGCCAATCGAACACTCCTCACATCTTTAGAGCCTTTGGAAAAATGGCTTCCACTATAGCCATGGTGCCTCTTGGTTGGTAATAGGTGGGGTGCAACAATTCAAGAATTTTATCGGCTCTCCCTCGTGTCATCTTCACCGGAAGTTGACCATTCCCTGGATCTGCATGTTGGCTCTTCTCCCGTGGAGAGAACCAGGTTGCTCCAGCAGGGTCCAAGAGAGAGTGTCCAAGCGTGTGGTGGTGCCCACAGACGCTTCCCTAAAAGGCTGGGTGGGGGGGCTGCTCTCCAGGGATGGTCCCCTGGCAAGGTAATGGAGGCTTCACCCAGTTGTGGTGTCCCAGACCTGGACAAGGTTTGGTAGTATGGTGGTGGATCTGTTAGCGTCACGCACAAACACACTCTGTTCTTTGTTCTTCTCCTTGACAGGCCAAGCTGCTTCAGTGGGGACAGACACACTGGGCCCAACCTTTTCCTCTATGTCTTTTTTCCAGTGGAGCTGATTTCAGCCGTGCTGGAGAGGGTACACAGGATGAGCATGTCTCTGATTTTGGTGGCTATTCAGTGGCCGCCAGGATCTTGGTATCCAGAAGTAATTGATCTGGAGGTGCTGCACTCTCATCCACACTTGTGGGAACTGCAGGCCTGCAGGTCTTCTCCTGGCTGTGGTGAATACCTTTCAGAGCTCGCACCACTAAGGGTCTATATGCCTATAACTGGAACGTATTTGGGAGTTGTGTTAGAGTAGGTCCGTGGTTCCTTCGCAGTACTCCACTGTGGACATTTTATCTTTTCTACAGGAACTACTGGACAAGGGTTCTTCCTTCTCCACATTGAAGGTCTATCTGGCGGCTGTTTCTGCTTGCCATGAGCATTTTAACAGGGTTTCCATGTGGGCTTTCTAATTCTTGAAGGGAATTCGTCAGTTGAGGTTGTTGTTAGACTTTCTGTCCAGAAGGGAGAGAAAGGGACCTCATTTTGGTTCTAGAGGTCCACTGTGGTCTTCCGTTTGAGACGGTTGAGTCGGTCAACATGAGGTTCCTGTCTTACAAGACAGCCCTGCTCTTAGCCCTGGCATGGGCTAAGTCAGGTCTAGGGTTACTCTGTGTCCAAACGCTGCATATATGCCCAAGGTCATCCAGCTGACCTACAGTTCTATGATCATAGAGCTTTCGGCTGTTCAATCATCCTTGTTTTGCCTCCCAAGAGCAGAGGAGGTTGCATTGTCTGTGTCCTGTTCGTGCTCTACAGGCTTTTGTGGACTCAGATTTTCCAACTGTCAGACCAGCGGTTTGTGTACATCCCCGATGGATGTACCCTCCAGCTTTGTTTCCCTGTGTTACAGGGTTAATGTCTCTCAGCAGGCCCACAAGGTTAGAGGTCTACTAGAGGTTTTGCTACTTCAAGCCATGTGAAGCCATGTGATCAAATGATCTCACGCAGTGAGGTGGTGTATATGGCAAAGACAAGAGGTCCTAGTACAGAGCCCTGGGGGACTCCTGTGGCAAGATGGTGAACAGCAGAAGATTGTCCAAGCCAAGATACACTGAATGATCGTCCTGTCAGGTCCAATTCAAACCAGGAGAGTGCTCTCCCTGTGATGCCCATGCTAGAGTATGGACAAAAGGAAGCCATGGTTGATGGTGTCAAATGCAGCCGATAAGTCGAGCAGGATAAGCACTGAGGATGTGGCAGTCGCTCTAGCTTCTTTTTAAGGCTTCCGTCACCGTTAACAGAGCCGTTTTAGTGGAGTGGCCATTTTTGAACCCAGATCTGTAACGGTCAAGCATACAGTTTTGTGAGAGGTGTTCTGTGATCTGCTTTAAGGCCACCCTTTCGATAATTTTAGACAGAAACAGGAGGAGAGAGATGGGTCGGTAATTCTCCAGTTGATAAGGAGGAAGGGATGGGTTTTTTTTTAGCAGTGGTTTAACCTGAGCATGCTTGAGAGAGGTGGGAAATGTACTGGATGTCAGTGAAGTGTTGATCACATGTATGGCTGCTGCGGCTACTGTAGGAGCAATAAGTTGGAGCAGCTTTGTCGGAATGGGGCCGCGTGGGCATGTAGTAGGGCGGCTAGACGTGAGAAGTTTGGACACACAGTTGTCAGTGAGAGGGGTAAATGAAGAAAGTGATGCAGTAGGGCTTCTGATGGTTGGTCTGGCCCCTAGTGTAGAGGAAATGCCCCCAGAGACTCAGCCAGGAAATCCTTCAGAATTCCTTCATGGAAAATTAGTCGCAAGTACACACACAGCTCTTGGAACATCACAGCTTTCTTTGTGGGTTGGATTCACCCTTTCTTCATCAAAAATCCAAAAAGAAATGGTCTTGTCTTTAAACGTAAAGACTTAAACTTTTTATTTGTTCTAGAAGGAAGAACGTTTAAATCCTCATCTCACAAAATAAGAGTTAGGAATAATTAAACTCCATCCATCCATCCATCCATCCATCCATCCATCCATCCATCCATCCATCCATCCATCCATCCATCCATCCATCCATCCATCCATCCATCCATCCATCCATCCATCCATCCATCCATCCTCTGAGCTCCTATTTCTCATCCCAGCTTTTTTCCACCAGCTGGGATCCATGGCAGCAGCTGCTGAACGGTTCCACTAGATGAAGGCCCGACCACGTCACCATCAGTTGAAGGAAGATATGACCACAGGAAGAGATGCAATCTCAATCCAGCAGAAATCCATCCCCTCATCTTGGTCTAAACTTTCTGCTCCTAAATTGAGAACCTGATGAGTTTCACCATCCAACAAAAACAAGTCTGACTGTTGAAAATGTCAGAGGCTGTTTAAAAAGGCAAATCACTTTTATTTCCCTTAAACATCCTAAATAAATATTTTTACCGTCTACATGTGACACAGTTTAGTAAGTTTTGGTTGGGATTTAATCTACACCAGGTCAGAGAAACACTGTTGATCCTCCCATCTCTGGTTAGGTCCTGTTCTACAGGGATCAGATTCTAGAACGATGTTCATTAGCTGCATGTGTGTGTGTGTGTGTGTGTGTGTGTGTGTGTGTGTGTGTGTGTGTGTGTGTGTGTGTGTGTGTGTGTGTGTGTGTGTGTGTGTGTGTGTGTGTGTGTGTGTGTGTGTGTGTGTGTGTGTGTGTGTGTGTGTGTGTGTGTGTGTGTGTGTGTGTGTGTGTGTTTGTGTGTGTGTGTGTGTGTGTGTGTGTAAATAAATGTCCATTTCAAGTGCACAGTTCCTAATTAGCCACTAGATGTCAGCAGTCAGCCACAAAAGGTTTAAGTGAGTTTGTCCTGTAAAGCAAACAGCCCAGTGACTCAGATGTTCTGATATCTTTGTAAAAAAAAGAAAACTGTTGTTATATAACTTTAACTTCACCGCAGTTAACTCCAGCCATACAGTTGATGGCCCAACAAACCCCAAATGAATGCTCCTCCCTGTGAGTCCAGCCTGGCTGCATTTCAAGAAACACCCTGGATTCATGAACGGACAATGCAGAGTTGCATACATTTCAAAAATAAACAATCTGAAACAATAGCAATGCTTGTGTGAGTGGAAGATGTTTTTAATTATGTGTCCAGCGGGAGGACGTTGTGTTCTCCCCTCCAAATAAACCCAGAACGTGGAACTAATGATCCGATCCCTGCAGACCTCTTCCTCCACGGTTACTGCCAGACTGAAACATGTGGGAACGCTCACAAGACATACACAACACTTCACCTAATATTCAACATTGGACGTTAGTCTGTTTAACTGACTGCTTTGGTCTGCTGTGTGTTTGTTGGCCAACACATTCATTCTACACCACCCAGTCAAAAAAAGTCTCCACCTGGATTTATCTAAGCAAACAGGTGGGAGCCTCCTATTGGGTGATTACTGCATGGGTGATTATCTTTCAGTTATGATATTTTTCAGCTGGCAACAAGTTATTTAACCCAACTGGGGCAATGAGCTGGTTCTCATTGCTTAACTCATTCACTGCTAAACGGCTAAAGTTGTCATTTGCAATTTTTTTACTGTGTGGGCGTCGGAACGAGCTCCCATGCCGAGAGAAAAAACATCTCAGCTCTGAAGCCGATCTTCATCTGCACATGTCACACGTCACGTGATCAGGAAGCAGAACATCCACGTGTTAGGAGATCGTTTTGGGCCGTTCCTGTAAAAAAAAAGTGAGGTGCGAACCGGAAAAGCTTCTGCCGATCACAATTCGACAACGGATTATGAAAGAACGGATAACGCTCCAAACGCGCGGATTCTTCCTGATTTAAGAGGTGAGTCTCCTCTTTTTTGGTTGTTTTGGCGTCGACATCATCCTAGCGTGCAACATTCTGTCACTCTTAAATAAACAGTAAAAACGGCGAGAAACGCTGGCAGTGAATGAGTTAAACAACCACGTGGAAAGACACATCTGGTGGTTGTGGAAAAGACGTTAGCCTGTGTGAGAAGGGTCAGATCACTGGCATCAAGCAGAGAAAACATCTAAGGAGATTGTAGAAACGACTAAAACTGGGTTGAGAACTGTCCAACACATTATTAAAAGCTGGTTCGTTGAGTTCAGTTGGCGTCATTTGGAATCATAGGATGTGCAAGGAAGGTCCCGCCAATTTTTGGCTCTGGAAACAGGAAGCATGAAGGTGGGCCAGATTGTAAACAGTGACCACGTCCCTCTTAACTTTAAAAAAATAAAAAATAAAAAGAACAACAGACAACCCCCAGCTGGATGAGAACAAGATGTGTAAAAAGGTAACCTTCCTTCTAACATGATTTAGTCTGTTTAGGGATATTTCACTCAAAGTTCTTATATATGAATTAATAACTTGATGAAAGTCTACAACTCAAGGCCACAACAGCCCACTGACATTAGAAAAACACAGAAATGACTATAAGTACATTTTTATTTGATGAGTGCAATGCCGGCTACCGCAGGATAATCTTATGTGGAAACTAGTGTTGCACCCCTTTACATGACCCACCCAGCCGTTATTAGTTTAATTGGATGAAGGAAACCAAAGGATTAGTCATCATCCCTAATTGCCCCCATCTGCCCAGTGCTGGCTGCTGCATTGATCAGTAACAGAAAAACATTCCCTTGTTTTGGTTCAACTCCAAACATGTCAGATCAAATAAACATACTTTTAGTCACAGACGCAGATGAGTTTTAAATCTCTGTCCAAACACAGACTGTAGCTGTATGTTTAACCAGCGCCTCTGTATGGACGTTTTTATAAACACCGTGGATGTAACCCTGCTAATTTACGTCCACTAACTCCAGCAGTTTCTGTAGTTTCTGATTCCTCCTCCTCACTCAGCATGGCTCTATTAAACACCCGCTCTGTTAACAATAAGACCTTCCTGCTCAATGATCTAATTCTCTCTAAAAACCTGGATTTTCTGTTTCTGACTGAAGTTTGGCAGCAAACATCTGATTATTCAGCTCTGCTTGAACTCTGCCCGAGTGGTTATTCTTTTTTAGCCAGCCCCGGGGTTCTGGTCGTGGTGGAGGCCTAGCTGTTGTTTTCAATCCCCCTGCCAAATGCCGTTGGATGTGCTCACTCCCAAGGCCCTAAGTGTGTGTTTGCGTGGAATGTCATTGGTGGAAGTGTTTAAGGTGCGGATAAAATTGGGGGACAGGTTGCCACAGGAATGCGGAAATGGGGTCCGTACCCACACTCCCTGACTTGTCCACCCCCCAAGGTCCTATGTGCTTGTTTGTGTGATGATGTGAGGGAGCAGGAGGAGAGAAATGTGTGGGGATGGGGAGGAATGGCTGGTTGGGCTTAGCCCTCCAGGGAGCCAGCTCCCCCACTGGCCCCAATAGGCACCTCTGTTGTCAAAATGCCACCCAGGGCATGGACACCCCAGCCCATCCTGCCAGGGCCCAAAGCAGCAACATTGCAGAGCCTCACGGAGTCTGAGGGCACCAACCCAGCCCCACCACAGCAGAAAATCTACGTCCATCCCTGCATTTGCACAACTTCCGGACTATAAAAGACATAGGACATCCAGGTAAGGTTGGGTCCTCCGACTCCTGGACTTCACCCTCCCCTGTGATGGGACAGCAGAGGAGCCAAGGTCTACCCGAGGCCCCTGAACCCGAGTCAGGCATTGCTGCATGTTACTTCCTTCTTCCCGGCAGCATGCATGTCAGGACCCGACCCCCAAGGCCCCACCCAGATCCCCCCACGGGGCCGGCCACCCCAACACCCCGAACCCCCAGGCCCCCACCCAGACCTGTCCAGGGGCAATGCAGCCGCCAGGCAGTAACCAATGGCCACCGCTAAGACCTCCAAGGGGCCCCACTCACAACCGCCAAGCACCTCCAGAGGGGGGCAACAGCCCCCCAGTCCCAGACGCCCCCAGTGAACCCACCTCCAAGGACCGTCCAGATACTCCAAACTCAGACCCTCCACAACCTCACCCACATCATCCCGCAGGACAATAT
>SSNQ01034530.1:661744-690165 GCA_006942095.1 Nothobranchius kuhntae | reverse complement strand
CATGCAGTACCAAAGTCCAACAGAGAGGGAGCAGCTGGCAGTAGTTTGTATACAGCCTGCCTGAGCCTCCACCACTGAAGAAGAAGCCCTTCAGCAGCCGGCTTCTTCTACACTCTCTGCCTGAAACGCATGAGTGAAGATGGACATAAGGACGTTTTTTAGACCAAAAGTACGGCGACAGAACCCCAGCTTTGATGAGACTGGTGTTGACTCAGGTTTGTGAGTCTTATTAGAAAATATTAGTTGTGCTGCTGGTTTGCCTAAAGTTAGCTTACTATCAGGTAAAGTTGTTGGAGAAAGAAAGGGAATATTTACTATCATCTCACACTAAACACTAACAGGAACAATACTCTGCCCTGAATATGCTTCATATGTAGCTTCAGATTAAAAATTATGTGGTACAAGACACATATATGACGTTGACTAGTGCGTGTCACGTGTGTGTGTGTGTGCGAGTGTGTGTGTGTTAAAACCCGGATCTTCTTCAGTCCTAAATCCGCCCCTGCCCCTGAGCCTGAGATCAGTGGACTCAGTGATCTCCTTTAAAAGCCGCTGAAACCTAAATTGTTCAGACGGCTTTGGTGTGACCTTCGTCCTCTCCCTCTCCTTATTCTGTTCTTTCTACTTTTTCCGCCTTTACCGCGATCCACTGATTTCCATCTTTCTTATTCGATTTGTCTCTCCCTTTCCTCACATTATTATTTTATATAATGACAAATACAATAATTTTCCTCTTTTTAAACATATTTGAATCATTTTTAAAAGTCTATTTAATACTTTAATTGGTTTATTTTGTTTGTTTGTTTATGTGAAGTGCCTTGTGATTTTCATCTTGAGAGACGCTGTATAAACGATTGTTTTCTTTCTTTGGAGAAACTGATTTACTGCTGTGTTTATGACCCAACCCTCACCCATGGTCAAACGTTTAGATTGTCTGAAAGAACGAGATCTCAGATACCAACAACTGAAATGAGCTTCCTCCGTAGGGTGGCAGGACTCCGCCGTAGAGGTCTGTGAGGTCTGAATCAACGTCTAAAGCAGTAAAACAGCACCTGTCATTTTAAACCTTCCAACGCTGAGGTTGTTCGCCCTTCTCCAGCGGTTTCCTACCAGATCGGACATTAGAACAAGCCTGACTGTTGGGTAACTGAGGCTGTGGGACACATTTTCATTATAATGCCAGAAACATATGTAACATCTCCGTGTTCTGAAAATGTTTTCCCTGCACAGCTTCTGTGGGATTGTTAGTGTGCCAGAGGTTTTACGGGAACATCTTCCCACAGTCTGAGGAGGCATGAGCTGAGCTCAGTGGGAGCCAGTGTGTGTCATGGTGCACTTTGTTTTTCAGCTACTTATGAAGAGACAAAGGAAATTAAAATCTCTGTCAGACGTCATCTTCAGAAACTACAGCTAGCCTAAAATCTTCTGCACTGTTTATTCTGCAGGTTTACTGTGGAGTAAATTCACTGTTTAGATTAAAAAGCATTTTTCTTAAACTATGAATAATACAAACAAAACTATTCATGTGAAACAAAAGATTAAATGGCCTGCGTTTGGGTTCTACAGCCCCCCAAGGCGCTTCACAACACTCACACGGTGGTGGGGAGGAGCTACGATGTAGCCACAGCTGCCCTGGGCGAGGCCTGGTGAACGCAGGCGCCACCGGTCCCTCTGACCACAAGGTGGGATAAGTGTCTTGCCCAAGGACACAACCGCAGCATTCTCTGGTCGGAGCCAGGATCAAACCTGCAACTGGACAACCCGCTCTACCTCCTGAGCCACTGCTGCCCCGTGCAGTCGGACAATGTGACCCAAACGAGACCGGGCCTGGTCCAGCTGCTGGGTCGATGAGAACGTCTCTCTCCTGTTGGTGGAATGTTTTTGCAAAGAATCTGAAACAAGAAACTCCTAATATTCCTATAAAATTCAGGAAATTCTAAATATGTACTTGCAATGAGTATTTGAATATTTAAAAATGAGATTAAATGGATATTTTGGTCATTTAAAGGTGAGTTTTAGTGCAAAGGTGGTAAATAATTAGAGTTTGGGACGACCGATCTGAGTTATTTAAGAATCTGCCCAAACTGGTTTACAGTCCAGTACTTCTTCAGCTGAGCCATGAAGACCTCGGAAGACTTCAAGTCAACTATGAACTCCATTTCCAGCAGGATGCCAAAGTTGCTGAGAAGTGAGGTGGAGTTTATAGGATTTACAAAGGTGTGCAATAATGGTTTAAACTAAATCAGGCAGGTGCATAAACGTGGGCAATGTCGTCATTTTATTGATTCCAAAACATTTAGAACCAATTATTGGAACTCAAAACTGCTTTGGTAAGCTCTGTGACCCTTGACCTCCATACAGGTGAATATTCTCTGAAGAGCAGCAACGTGGGGTCTGAAAACAACTCTCACGAGTGAAAACAAAGATTGTTCACCATCATGGTTTAGGGGAAGGACACAGAAAGCTGTCTCAGAGGTTTCAGCTGTCTGTTTCCACACTTGGGAACATATTGAGGAAATGGAAGACCACCGGCACAGGTCAAGCTAAGGCTCCAAGTGGCAGACCAAGACAAATCTCAGATAAACGGAAGTGAAGAATGGTGAGAACAGTCAGAGTCAACCCACAGACCAGCACCAAAAACCTACAAGATCCTGCTGCACATGAGTCACTGTGCATCATTCAGCTGTTTCCATGCACTTCACACAAGAAGATGCTGCATGTGAGAGCGATGCAGAGGAAGTACTTTCTCCACCCACAGCACAAACAGAGCTGCTTGAGGTTTGCTAAAGCACATTTGGACAAGCCAGCTTCACTCTGGAATAAGATGCTATGGGCTGATGAAACTAAAACTGAGTTATTTGGGCAGAACAAGGGGCGTTGTGCATGGAGGAACAAGAACACAGCATTCCAAGAAAACCACCTGCTACCTACAGTAAAGCACGGTGGTGGCTCCATCATGCTGTGGGCTGTGTGGCCAATGCAGGGACTGGTAATCTTGTTTAAGGTGAGGGACACGTGGATTCCAGAGGGAGGGAGAGCTGTCCATGCTCTGAAGCCATCAAACCTGAATGGACTAGAGATGTTTGTAAAGAAGAGTGGTCCAGAAAACCTTCAACCAGAATCCAGACTCTCAATAGAAGCCATTGACCCTTTGCACCGACGTGACCTAATCACGTGGGTCCACCATGCTGGACGGCAGAAGCATGTAACCAGTGAGCGACACGAGTACTGAACAAAGGGAAAAGTAGAGCCTGAAATAGTTTTTGCGATCAAAACAAAAACAAAACTCCTCCAGCATCCCTTCCACTGGTTCATGCCCAGTTCAGTTATCAGAAGAAGTAGCGTATCTAGCAGTATGCTAACTAGCTTAGCAACGTTAGCTTACGTTCTCTCTGCAGCTGTTCACCGATGTAAACGTGTCGCTGACTTTGCCTAAGTTCAACCCTCTGGATTTATAACTTTATGTTGTAAACAGCGTTTCTCTTTACACCAAAGCTGAATGTTAAAAGGTCCGGATCCCTACCAGCTTCTGTTGCTGGTGGTGGTACCGGGTCCAGCTGCTGCTCTCACACCGGAATGAGAAGCTACAGTGGACGGAGCGCAGCCTCCGTGGTGAAACACCCGTCCATCAGGATTATCAATAACCAGTATAAACACATCACATTTATCCCTGTCCCGGTCTTCCTCGTGGAATAAACGAACGTTAATCTTAACCGCTAAAAACACGTTCGCTGCTAATCTGAGGCCTGCTAGTCCGCTTGACGCTGCAGTTCATCTCCGTCCTCAGTCTCCATCAAACTTATTAAAAAGAAAAAAGGAGTTGTTTACATCCTCGTCTGTTAGAGCAGCCGACCCATGGACGTAATTTGGGGGGAAGGGGGGGCATGTCCCCCTCACTTTTTCCAAAATCAAATTTTGACCCCTGCACTTTTTACCATCCAAAAACAATATTACGCTATATTAAAGTGACACTGGTTGAGCTCTAGGACCAAGCAGAAAACAACCATTTGTGTTGAAGCCCGTTTCCCATTAGAACATACTGTAAAGATACCCCCCCCCCCCCCATGTCCCCCCCACTTCTAAAGTGAAAATTACGTCCATGAGCCGACCACGCAGCAAGCTAAAACCATTTTACTGTCAAATCTACTCAATAACAGCCATAAAAGGCTACAAACTGGCTTGTTTTGACTAGCTTCACTGGAGTTTCTACAGGCGTAAATGGTCTTTTTGCCGTCCATCATGGCGAAGGGGGCGGTCACATGAGTGGTGTGACGTCACGTGCAAAGGGTCAATGGGAAATGTTTAGAGGCTGTTATTTCTGCAAAAGTAGGAGCTACTAAATGTTGAGTTAGTTTCTTTTTTGTGGTGTCCACATGTGTGCACCCTCTCTGTAAATCCTATAAAGTTCATTTTACTTCTCGGATATCTCTGTGCGTCTCTCCTGTGTGATGCATTTAACAGAAAATTTTTATCATAACAACCAACAATTTATACAGGAAAATCATGAAGGTTAACAGGGCTGCCCAAACTTTCACATCTTCCTCAAAAACAACTCAGGAATAAGCACCAGATCGTCTCACCCTGAGCCAACAAAGGCTCTTTTTATCTCATTTAAATGATTGAAATTTGGAGACCTGCTTGACTTCAAAATGATTCAGTTTATGTTCAAATCAACAGTTACTGATCAGTATCCAGAAGTGTTTCCAATTCAGGCAAAGCGCAGAGGAACAAGCATGGTTATGCAGTCAGCGGTGTTAACTACAGCCCAACTTCAACCAGAGGAGTCCAGTTATGGATTAACTAGTGATTATGTGAAAAAATGTCAGATTTGGAAAACTTAAAGACAAGATGGAATATTCTCTAACTGACTAATTAGTCCTACGGTGGGCTATGCTGGTTATTTCTTTGTGTGTACATCTACATGTATGCATGTATGTATGTATACTTACTGACACTACTTAGGGATTGTTTCAGTCTAGGTCCCACCCTCATGCATCTAATCAGTATGATTCCCACACAATAGAGGCTAACAACCCCGACAGCTCATCAGGAGGTAGGGAGGAGATGTATGCAAAGCAATGTCTGCCTGTTAAGCAACAACAGACAGCTACAGCTTATAAACTTGACTCTCCCATATCCCAGTCAGAAATAACAAAGCTCCTCGGAGGAGAAGCGGAACGTCTTTAGGAAACCAAACAAGTCCAGTTGCCTTCATTTGAACCCTTTTGCATTGGTCTGAATTGGTCTTCTAATGCTCTGAGATCCAGAATTTGTGATTTTCATTAGTCGTCAGTTATAATAATCAAAATATCAACACAATGCAGAAATATCCGCCTGTGTGGAATAAATGAATCTAATATACAAGTTTCACTTTTTGAATGGAATTACTAAAAAAAAATTCTACTTTGTTATGATTTTGTAATTTTATGACCAGCGCCTGTATACAGTCACATGCTTATATAACAGTGTACCAAAAGGTTGTGTTTGTGCAGGTTTGCACACACCGCTGTGAGCTTCGAAGAATTTGTAATTTACATAAAGTTTAAAATTTCAAATTTTAAATGTTTAGCAACTTAATAAGATTTGGGAAATACAGCTGATTGTAAAAAGGTTTGTTTGTTACAAGATTTCAGACTCACTCTTAAAGTATCTGGAGTGTTATTTCCTGATATTTGGACATCTCTCCTCTGATTGGATAAAAGCAACACAACTCTACCAATGACTGCTCTGCAACGTTGATGTTTCATCTCCACAAATAACACAAGTCTAGAGGAGTTCTGCTCTGTGGTGGAGTTGCTAATGCTAACGGTTAGCTTCTACTGGTTGAGATGTTCTCTGCTGCTTCCTGGATGCTAAACCGACAACAACTTTCCCCATTCTGAGTCAAGATAGGTGAGTCCATGAATGTTAGGTGAAAGGGTGACGTAGATCTGTCGGGATTTATAATCCTAGAGTGTCACCGTCTGCTTTCTATCGGAAGCTAATGCAGGAGGTAGGTGTAGGAGACTATTTTCATGTTTAGCCTGCATGACAAACTTCAGAGTGAGCAATGATAATCAGAAATGAACACATATTTACAATAACTATTCAAGATGTTCAAGCACTTGCTTCCTTGGCTTGCCGTCTGCTGCCGCCCACCCATTTGAGTTTGCATATTTTGGACTTGGTTCTGACATTTGTGTCTCTGATCTGATTGTTGACCCTGCATGTATCTCTGATCACTCTCCTATTGTTTTTTAATACCTGTGGCTTGATGCCTCCCTTCTCTTGGCAGCACAATCAACATTTTACAAGAATTATTTTGCCTTCCACCACCAACCTGTTAGCTTCTAGCCTAGCTGCTACTTCCTTTGTTTCCCAGCCCCAGCCGGATCCCACCTGTGCAGGAGTTGATAAGTTGCTGACCTCTTTCAGCTCTACTTGCTCAACTGTTTTGAACTCTGTTGCTCCACTTAAATCCAGGCACAAAAGTACTGTGAACTGTGTGGTTTGGGCATTGTTAATCCAGCTTCATCTCTGAAATGTTTCTGGCTGCATTTAAAAAAAAACTGTTAAAAAAGCTAGGCCTTGACCAGTCTGACTGTGTTAATTATTGTCCAATCATCTCAAAAAGTAATTGAAAATTTGGTTCTTACACAGCTTACTTCTCACCTCGATGACAATGGGCTTCTTGATCCATTTCAATCAGGCTTCAGACCAAACCAAAGCACAGAATCAGCACACATTTGGTTCCTCAATGATATCTTGATTCTAACAGACTCTGGCTCCCGTGTATTGTTACTGTTACTCGACCTGACCACAGTATTCAACACCATCCTACTTCATAGGCTTGAATCATGGGTGGGTGTGACAGGTACTGCCCTTGCCTGGTTTATGTCTTACCTCACTAATTGGTATTTTAGTGTCCGTATTGAAAACTGTTCTTCACCCAATGTCCCACTTCCATGGGGAGTGCCTCAGGGCTACATTCTCGGTCCTCTCCTTTTTCAATCTAGATGCTCCCTCTCGGAAAGAGCAAGTCACGGGGTCAACTACCACTTCTATGCAGACGATTGCCAGACGTACCATCAACTCAATGAACAGCACTCAACTTCTATTTTATCTGAATGCCTCTCTTAGGTCAAAACCTGGCACTCCAACAACTGTCTGTGGTTAAATTACAGTAAAACAGATGCCATACTTTTTAACCCTCAACAATCTAGCATTGTCAGAAACAATAATATTGATGTTTTCAACTTTAAACCATTTACAACATTTGAGGTAAAGAAAGCCCTAAAACAACCCAAATCTTGGAAACCAGCCGGTCCTGATTGACTAGAACCATTCTTCCTCAAGCTTGCATCCGAGTACATTGCAGAACCCATGTGTGGCATTTTTAATCTTACTTTGAAAACAAATAAAATACCTAAAGATTGGAAATCTGCATTTGTGCTGCCACTTTTTAAAGGTGGAGACCCAAGTAACTTAAATAATTATAGGCCTGTTTCAAAGCTCTCTGTAGTGGCTAAGATACTTGAATCCTTGGCCAATGATCAAGTAAAGATTTTCCTTACATCATACTATACTATCTGAATCTCAGTCAGGGTTCAGAAAGAAACATAGTACCACTACTGCAACCATGAAAGGTTTGAATGTGATATTACTGAAGCTCTTGACAATAAGCAATGCTGTCTTGCACTTTTTATTGATTTTACGAAAGCATTTAATACTGTTGACTATTCAATCTTGATTGATCGACTTGTAGAAATTGGCTTTTCTAACCAGGCTGTAGGATGGTTCAAAAATTACTCATCAACAGGACCCAAGTTGTACAGCTAGATGGTGCTGTTTCTGAGGAACTTCAGCTATATAAGGGAGTCCCACAGGGATCATTTCTTGGTCCATTACTTTTCACCCTCTACATAAATAACATTGGTCTAAGTATTCATAATGCTAAATTACATCTTTATGCAGATGATACAGTTATTTATTGTTCTGCCCCAAACTCTACAAAGGCATTTCAGGATCTTCAATCAGCATTTGATCAAGGGCAAGAACAACTGTGTCATTTGCGGCTTGTACTAAATGCTGATGAAACTAAACTCGTGTTTTTCCCTCAGCCAAAAAGAAATACAGATAATAGGTCAATTTCTACTGGTCTGGGTTATCAGATTGAACTAGTTTCTAGTTTTAAATATCTGGGTTTCTTAATTGATAAGTTATCTTTTAAGATTCATATCCAGAATTTAACAAACAAGTAGAGATTTTTATTAGGATTTTATTACAGAAATAAATCTTGCTTTTCTTTTACAGTAAAAAAGAGGTTAGTAGAATCAACATTTATGTCTATAATAGACTATGGAGACATCTTGTACATGAATGCCCCTGTGTACTGTTTGAGCATGTTGAACGGTGTGTATCATTGTGCCTTGCACTTTATAACAAATTGTCGGCCTCTTACCCATAGGGATGGGTACCGAATTCGGTACTTTTTAAGGTACCGACCAAATTCCATAGTACCGACCGAGCACCGATTCACGTCATTTCAAACGGTGCCTTGTTTCGGTACCCGTCCTTCATAACGAGAACTTGCCTAGACAGCTGCGCATGCGCAAGAGCGTTATGTCGTCGGTCGCTGCAAGCGTGTTGTAAACAGAGCAGCATGGTAGAAAGAACGCACGCTAACGCTTGGGTCCACTTCACTAAATGTGATGGGTAACTGGGTGATGATGAAACCAGTGACAACGATCTAAGTGAGACATCCTCATCTTAATCTGCTCCGTTAGGTAAATATAATTAGCTTGACATGTTAGTTTCCGTTTCGCTAATGGTGCGTTTGCGTTCTCCTCGGAACTCCGAATTCCCGACTAGAAGAACGCGCTCTAAAGTTTGGCTTCACTTTACTAAATGCGACGGGTGATTGGGTGAAGATGAAACAAGTGACAACAATCTGAGTGTGAGGCATCATCGCTTTAATCTGCTCCAGCAGCTAAATAAACTGTTTAAGATAACGTTAGCTTGGTATGTTAGCATCCATTGCTACCATTGTTATCAGCTAATGGTGCGTTCGCTTTCTCCTCGGAAATTCTAACTTCCCAGTAGGAAAAATCAAATGAAAAAGGACGGCAAAAGGAATGAAGAAACACAGTAAATTTAGTTCACAGTAAAGATGTTTGCTTCAGTTTAATTATCAGCTTATAAAACTACAAGGACGATGTTAAAATACAAACAGTTGTATGTTATTTATCGTGATATTTATCAAATATGGTTATATAGTGAGAAAAATATATATTTAATTATAAAAGAGAATTAAAATAATAAACACTCAAATGTATCAAAAACTGGTACCGTTAAGTACCGGTATCGATTCGTAGGTACCGGGAATTAGTACCGGATCGATTCAAATGTCAAAGGTATCAGAGAAACTGTTTATCTTTCTCATGCCTGATGAGCTAACAGTTAGCACCCAAATCCAAAGTGTATTCACCAACCTTCAGTTTTGCATTGCACAATCATCTTGTATGGAATGTAAATAAATACCTGTAGGACTTTCACCACTGCTGATGCTTGTAAGTAACCGTAATGTTCTTCACCAGCTGTGTAGGAACATGTTAGCCTAAAAATCTAGACAAACAGTGGCGGTAGCAAAGGATTTTGCCCTGCAGATTGGTCTAGCAACACTCCATTGTAGCCTCCATTACTTGCATTAACTAAGAGGTTCAGTGTGAACTTGGCCTTACTCAAACTAGCCATTATCTTCTAAAATTGGTCAGATCTGATGTCTATTTCTCTAAAGTGAGGTTGTTCAAACAGGTGAAATGTTAAATGTACATTTTGATTTCTGCAGAAACTCATCACTTCACTTTGAAACCTCACGCTTGGAGTGAGGGATTGTAGTCTCTCAGAAAAACACTAGAAGTAAATGCTTGTTGAGTTCCAGCAACAAGTTTTTTATTGCAGGAAGAAGTAAATCATCTTTCAGTGACAGGTAAAGTAAAGGACAATAACATCTGGCAGCCCTGCACTGGATTTATGAGTTGGAATATTAGTGGTATCTTTTAATATAAACTAATATCCCATAATGACCACAAAAACAACTCTGTTGCCAAAAGGGATGTTTGAGCAAACACATTTTCCTCTCAACTCATCAGCTTACAAAACTCAGGCTGAGAAGCCAGCATCCGTTTGGAGGCCGCTGCACAAAACCGGTTGACTCACAAGTGCTGAAAGTTTGACTGACTTGTTTAACAAGCGCTGGCCCGCTGAATCACTACAACAGCCAAGGCCACCCGAGGAATACGAACAGGGTGGGAACCTCGTGGCTAAAAATACTCAGACAGGTCATTCCCTCTACGTCTTTCCTCAGATAATAGCAGTGACATACGATTTAACAGCAAGCATGGAAGGTTTTAGTGCACTGGAAACATGGCAGGCTTGTGATTCAATCAGAATTAGTGGCAGAATTAATAACTATTTATTGTACCTTTTCATCTGAATAACAGCTGGGATTACCAATATTATTGGTCTACTAATATCATCGGCTGACATTGGCATTAAAATCTCCACTCTATCAAAATGTCAAAATATGACAGATCTGAGGTTTCATTTATGAGATGTTTTAGTTTTATTTGCCACAACTTGTAATTATTTAGTCATTTGACCTGTGTAGTGAGGATCTGCTTTCCCAGACATTGTAGCAAATGTAGCTGAACAGCTAGCAAACGACTAAAACAAACACAAGGATCTTCACCAAAGGCTCACTTTTCTAACTGAAGAACTTTTAAAGTATTTTTATCAATGCAACTACAACAGACAGAAATAGAAAAAATACATTACTGATATCAACATTACTGAATAACACACACATCAGCGTCGCGCCTAGCTTAGCATGTGTATGCTGCTTACATTTTATCAACTAAGCAACTTCAACATGCCCAAACACTGTGTTTTTATAAACACCGTGGATCTAACCCCGCTAATTTACGTCCACTAACTCCAGCTGTTTCTGTAGTTTCTGATTCCTCCTCCTCCTCACTCAGCATGGCTCTATTAAACACCCGCTCTGTTTACAACAAGTCCTATCTGCTCAGTGATTTAATTGTGTCTAAAATCCTGGATTTTCTGTTTCTGACTGAAGTTTGGCAGCAAACATCTGATTATTCTGCTCTGATTGAACTCTGCCCGAGTGGTTATTCTTTTCTTAGCCAGCCCCGGGGTTCTGGTCGTGGTGGAGGCCTAGCTGTTGTTTTCAGAGACCATCTTCCATGGAGCTCTACAACCTCTGGTCACTTTGCTTCCTTTGAACTGCAGCTGATTAAAGTCGGGTGTAAGGACCCGTTCTACTGTGCTGTGGTCTATCGTCCACCTGGTCCAAACAGTTCTTTCCTTCAGGAGTTTAGTGACTTTCTATCCTCCACTGTGAAGCTGTCCAGACTGGTGATTGTTGGTGACGTTAACATCCACGTTGATGATCCCTCAGACCACTTTGGTGGTATTACTAATAGATATTACTAAAGGCTACATTGAGGCTATCAATTTCAATGTCCACATGAATGTTTACATCCCCCACTATAATGACCTTATCAGTATTTAGCACCAAATCAGATAAAAAATCTGAGATCTGATCCAAAAACTCTGAGTAAGGGCCTGGTGGACGATATAAAACTACAAACAAGAGTGGTTTTACAGTTTTGCAATCTGAATTAGGAAAACTAAGAATAAGATGTCCAAATGAACTGTAACTATTAATTGGTAAGGGACTGATTAACAGGTCAGAATGAAAAATGGTTGCTACTCCTCCTCCTCGCCCTGTACTTCGAGCAATATGATGATTTAAATAATTAGAAGTCGACTGATTAATTTTAAAGTAGATAATTAACTTTTTATTCAAACACCTCCAGATTTTTTACATTTTTTTGCCATTAATTTCAGTGGATGTTTCTATTAGATGTGCAGATCTAAATGTCCCCCACCAGCTGACTGACTTATCAGGCAGTAAGCTTACGTAGCATCATCTTGAAATAATCCAATTATCATAGATGTAGTTTGTTTTTTGTTTTTTTATGTAACTTTTTGGATGAGAAATTAAAGAGAAAAGATAAACTTAATGCAATTTCATGTGATTAGATGAAAATGGTCCCATTGTTGCTGTGAGACTGGTTCAGAAGGTCCCAGCATCTACACATTAGAAGAACTTTTATTCTGAAGGTCAAGAGGCCATTTTTACAGTTAACGTGAAATGTTGTGACACAGAAGGGCATCCTTTCTGTGGGAGTAGGATTCAGACAGGAAGTACGCTGGTGAACGTTATTCTGTACTTTCTCAGATCAAATCATCAGTTTGAGTGGATTACTAAGAATATTTTCCTTCTTCGTTCGTCACTCAGTCTCCAGAACTCCTCTGAGCTCAGCGACACACGAGAGGAGATTTGCTGTCCCGTCCCTTGGGGGACTTTCTCCTCTCATGCGTTGCTCCATTTCTATGTTTTTTTCTGACATTCTGCACGAACATGTCTGCCAACACAAATACTCACAACACCAGAACAGGAAAATCACATTTTTACTTTTTAAATCACAGCCGATTACCAGATCACCAGGATGACTTCCTGAGTATCCATGAGGCGTACAGTATGACTTTCACGCTGTGACGTTAGTAAAGACAACTCATACAACATCATCGAGACCACAACTGTCTCCGTGACACCATTAGCTTCATAACCAGCGTCATTAAGTCCTTTGGTTTTTATGTGGGTGGGTCTGAGTGGTCTGCTAGGAACTGATTCAAGACTAAACAGTTCATGAGAACCTGAACAGCCTCTGTTTGGAGAATTAGAGATCTGTGGCAGGATTGATGAGTCAATAGTTTCTCTGAAGTCTTAAACACGATGCACCACAAACAGAAGCTTTAAGTGAAGTTTGGTTTTCCAGTTCACCGTTTTGACCTTTAACTAAATGAAGGACTTTACCTGGCTGCCGTGATGGTCGCATGGTGTTGGACAAAAGCCTTCAGCTGTTCCTTCCTCCTGCTGACAGTGTTGAGGTGTGAACACGTTGTTCTGTGTGAAAACGAAGCGGTACAAGTGATAATGCTGCAGGATTTCATAACTGTATCTTCTCAGCAGCAGCACTGCAGGTGCTCTCCACGTCCAACATGTGTGTAAGCCAGGTCCTAGTCAACTTGAAGTTGCATACATTTTTCTGCTATGTTTATTTCATAAATCCCAACGTTTGCGTGGAAAGTTGCTTACGCAGTTTTCCGACCCCGTTTTGTGCGTAAGCATAAATGAGACCCCTGATCCTTAGGCCACGAAAATAGTTCCCCTCAACACCTTGGCTGTGCCTAGAAACCCTGTTTAACAGAATCAGTGCTAACTCCCACGTACCCTCCAGAACCCCCCTAAGGGTACAGAGCTGGTCCAGTGTTCCACGGCCAGGACGAAAACCACATCGCTCCTCCTGAATCTGAGGTTCGACAATCCGAAGGACCCTCCTCTCCAGAACATCTGAAAAGACCTTACCAGGGAGGCTCAGGAGTGTGACCCCCCTGTAGCTGGAACCCATTCTGCATCCCCCTTTTTAGATACAGTAAGGGGACCACCACTTCTGTCTGCCAATCCAGTGGAACTGCCCTCGATGTTCACGTGATACTGCAGAGCTGCATCAGCCAACGCAACCCTATGACATCCAGAGCCTTAAGGAACTCTGGACAGATCTCATACACCCCCGAAGCCTTGCCATCGAGGAGTCATTTGGACACCTCAGTGACCTCGACCCAAGAGATTGGAGAGTCCAACCCAAAGTCCCCAGACTCTGCTTCCTCACTGGAAGACGTGCCGGTGGGATTGAGAGGTTTTCGGAGTGTTTCGTCTATGATCCACAACGTCTGGAGTAGAGGTCAGCAGCACACCGTCCCCACTGTAAACAGTGCTGGTAGCACACTGCTTTCCCCTCCTGAGACGCCGGACGGTGGACCAGAATCTACTTGAAGCAATACGGAAATCTTGCTTCATGGTCTCCCTGAACTCCTCCAACGTCCATTCTGCAGACTTTTTGGAAATGACCTTTGACCCTACTCAGACTAACTGACAGCAACAGCTACTCCTCTGAGGTCAACGCTGATGCCTGTCCTTGTGCAAACACACGTCTGTATGGTCCAGACCAATAAAACTGCTGCTTTTACACTTTCTTACAGGCTGCATGGTGGCGCAGTGGTTAGCACTGTTGCCTCGCAGCACGAAGGTTGCAGATTCAAAACTCGGCTGCGGCCTTTCTGCTTGGAGTTGCATGTTCTCCCCATGCATGCGTGGGTTTCCTCCGGGTACTCCGGTTTCCCCCACAGATCACAACATGCCCTATAGGTTATGAACTGTAAGTCGCGTTGGATAAAAGCTTCTGCTAAATGAATAAACATAAACATACACTGAAGATGATCAGTTCATTGATACATCTGATCAGCAGCTCCTGGCTGATACTGAACCTGGAAGCCGCAGAAAGGTCACCTTGGTTTGACAACATGATCGGATTAGTTGTTTTTCTCTAGCTGAGCTTCTAACAACAGCTGATCAGATGATTTTGTCGAAGAACAGTTTGATTTGTTGTGTCGTGAAAACTCTTAAAACCACGACTGATCATTTAGTCGTTAGCTTTGATCATCTCCATCTTCCTCAGCCTCTGCAGGTCCTTCACACGCCAAAAGAATCTGTGTTCTTGGGTCAACCAAGGGTCCTCTGGGCCTGTGTTACCTCAGGACCAGATGATGACATCACCATTCTTCTCCCATGATATCAGTCTATTTTTTGCTGTTAGGCACAACCCTAAATCTGCTTTTTTTTCATTCCACTGTAAAAAAGCCAAATCTATTGCACCGGTTTTCCATTTCGTTATCCATAGCGACCGTTTCTGCTGCCACCCTGGAGCCAAGCAGTGTTTATGTTCAAATACGCCCGTTTTATCAGCCTCCAACAGAAGCTGCGTCATAGACAAAACAAGTTTCCAGCCGTGTTGTCATACATAAGCTTTACCTCTGAAGAAAATGAGGTGGTGAATAAAACCTAAAAACCAGAATAAAACCCAGAAAATAAAACAAAGCCTTAAATCACTCTAATACTTCAGACTCTGAAGCTTTCAGCAAAGCATGCAAGATCTGTCTTTTGAACATATGAGTGCTGCAGATGATAAGAACACCATGTTTATGTTTCATTACATAACCTGGGGTCCTAACACCAACATACTCCTGGGGAAAGGAGCTCTGGTGCAACCTTGAGGATGTAGAACTCAGCTGGAGGAGAAAGTGACTTCAGACAACAGGATCTGGGGTCTCATTTCCTGATATTTGGACATCTCTCCTCTGATTGGCTAACAGCAGCACAGCTCTACTACTGACTGTTTGCTCTGTGATGTTGATGTTTTATCTCCACAAATAACACAAGCTATGTGTGCTAACGCTGAAGGTTAGCTTCTGCTAGCCGAGACGTTCTCTGCTGATCCCTGGACGCTAAACCAGCAACAGCCTTCCCCATCATGAGTCAAGTTGGGTGGGTCCATAAATGTTAAGTGACAGTGTGACGTAGAGCTGTTTCATAATGCAGGAGACAGGTGTAGGAGGCTATTTTCATGTTAAACTCTGGTCTTTTATTGTTTAAAACCCATATCTACATGAAAACCTGTTACAAAACTAGCCTGATTTGATGAGAAGGTCCTGCTGCGTGGGAACAACCTGACTGAACCGATGCAGTCAGTGATTCCCAGGAATATCATGCAGCCTCATCATGGATGGAGGTTTAAATCTGTAGTGCTGCGAGGGTAAACCTTCCAAAGAAGTGACTTTCCCACAGGGTGATCTTCTCTGGGTAGGACTTTAGGGAGTTGGCTTTGTGACCGTTGCACATTAAGGGTCATGTTCTGGACATCAGTTTAGATGTCCTCCCACTTCCACGTTTTCTCCTGATATTTATCCGTGAACGCCTGACAGAAAAGATTCCAGGATTTGTGGGAATCTTTGGATGTACAGAACAAACATGGATTGCTACTTGAACTTCTGGTTCACCTTCACTCCTCTGAGCTCCATGTGTCTTTCCTTATATGTAGATGTTTAAGTATGGGAAGAAAAAATGCTGCAGGACAGAAGGATGGAAACAGTTCAACATTCTCTAAATCAGAGGGGTAGAGCAGGAAGGTCTGATCCAACATTATTGTCCAAGGATACATCACACATTCCTGCAAAAATAAGATACCCGTAGCCTTAAAAGAAGATTTATTTTCATATGAAATCTGTGGATTTATAATCTTCCACCTATTGCTTTCATTTAAACTTTATCAAGGAAGCAGAGAAAAACAATCAGCTGGCTAAATGTTATCAGAGGTTTTGTTGACTTTGGCGTTCCTGTATGTAGAACAAAAGGTGCATGAAAAAGGCCAAGTGTTATGTGGAAAGAGACAAAGATATTAAAGTGTTGATGGGAAGGAGACCACTCAGGTACTTAAACTCACTTTTCTAAGATCCGGAGGGACTATTGTCCATCTTGGGGTCAAGGGAAGTTCATAAAATGTCTGCAAGATGGAGCTTAGCAACAGTCCTACACACAAGTGGTGTTTCTGTCCAGTTTCTCATCACTCTTATCGGGAGGCGGTCGCCCATGTAAGATCTCAGCTAGGAAATCTGGGAGCTAACCCATAAATGTAACCAAGGAAACTCGGGGGAGACTGTTTGTGGTACAACTTTATTTAGTAGGAGAAAGTGAAGGAATTGATCTTTTGGTTGTAAAGGTTGCAGACCAGGGGTGGCGTTAGGCCCGGCTACTTGGGCTCAAGCCCTGAATGTTTTATGAAAAGCCCCGAATCTACATCGTGGAAGTAACATGCAGTACCAAAGTCCAACAGAGAGGGAGCAGCTGGCAGTAGTTTGTGTACAGCCTGCCTGAGCCTCCACCACTGAAGAAGAAGCCCTTCAGCAGTCGGCTTCTTCTACACTCTCTGCCTGAAACGCATGAGTGAAGATGGACATAAGGACGTGTTTTAGACCAAAAGTACGGCGACAGAACCCCAGCTTTGATGAGACTGGTGCTGACTCAGGTTTGTGAGTCTTATTAGAAAATATTTGTTGTGCTGCTGGTTTGCCTAAAGTTAGCTTACTATCAGGTAACGTTGTTGGAGAAAGAAAGGGAATATTTACTATCATCTCACACTAAACACTAACAGGAACAATACTCTGCCCTGAATATGCTTAATATGTAGCTTCAGATTAAAAATTATGTGGTACAAGACACATATATGACGTTGACTAGTGCGTGCCACGTGTGTGTGTGCGCACGTGTGTGTGTGTGCGCGCACGTGTGTGTGTGTTAAGTCCCGGATCTTCTTCAGTCCTAAATCCGCCCCTGTTGCAGACCCTCGTTTTAAAGTGACAGTGTGTATTTTCCCTGGAGATGGGGGGCAGTACATACATTAATCACTGCAAGCAAGCATTGTTTTAGAGTTCAAGTAAGACTTTATTAACGGATGGACAACTTTATTAGTACTCCACGACAACCCAGGGTCCAGACCAGGAAGCAGAGTCGTAGTTTAACCCACCCCTCTGCAGCTTCTGTACTGCTGCCCACCCACTACCCCATAGAGACAGTGTCCTGCCCATGGCCAATAAAGTTACCAATCAATTGAACTACATTCTCTTTGCAGATGATACCAATATGTATATCACAGAGAAAGACATAGAACTACTATTGAATATGGCCGGAAGTGAACTAAAAATACTGAAGACCAGGTTTGACAGTAACAAATTATCATTAAGTCTAAGTAAAACTAAATACATTATATTTGGAAAACAAAAACAAAACAATGTTCCTAAATTAACAATAAATGGGGTTGAAATAGAAAGAGTAAGTGAAATTAAATTCTTGGGTGTCACATCGCACCAAAGGCTGAGCTGGAAGCCGCACATGGAAAATGTTAAAACTAAGATGTCTTAAATTATTGCAGCGTTAAATAAATCTAAACATATTCTAAATGGAAAATCATTATTACTCTTATACCAATCATTAGTACTTCCTCATATGATGTACTGTCTGGAGGTCTGGGGAAACACTTACAAATCTCACATAAAACCCATAGTTTTACTACAGAAAAGAGCAATAAGAGTAATTACCAACTCTGATTACCACGCACCAAGCATGTACTTAAATTTACAGACCTGGTCAGACTACAAACAGCACAAGTAATCTATAAAGTACAAAATAAAATATTTCCGGATTCAGAAGCTATTCCAGGTCAAAGAAACTCAGTGTGAACTAAAGGGGGGAAGGACAGTTTGTCAGAGAGAAAGTAAGAACAAATGTTAGGAGTCAGAGTTGCACAACAGTAGGAGTCAAATTACGGAATA
The DNA here is from genome assembly GCA_006942095.1 of Nothobranchius kuhntae. Classification (NCBI taxonomy): domain Eukaryota; kingdom Metazoa; phylum Chordata; class Actinopteri; order Cyprinodontiformes; family Nothobranchiidae; genus Nothobranchius; species Nothobranchius kuhntae. The sequence continues at coordinate 671,814 of SSNQ01034530.1, read as the reverse complement.
ACCTGGACACCGGAATCAGGGCATGTAAAACTGTTAAATCATTTAAAAAATGTACGTCAAGAAGATGATGTCATACTACCATAACGACCGTATGTGAGCTAGTGCATCTGATAGATGTGAATGAAAATGTAATATTCTTGCACAAGTTATAGTATTTAAATCTCTGTTTTGATCAGTATCATACATGAACTTATTAATATTACTGGTACTTTTGTATGGGTTAGGGTTTAGTTCTGGGTATTTTTCCTCTTGCTGATTTATGGTTGTTGTTGCTTAATACATTTCAATTATTATTATCATAATTATTATTTTTATGTCACTCTCATTTTTATTATTATATTACTTTTATCTTATTATTGTTATTTCTTTTTTTTTTAGAAGTAATCTGATTGAGTAAATAGGGTAGGCATAAAAGCTTCAGACCTATGCTTCAGCCTACACCTTTTTGGTTACTATAATCGAGAATCTATATTACTGTGTTCTTTCTTTTTCCTTTTAAATGATCAGAATAAATAAATAAACAATAATAATAATAATAATGATAATAAATCACACAGATTAAATATCAGGCTTAATAAAGCAAACCATGGAAATCTCATAAATATTAGAACAAATTCAACTGAGCAGAAAACTAGAAAAATTAAATGTGCGTTGTTGAACATTAGATCTTTTTTTCTAAGACTTTGTTAGTTAATGACTTGATTTGTGATAATCAGATCTCTTTGCTCTCTCACAGAATCCTGGCTGCAGCAAGAGGATTATGTTAGCTTAAACGAGTCGACTCCTTCAAATTATTTAAATCATCATATTGCTCGAAGTACAGGGCGAGGAGGAGGAGTGGCAACTATTTTTCATTCGGACTTATTAATCAGTCCCTTACCGATTAATTGCTACAGTTCGTTCGAACTTCTTATTCTTAGTTTTCCTAATCCAGATAGCAAAACTGTAAAACCACTCTTGTTTGTAGTTTTATATCGTCCACCAGGCCCTTACTCTGAGTTTTTGGATCAGATCTCTGATTTTTTATCTGATTTGGTGCTAAATACTGATGAGGTCATTGTAGTGGGGGATTTCAACATTCATGTGGACATTGAAAATGATAGCCTCAATGTAGCCTTTAGTAATATCTTAGACTCAATTGGTTTCACTCAAAGAATACATAGCTCCACCCACTCCTGCCATCATACATCAGACCTTGTTGTGACTTATGGCATTGAGTGTGAGGAAATAACAATCTTTCCACATAATCCAGTCCTCTCGGACCACTTTCTGATAACCTTTAGTTTTTTATAACTGAGTTCTCGAGACATGAAAGTAAATTTCACTATAGTCGGTCTCTATCTGACAACGCTGTTGCATCTTTTAAATCAACTGTTCCATCTTTACTGTCCTCAGCATCTCAGAGGAACGTAACAGAGGGCAATATTTTCAGTTCTAGCCCCTCACAAATTGATGCCTTAGTTCTTCATGTTAATTCCTCTTTACGTGTGGCATTAGATGATGTTGCCCCTTTAAAAAAGAAGGTAATTAGGGACAGGAAGTTGGCTCCCTGGTTTAACTCTCATTTACGAGCCTTAAAACAAAACTCTAGGAAATTGGAGAGTACATGGCGCTCTACGCACCATGAGGAGGCCTACCTATCCTGGAAAAATAGTCTTGTGCTTTATAAAAATAAGCTTCGACAAACTAGAACTGCTTATTTTTCGTGGCTAATTGAGGAGAATAAGCATAATCCTACATTTATTTTCAGAACAGTTGCTAAACTTACACAGAATCATAGCTCTGAGCCATCTATTCCGTTAGCCCTCAGCAGCAATGACTTTATGAGTTAGGGTTGGGGCGTGGAACACAATGTTACACACCCCAGGGTGGGGTTGATATAATCAGACGATTTCTTAATTTCTTTGACTTACTCAGGGAACATGCACACTTCATATGAATTCAGATAGTCAAGAAAATCGCTATAAAAATGATTTTAATTCTATTTTCCTGAACTAAATGATTGTACAGACAAAGTATGAATGAAATGATGGTTGTACAGATAACAGATGTTTTAGCAGAACCTTGTGAGTATCTGAGACTGAGCTTGTGAAGTCTGCGTTGTAAAATCTTTTTGGCTGTATGGTTCAAAGAGCTAAACTTTATTTATAAAACCATCCGATGCCAGTGTGCAGAGTCTATGATACCCCTGTATGTGTCACTCCCAGCGGTCCGGAGGAAAGGTGAAGGAAAGGAAAGTGGTGAGTTCACGAGACGTTGAGACTACGAGAACCCAAAGAGTCGTAGCTCCCTTTGAAGTTAGCTTTCACCGGCCATGAGATGCAACCAGGGTCTGCAGGTTAGATGTCTGCCCGAGGTGTTGGGTGGCTCTTAAAAGAGCCGTTGTGTCTGAAATCACTCACAAGTGTTGCAGAGAGGCTTTGACCTTAAGGTCAAAAGAGAGGATGGTCTCAAAATGCTTGTTCACCCCATTGGCCTTATGAAGTGAACCATGAAGCCTGGCTAGCCTTTATTAACTTTTCTCTATAAACTTAGACATGTCAGAATTTGACACATTTAAAAGGGCGTTAACAAAGTCCTCTGAAAGTCACTCCTTCACCCAGATTCTCATCCCTGGATGTGTGACGCAGTTTGTGGCTGGAGATTAAAAGTACATTTCTGGTAATTTTTTATGTAAATAATTGACCTTTGGTATGTTACACCCCCTGGAGGGATGGTATCTAGCATGTTTTAGTGGTTTCTCTCAAATTAGTGGTTTAACCAGCTGTGCAGCAGCTCATCAGGCTCTACAGAAGCCTGTTAATCACTTGCTGATTGAAATTGTGTGTGTTGAAGCAGGTTAAAACTAAAACCTGCTGGATACCGGCCCTCTTGACCCAGAACTGAACACCCCTGGTCCAAACAAATAAAAATCATTATTATTTGAATGGACTTTTGCTGTTTCTGAGAAAACATTCAGAAGCTGAGTTTGAATTTTAAAACAGGACACAGAATTAGCCTGAGAGCCGGTGTCCGTCTGAGATTTTTCATTGCCTGTTGTTCTATAATCCTTTTTCTTACTGAACTCCTTCTGGGGATGGAGCACAATAGCAGGAAATGTAGTGAATGTTGACATGTACCAATAAATCTTCTTTCTGTCTTTAGTATTTTCTGAGCAACAGACGAAAACATAATAAAAATATTGGCCTCTCTCTGTGATTTCCTGTTGGACGGGAGCCATTATCGGGGACATGAGCTTTGCTTTGGCTTCACTCTTGCTTTTATAAAAAACACAAGCTGACAATAATCTGGCTCCGTGTGAGCGAGGAGGCCTGTTCACATCAGGAGACTCCAGCAATTAACTGTGGCATGAGGGGAAGTTGCTGCAAGATCCCAGAAAACAGAGAGGAGGGAGTTCTGAGACAGTGTCCAGGTTAAAGAGACAACGTGTAGTTTTGACCGTTAATCTGTGGAAAATCCATCAGAATGTATTAAATGATGCCCAGTTGTTGACTGTTAACATATAACCATAAAATCAGGTCTAAAATACATGGGAGCGGGTCTAAGTCTCTGGATGCTGCCACGTCAGACACAAAGTTTCTTTCTACGGGAGCCCATGAGGACAAAATGCATTTACTGATTTGTAAAACTTTCACCATTCACAAACGTTGTTTTACACATTTACATTTTGACTCGTGATGAAAGGGAGTCGGGTGTGTGTCATTTTAATGGACGTTGTGTTCCCAGGGATTTTTGACCCTAATGGGCATCCATTGGTGAGGTCTTACTCAAACACTTGCAATGCTTTCGGTATTAACTGCCCCCTATTGCTACAGGAAAAAACACATTGTCATTTTAAGGACGCACATTTTTCCCACAAGGTACAATTTAGACTCTCTGAGGGATGACCGACAGACCCGAGTGGAACTAGGTGAACTTCCTTGAGGAACTGAAAGAAAAATGTTTGTTATCAAGTTATAAAGAATGAATGTGTAATAATTATTTTAAATGTTGAGGTATGTCATAAACACGGCCGTCGTGGTTGGATTTACAGTGAAGTAGCAGCGGTTTATTCCAGCACATGCCAAACAAACTTTTCTCTCGCCTAATCAGTTTCAGCTGTCACCTGCACTAAACCTTTTTCCACCCACAGGGGAGTTTAACCATTACCTCTGCGGTCCATTACCACCTGTTGTTCAACCATTTTAAATACAAAACATTTTCTAGCTATTTTATAAAGATTTTTAAAACATAGCACCTAAACATTTTATACCAACAAACAAGAAACGACATACAAAACACCCCACACTCGTCTCCTATGGCCTCTCCTGGAACCTTTAAAGGGTGTCTGGACCCTGAGGGAAGCATTTGACCAAAGGACAAAGAAAACAGGTGAGAAAACACTTCAGCAACCTCTTTGCACTCACTTCCAAAATTATAATTTACACTGTCTTTGCTTAAAGCCAGGGGCGGATTTAGGACTGAAGAAGATCCGGGGCTTAACACACACGCGCGCGCACACACACGCGCGCACACACACGTGGCACGCACTAGGCAACATCATATGTGTCTTGTACTACATAATTTTTAATCTGAAGCTACATATGAAGCATGTTCAGGGCAGAGTATTGTTCCTGTTAGTGTTTAGTGTGAGATGATAGTAAATATTCCCTTTCTTTCTCCATCAACTTTACCTGATAGTAAGCTAACTTTAGGCAAACCAGCAGCACAACAAATATTTTCAAATAAGACTCACAAACCTGAGTCAGCACCGGTCTCATCAGAGCTGGGGTTCTGTCGTTGTACTTTTGGTCTAAAAAACGTCCTTATGTCCATCTTCACTCATGCGTTTCAGGCAGAGAGTGTAGAAGAAGCCGGCTGCTGAAGGGCTTCTTCTTCAGTGGTGGAGGCTCACGCAGGCTGTATACAAACTACTGCCAGCTGCTCCCTCTCTGCTGGACTTTGGTACTGCATGTTACTTCCACGATTTAGATCCGGGGCTTTTCATTAAACATTCAGGGCTTGAGCCCAAGTAGCCGGGCCTAACGCCGCCCCTGCTTAAAGCTGAACTTAATCAGTAGACCTTTTTCCCCATTAACAATCCTCTGTCCTCACAGGCAACCACCGCGATTCTCCACGAGGAGCACCTGTGCAGGACCTGGAACAAAGGCTACATCCTAATTATTAAAAATGCTTAAAAAGACTCAATTAAAAACTTCTTGATGTGCAAGTTCATGCTTAAAGTGCTGTGCGAAATAAAATGCTGCACAAACAATAGAAAACCCTGTAAAGAAGATCCCTTCATTACAGGGTAGAAAATCTGAGTTGAAGTGGTTTTGTACCAAAAGTCAATAAGTAACCATAGATATGTGAACAGGGTTAAATCTCAGATTTTACAGTGTAGAGCCACCCCTTTGTTAACATTTCAAATGTGGTAATAATCTTATTTGCAAATATTAATTATATTTATTTGGAGTTTTGTTTCATATCAAACAGTGGCAATTAGACAGACTATTATACATGTTCCCTGTTTGTAGTTCTTCCTGTTAGGTGCTAATTAATATAAGCTGTTCAGTTTTTAATAAACAATTATTAAACACTCCAGGTACTCTGGCGTCCTACAGTCCAAAAACATGACTCTCAGGGTCACTGGTCTGTCTAAATTATCCTTAGGTGTGTGCGTGTGTGTGTGTGTGTGTGTGTGTGTGTGTGTGTGTGTGTGTGTGCATGTTCATTTGTGCCACCCATTCCTCACTAGATGATCAGATGAGCTTCCATCCCCTCTGGAACACGGACACGCCTCGGTTTGACTGTTCTGCGTGTCTTTCTCTCGTGGCTCGATTCTGTCAGACAGACTCAGAAACGTTATTCAGGATGAAGGCTAGAAAGTAAAAGTTTCCTCCTCCTGTCTCTGTGCTCTAGAGCAATACAGAAGTCTGTTGGGTGAGTTTTATTTCTTTAAATCTGAGGAGAGGTGTAGGCTGATTGTGATCTTTTAGGACTCAGCTCCATTACACGAACAAAGGACTTGGAACTTCACTCGAGCCTGCTGACTTGAAGAACCCGATATCTCCAGGCATTTCCAGGGTTGCATGTCACTAATAAACAGCTGATGGTGACTGTGGTCAGCTGGTCTTCTCTAAAGACCAGAGTAAAGTGACTTGAAGTGTTTTTAACTGTGTGTACTGCTGCTGATACACTGAAATGTCCCAGCCTGGGATTAATAAAGTACATCTATGTATCCATCTTGGATGTAGTTCTGAAAGAATATTTGCTCGTTTTAATCCGGACACTCGAGTCTGTTGAAAATGTTTAATTCAATCACAAAATGTCCTAAATGTATTTCAATCTATCCAAATTTTCATCGCCAACTTAAACGGACTTATTCTCCTCCTTTGTCTCCAAACACTCGCCAGACTGGATGGATAATAAATGGGTTCTGGATGCTCGAAACCAGTGGCAGCTGGTCAAAAACATTCTTGGTGGGGTTAAAAGCACTCAAAAGACCAAAGGTGACAGATCATTTGCTGCTGTGACCCCCAGACTCTGGAACACTCTCCCCCCGAGCCCGAGGTCAGTGGACTCAGTGGTCTCCTTTAAAGTAACAGTGTGGCGTTTCTCTGGCAATAGGGGGCAGTAGATACCTAAATCGTTGCAAGCAACATTTCCCTTTCATCACTGGTAACGAGTGAAGAGGTAAATGTGTAAAACAATGTTTATTCATGCTGAACGTTTTGTAGCTGTTACAACCCAGACTGGAGACGGTGGTTGTGAGGGAGGGTTGACATAAGAAATGGTACAGGAAGTAGATGTTAAGTGTTTTATTTGTGTTGGAAAAAATAAATAAGAAGGTAACCAAGATGTCTTCCTCTAAATGCATAACTAAAGGAGCGCGTTTAAGCGAAGTCTTAATGAAAATGACCAAACGTCCAGTCGCTTTAAAAGCAGCAGAAAACTGACCTGTTCCAGCTGGCTTTGGTGGACCTCCATCACTGCCTTCACTTTGCTGTTTCTGTCTTTTTCAGTCTTCCTGGTGTTTTATGTTATTGTGTGCTTTAGATGTGCTTGTTTGGTGTTTTTATGTTGAAGGTTATGGTACGAGCAAACTTTCCTTCCAGATGACAAATAAATACACAAACCTACTGTGTCAACCCTTTTCTCACTCATTCGAGAGTGGTTGTGGTCTATAATGCCCATTTTTGTCCATTTGTGCATCTTATTTTCCTTAAAGGTACATCATAGAAGAATAATCAGACAACGGTCTAATATCTCAATCATGTTGGAACGAAGGTTCGGTTTCAGCCTGCTGGGGGGTTGTCAGTTATTCTCACTTTAATAAAGCTAAAGAGGGACACAGTTATTGTTTACAATTGGTGAGCCGCAGGGTTGCCAAGTCTGTGCTGGCTAACACTGCTGCACCATCCTTTGTAATTTGACATAGTCAGACAAGACGCATCAGTGTTTGGTAAAGATCCTAAACCAGTAACAGGATCAGCCCAGAAGATATTTCTCATACCTCTGAGAAGTCACAGCATCTTTCTGTTTTACACGCATATCAGGAGAAGTAAGCTAGAGGCTAACGTTGAGCTCACAACATGTTTTGTTTTGTAGTTGGAATGAGCAGGCAGTTTACCGCGTCATCAGAACTTTATCACACACCGAGGAGAAGGGTCAAGTGTGAGCCTCCAGCTGCCATCTTGTTTATTCTTCTTCTCTGGTTTCTCTCTGTGAGGGCTTAAACTAACAATCTGGCCTGAGAAGCTTCAGTCAGCAGCAGCTAGCGGGGAGAGCTAACTCCAGCACTGACCGCCATGACCTGAAATCCATCATACAAGCAGATTGTTTTGGTCTCCATGAAATTATTGTAAACACTACAATGACTCTCTCTCTCTCTCTCTCTCTCTCTCTCTCTCTCTCTCTCTCNTCTCTCTCTCTCTCTCTCTCTCTCTCTCTCTCTCACACACACACACACCTTAATCAACTTTGTGGGGCAAAATGCCAAGAACGTTAAGAAAAAAATCAGTTTAATCAAGTTAAAATTAAAAAATACATAAAGTTGTGTCTGGTTCTAGTATTTCATATTTCCTAGTTCCTGCTGCATGAGTTCAGATGTATTAATCCATGCACTTAAATATTAATGTTCTGATTTTACTGAAACACTTGTTCTGTAATAGTTTCTTTACTATTGTGATCAAAAATATTTCATCTCAGTTCTGAGGCTGCTCTGTAAATAGTTTTCAGATAAACAATACACATATCAACTTCTGATCAATCCATATCAATTTCAGACGTAAAATAATACATTGATGTAAACCACACCCACTTCCGGTTAAACCACGCCCACTTCCAGGTTATGCCACACCCATTCCGAGTACAGATACAGATACAGATAGTGGTGTACTCGCTCCTCCCTAGTCTCTCCTCCTCCATCTGCCTGTCTGTCGGAACATCTAACTGGTTGGTCAGCTGCTGCTGCTGCGGGAACGAGCACGGTGTCGTCAAATTCTTCTCTGTTTCCCTCTCGTCGGCCTGAGCTGATGGTGGCGAGCGATGCGCCTCGTGGCCCTTCATGGAGCACTGCCAGACTGTGGATGACTGGTTCTTGAGGACACATTTTTTCAGAAATCTCTGAGATTTCAAATAATGAATACCCGGAAAATTTACCGGTATGCACTGTACCCTGGAAAAAGTGCCGGTACACGGAATGGTTATAATAAGAAGTGGCGGCGGTACTGGTACAGGTCCAAAGCACTGCTCTCTGTCCCTAAACAAGGTATCTGGAGTCTGGAAATCTGATCTTCGTGATCAGTTCCTGACAGCCGCTGTTTCTCCCTCCCCAATTGCATTGTGCATACATTCAACTGGCCAAAAACTCCAATTTAAACCAGTTCTCCCAACATGATTGCATACAGGCCAGACTGAACACGCATCTGTGGCCAGAGCTTTATTCTTTTACAATCTCTCCGTTTATGCTCCACCTTTCCTGGCCCATCCTTTTAGCCTCTGGGGCCAAATGTGCTGTGGTGCGGCAGCACGCTCGGGGGTGGGGGTGTCTGCAGCACCACAGTGTCTGCCAGACCCCGATGGAGGAGGGGGTGTCTTCGTGCCCAGTTCACCACGTTTGTGTGAGCGTCAGGAGAGCAGATGCATGACGAATTGTTCATTTAGATATTTGCACGTCATGATTGTCAGCAAATACTGAGCGAGCCAGATTAACAGTCAGGCCACCAGGAACTCTCCCGTTTCTCCCAGTAACCAGTCTGCCACTGGCCACCACCATCGTAGTTGTTTCGCTCAATAAAGATCCCGCCCACCAAACCGCTGTGATTGGTCAGAGTCATAAACCCAAACAGAGAGCTGTGATTGGCCCACCAAACCGTTAGAGAGCTGTGATTGGCCCACCAAACCGTTAGAGAGCTGTGATTGGCCCACCAAACAGAGAGCTGTGATTGGCCCACCAAACCGTTAGAGAGCTGTGATTGACAAGCCACCAGACCGGTCAGGGCTGTGGAGGTTCCAGTGGAGCAGACCGACATGCAGAGCAGTCATTTGCTTTGACTACTGTCTGTCTAGATTTCTAGGCTAGTTCTGCTTGCTTTTTGGGATCTTTTAGCCTCTTCCGTGTTGTCTCTCCTGATGTCTACGATCGGGCAGTGTGGCTGGTGGAACTGAACTCAGGTTTACCAATAATGTGATTAATTACAGTTCACTCATCATTTAATACAGTGGGGTTTATTTTTCACTGCACTGTCCTATAAATAGATTATATACCCACTGTTTGTTGGCACACTATCAATAAAGTTCCTGTAAGAAGGTCTTCCAGTAGAGACGCTGACTCATATCTCAGGAGATAAATTAAGAAATTGTCTTATTTCTGGTCAGTAGAACTAATCATCCACTAACTATTTAACGTATCTACCTGGGTCTTCAGGGTGTGTGTGTGTGTCGAGGATTGGGGGGTGCATTGAAAGGAAGTGAGGCTGAATAGACTTCCTGTAGAGAGACAGGATGCATGACGCTGCCATGACAACAGTCCATAAACACATGAGCTCCATTCTCATGGCTGAAGCTGCAGGTGAGCTAGCAGCTAA
>SSNQ01034530.1:649937-661729 GCA_006942095.1 Nothobranchius kuhntae | reverse complement strand
CTCGGTTCATGGTGCCGGACCGAAGGAGTTCAGGTCCAGACCTGGGCTGGGCCGTTTATAAAGGCTCCGGACTGTTTTTCTGTGTTGGACCAGGCGAGGGAGGAAGTTCCGTTCTGGCCCCAACACACACACACACACACACACACACACACACACACACACACACACACACACACACACACACACACACACACACACACACACACACACAAGCACGCACACACGCACGCACACACACGCACACACGCACACACACGCACACACGCACGCACACACACACACACACACACACACACACACACACACACACACACACACACACACACACACACACACACGCACACACACACAGACACACACAGACAGTAACGGATCGCGCTGTGATTGCTTCACTGTTGCTCACGTTTCTTCAGTTTTCCCTAGGTTTTCTTCAGCTCGCCTCTTTTTCGGTTGAAAATTTAAAGTTACTTTTTTCATAACTGACATGGTGGTTTTGACAAGTCAGAGCTGACGTGCTGCATCAGTCACTCACTACCTCCGCTCCGGGCGGGTTTTTTATTTTTTTAACTCCCTCTCTCTCTCTATCTCTCTCACACACACACCTTAATCAACATTGTTTTGTTTAACTTTATGTGGCAAAATGCCAAGAACGTTAAGAAAAAAATCAGTTTAATCAAATTAAAACAAAAAATACATAAAGTTGTGTCTGGTTCTAGTATTTCATATTTCCTAGTTCCTACTGCATGAGTTCAGATGCATTAATTCATGCACTTAAATATTAATGTTCTGATTTTATTGAAAAACTTGTTCTGTAATAGTTTCTTTACTATTGTGATCAAACATATTTAATCTCAGTTCTGAGGCTGCTCTGTAAATAATTTTCAGATAAACAATACACATATCAACTTCTGATCAATCCATATCAATTTCAGACTTAAAATAATATATTGATGTAAACCACACCCACTTCCGGTTAAACCACGCCCACTTCCAGGTTATGCCACTCCCATTCCGAGTACAGATACAGATAGTGGTGTACTCGCTCATCCCTAGTCTCTCCTCCTCCATCTGCCTGTCTGTCGGAACATCTAACTGGTGGTCAGCTGCTGCGGGAACGAGCACGGTGTCGTCAAATTCTTCTCTGTTTCCCTCTCCTCGGCCTGAGCTGATGGTGGCGAGCGATGCGCCTCGTGGCCCTTCATGGAGCACTGCCAGACTGTGGATGACTGGTTCTTGAGGACACATTTTTTCAGAAATCTCTGAGATTTCAAATAATGAATACCCGGAAAATTTACCGGTATGCACTGTACCCTGGAAAAAGTGCCGGTACACGGAATGGTTATAATAAGAGGTGGCGGCGGTACTGGTACAGGTCCAAAGCACTGCTCTCTGTCCCTAAACAAGATATCTGGAGTCTGGAAATCTGATCTTCGTGATCAGTTTACCACGTTTGTGTGAGCGTCAGGAGAGCAGATGCATGACGAATTGTTCATTTAGATATTTGCACGTCATGATTGTCAGCAAATACTGAGCGAGCCAGATTAACAGTCAGGCCACCAGGAACTCTCACGTTTCTCCCAGTAACCAGTCCGCCACTGGCCACCACCATCGTAGTTGTTTCGCTCAATAAAGATCCCGCCCACCAAACCGCTGTGATTGGTCAGAGTCATAAACCCAAACAGAGAGCTGTGATTGGCCCACCAAACAGAGAGCTGTGATTGGCCCACCAAACAGAGAGCTGTGATTGGCCCACCAAACAGAGAGCTGTGATTGGCCCACCAAACAGAGAGCTGTGATTGGCCCACCAAACCGTTAGAGAGCTGTGATTGGCCTACCAAACCGTTAGAGAGCTGTGATTGGCCTACCAAATAGAGAGCTGTGATTGGCCCACCAAACAGAGAGCTGTGATTGACCTACCAAACCGTTAGAGAGCTGTGATTGACAAGCCACCAGACCGGTCAGGGCTGTGGAGGTTCCAGTGGAGCAGACCGACGTGCAGAGCAGTCATTTGCTTTGACTACTGTCTGTCTAGATTTCTAGGCTAGTTCTGCTTGCTTTTTGGGATCTTTTAGCCTCTTCCGTGTTGTCTCTCCTGATGTCTACGATCGGGCAGTGTGACTGGTGGAACTGAACTCAGCTTTACCAATAATGTGATTAATTACAGTTCACTCATCATTTAATACAGTGGGGTTTATTTTTCACTGCACTGTCCTATAAATAGATTATATACCCACTGTTTGTTGGCACACTATCAATAAAGTTCCTGTAAGAAGGTCTTCCAGTAGAGACGCTGACTCATATCTCAGGAGATAAATTAAGAAATTGTCTTATTTCTGGTCAGTAGAACTAATCATCCACTAACTATTTAACGTATCTACCTGGGTCTTCAGGGTGGGTGTGTGTGTCGAGGATTGGGGGGGTGCATTGAAAGGAAGTGAGGCTGAATAGACTTCCTGTAGAGAGACAGGATGCATGACGCTGCCATGACAACAGTGCATAAACACATGAGCTCCATTCTCATGGCTGAAGCTGCAGGTGAGCTAGCAGCTAAAGGAATGTGATCACATTCACTAGATTTCCTTCAGAGCGAGTGACTCAGCCGATTCAGAGGAACAAAACGTGTTCGGGGCGTTTATGTACGCTGCTTCATCACCCTGCTAGCAGGCAGCGGGAGGGACCCCTCATATGGGTGAGCCCAAAGCTTGTTTCCTCTAGCGAACGGTGTGGTGGGATGTGAGAACGGATGTTCTTTGTTCCCTCGGTAGAAACCAAAATAATCATTTATGATCTTATAACAATAATGAATATCTGACTTTAAATCTGCCACCAGGATGGGAGGGGTGTGTGTGTGTGTGTGTGTGTGTGTGTGTGTGTGTGTGTGTGTGTGTGTGTGTGTGTGTGTGTGTGTGGTGAACTTTCTGTACAAATGAACCCTACGGAGTGTTCAATTATTACAAGAGAATTCCTGAAGACATTTTAAAAAGGGACCTGCCCTAAATCGTGTTACTGGGGTGAAAAACTCAGATTGACCACATACCACACTTCCCAGCGAGCCGGTCGTTTCATCATACGCGGGGGTGCACGCTCCTCATCAAGAGATCTCTTCCTTCGGTGGAGAAGTAGAAGTGGCTGCACACAGAGTACATACGAGTTTCAGCTGGTCAGGCAGATTAAGACATGCACACACCCTAAATGAAAAGATTTAGATGTTTTTACCAATAATTGAGCCGTGGTAAATCTGAATGCTTCTAAATGTAACAGCACACTTCCCGTGGCCAAGCCAGTCATTTTGATGTGAAATGTGTGGGGTTGGAACAGCCGAGTGAGCTGCATGAACGTCAGTGGCGTGTCCAGATCTTTTAAAATGGGGTGGCCCGGGTGGCACCAATGGTTATGTTTTTTGTTTTTTTTTTACCCCGAGCCTTTTGTGGACAATGATTTAAAGGGAATTCAGTGTGGTGGCACCTGGGGTGGCCAACCAGATTCCAAGGGTGGCATTTGCTACCCCAGGTCCCTCCCTGGACACGCCCCTGATGAACGTCTGCAGATGAAGGGCCCTGCCAGAATGGCTCTGATGCCTCTCCACATTGAGAGGGGCCAGTTGAGGTGGCTCGGGCGTCTGGTCAGGATGCCTCCTGGACACCTCCCTGGTGATATTTTCTGGGCACGTCCAACTGGGAGGAGACCTAAAGAAAGGTAAAAACCCTAACCTGACCTCTGATAAGCAGGATGAATGAGTGATGAGGCCATTTTTAATTCATTCATAGTATGAACACTTTCTCATTCGTGTTTCTCCTGAAAACCTTTTGATTTTGACTTGAAATATGATGAAATAATGAACACATATTTATGTTTTGGGCCCGTTTTATGTAAGGCTAATGTTTAGTGATTCTTTTTATATCATTTTCCTGCATGCTTGAATGCTGCTGTTGGTACAGGAGTGTGATATTTATCTGCCCATACACCAACATTTCCTAAGGAAGCAAATGGATAAGAAACTTGTTAATAGTACAAATGTATTAAAAAAAACTCTTTATTCATATACACCTTCCCATACCAGGTCATGCAAATCTCGGCTGGCATTTCAACACCTGTTAAACTTTGCCCCACCAAAAAAAAATCACCAGCCACCACTGCCTTTGCTGAAGGTGCAGAACCCCACACTGAAAAAACTGATATTTTAAACCAACTTAAAATAATTACTCTAATTTGTTACAGCTGAATTTATTAGTTTTGATAAAATTACACTTCTAATTTGAATAAAACTGTATATTTTACTTACATTTATCAAAATAATTCATTCCAGAATCGTAAATGTACATTGAAACAAACTAAAATAAAAAATATATACATATATATATATATATATATATATATATATATATATATATATGTATATATATATATAAACACACACACACACACACACACATATATATATATATATGTATATATATATATATATACATATATATATATATATACATATATATATAAACAGGGTTGGGGCCTGTGAGCGATATATATGTATATATATGTGTGTGTATACATATATATCGCTCACGGGCCCCAACCCTGTTCGCCGGTTGCCTTTAATTCAGAGTGAGAATGCTTCTGTTTTTAGTCACTTTTAAGTCAGTTTGAATGATTTGCTTTTCTTTGTTTTTATTGTGTTTTTTTTGTCATGTTTTTATTTCTGTTATAATGAACCTTTAACTTATTTTCAGCATTATAGGAAACTACTGTTTTTTTTTTTACTGTTTTTCCATGTTGTCATTCTTTTTTTCAAACACAGAAACGGTTTTGTTACCTGTTGACGCTACATTTCGCCGACGGCTGCCGGCTTCTTCAGGCTGACGCTGATGGTGGCGTGTCCCTTCCTTCTCCGTTTAGCTGCGGGCAGCAGAGGACGTTGTTGCCCTCTACTGCCCGCTGTCCCCTCTCCGATGATGCAGTCCCATGCGTGATCCAGCGTGTAACCTAAGATTTACTGTTTTTGTTTTGGCTTGTTAAGCACTTTGGTCAGCTTTCATGCTGTTGAAAATGCTTTATAAATAAAGTTGACTTCACGTAACGGTCCCAGTCCATATTCGATCTCCACAGGCGACCAGCACGACTACAGCCGTGTTCCCCGGTGCCCTTCCCCACTGTGCAAAGACCTAGTTTGGACGTCGTACAGACGTGGTCTGGACCGACGGACTCAATATAGACATGATCTACACGTCCATACGACGTTGACCATTTGCAGGGTCTTAGCTTCTTGGGTTAGCCAAGTTAGCTAGTTAGTGAGTAAAACTTTATTTAAATAGCACTTATCATAGAATCACAAAGTGCTCCACAGAGATCAAAACAAAATTAAACATAAAGTCATATAATCACAATGATCTCAAAACAGAAACAGATTAACATCAGAAGAAATCAAGTCATAAAGTTAAAACATTCATAAACAGATGAAAGATTTGAGTTAAAAATAAGAAAATAAAAGATTTTGGTAAAAGCAGCTTTAAATAAAAGGATCTTTATCTGTTTTTTAAATGTCCAGACTGTCAATGCTGCGTAAGGATAAACGAAGATCGTTCCAAAGTCAGGGAGCAACAGTCTGGATGGAGCGACCATCTCAACTTTTATATCTGGGGTGTTTCTCAATGCCAAGGAACCTCGCCTTGATGTCTTGGCCCCGCCCCGGTTGCCTAGGAGATACGTCATCAGGAGCCACCAAGACGTGTTCCAATGTTCATGTTCTACCGAGGCGTGTGTTCCCCGTTTGTTAGCCGTTAAGCTAGCTGAGCAAGGATACGCGAGAGATGTCTTGTAGCCTAGCCTTGGTCAAACATTTCCCAGAATACACCGCGGTATTTTCAAAAGGATGGCGGATCAGAAGCCAGCAGCTACTTCAAGGGCAAATTTCAAGTAAAAATGTAAGTCAACTAATTTAAAATGTTTTTTTTAGATCAAAGAAGTTATCTATGATTGGTTAGCTGCTTAGTAGCTGCAGCTTCGGTGGCTAGCGGGTAGTAACTCACTTAAATATTTAATTTAATAAACATAAACACAATTTAAAAAGTAAAAGGCTCGTTATATTTTTATATTAAAACTAATACGTATAAAATGTGAAGTTATCTCCTGTGTCACGTGTGGTAATGTGACCGCCATGGAAGCCGCGGTGATGCAAGTCGGTTCCATTTAACCGTTTTCTTTGACCAAAGAAGGACCGTGTCCTCGTAAGCAAGGCGCCTGGCCTCGCAAGACATCACCCACAAGCCCAGGCACCTTGACACTGAGAAACACACATGGTCCTTGGAACTTCTAGAAGGTTCTGGTGGGTGGGCCTGAGGGCTCAGAGGGAGGAGCTTGAAAGTTATGGTCAGGATTCTAAAATAGCTAGATTGGTTTCATTTGTTCCAACCCTGTTCCAAACGTCAGAGCCCCGCCCTCAGCTCCACCTCTCTTTCCATTTTTGGATTGTCTGGGCATGGGAACCTCCCATTTCGGCCCGCTGGAAAGGGATGAAACGGTCCACGCACCCCCCACCCCCACCCCCCCACCCCTTCACGCATTTAAATGTTCAAAAGTTGGCCTGCGATGCAACCTGCAACCTTATTTAGATCCTTGACCTCTGGGCTCCTGTCGCTTCCTTTATTAAATGAAACTGACATCATTTCAAACAGGATCTACTCATATATGAAATATCTATCTTTTGATAATACATCACTCATTCTTCTGGACACCTTAAGTTGGTTTTCCACCTTAAAATCCTCCATTTGAGGGTGGCTCCAGGCCCAAACCCTGACCCAGGTGTGGACTCTGAAGGCTCGGATTAAATCTGATGACATCCTGAGTGAAAATGTTGTGACGCAACAGTGACATCAGCAGCATCTGTTCCTCCCTGGAAGTTCATCCCAGCGTGTTGGCCTGATGGGACACTTTTCAGAGATAAGTGTGTGTGTGTGTGTGTGTGTGTGTGTGTGTGTGTGTGTGTGTGTGTGTGTGTGTGTGTGTGTGTGTGTGTGTGTGTGTGTGTGTGTGTTGGGGCCAGAACGGAACTTCCTCCCTCGCCTGGTCCAACACAGAAAAACAGTCCGGAGCCTTTATAAACGGCCCAGCCCAGGTCTGGACCTGAACTCCTTCGGTCCGGCACCATGAACCGAGCTCTGATCCTGTGCGGATTCTGGGTCTGGCTGCGGGACGCGACTGCGGAGCCGGTGGTTCGGTGCACCGGGAGGAGCGCTCCGGGTCTCTGCCTCTTCCAGAACCGTGTGGACTTTCGGGGGGCGGAGCAGTCCTGCAAGCTCACGAACGGACAGCTGGCTGAAAACCAGACGGAGGTGCTGGTGGAGCTGCCAGACGGGTTCGATGGGAGGTTCTGGCTGCGCAGTCCCCGAGGCACGCACTGCACCGCCGTGTCCATGAGGAGCGGGGCCAACGTGACAGTACAGTCGGTACCGTGCCGGAACCAACTGGACGGATTTGTTTGCCGGTTTGAGCCCTCTGAGGTTTGCAGTCCCGTGCAGGGGATCGGGCACGTCACGTACACGACCTCTTTCGTGACCCCGAACTTTGCGGTGGTGGACTCGGACTCCTTCCCACCGGGTACCGTGGCTGAGGAGGTCTGGTCCGGAGGCCCCTACCCGGACTCTAAACAGCTGTGCCACGGCCGGTGGCACCGGGCCCCCTGGTTCTGTGAGGTTCTGCTCGGCGGCTGTGAGCACGACTGCGACCATCTCTGTACCTGCCCTATCACGCACGCGCTGCATCCCAACAATTTCTCCTGCGTAGCGCGCGCTCCCGCCACCCCCGCGCCGGGTCACCAGATCCAGTGCAGAGGCGGATTCGAACCGTCGCTGGACGGCACGCGCTGCGTGGACGTGGATGAGTGCGCGGAGGAGGAGGACTCGTGCACGGAGGAGGGTGAGGAATGCGTGAACACTGATGGAGGCTACGAGTGCACGTGCATGGAGGGCTTCGAGGAAGAGGACGGCGCGTGCGTGAACGCTTCCATCTGCCTGCTGTGTGAACACTCCAACTGTTCTCGGGTCAGCGGGGAGTTCCGGTGCGTGTGCCGGGACGGGTACCGGGTGTCCCCCAGAGATCCGACCCGGTGCGACCAGTACTGCCCAGAGAGGGTGTGCCGGGCGGTCTGCCACCGGGACCCGGACCTGGAGGAGCGGGACATGCAGCAGTGCACGTGCCCTGACGGGTACATCGTGGACCTGGTGAACCGGACCGCGGACTGTGTGGACATCGATGAATGCGAGCAGCAGATGTGCGACCACCTGTGTGAGAACACGTTCGGTAGCTACAGGTGTGCGTGTCACCGGGGGTTCCGGTTGGAGAGGGGGGACAGGTGTGTCCCCCTGGAGGAGAAGGGGGAGGAGGGGGAGGAGGAGAACCGCCTCCCTCCCTCTCCAAACGAATCACCCGAACCCCTCAGACCCGTCCTGCCCTCTTACATCAAGGCCGGCAGCGTCCTGGGCATCACCGTGTTCCTGGTTCTGTGCGCGGCTGGGCTGGGCTGCCTGGTCCGAACCATGATGAGGCGCTGCGGCCGCCTGGACCTGACCTCCATCAGACACCCGGATCTGGACATCTTCTACCTGCAGCAGGTGACAACAGAGACCTACAAGAGGCTGTCATTTGATAAACAATCAAAGAGCGACATGAGACTCTGATCTGGTTCTGACTCGTGGACTTCCAGCTTCTCATCTCCATAAGAGAGTCAGCTTCAGGATGGAACTTCAGACCGGTTCAAGTGAAGAATTAAGATCTTGTTTTCGGTAGCTGCCAGAACAGCCTTGGTTTGGAGAAACAGAGATCCTCTCTGACCTTGTTTATGGGTCCATCACAGAGACTACGGAGAGGTCACATGACAGCAGGACACTCACTCACCCCATCCCGCTGCTGCAGCAGTTGGTTCTGGTTCGGTAGCTAAAACAGATCCGGGGTTTCCCCTGATTTTGTCAGAACGTGCGGTGCAGCTATTCCTTTTTTGTCTGACTTTAAACGGACGACGTCATCCACACGACTGACCTGTTAGGTCGTCATTGTCAGTGATGCATCGTCCATCTTTTTTTAAGGGTGCAAGCATTAGCCGTTAGCAAAACGTCTGGCTCCCATGTGCCGCTATTCCAGCTACTTATTGGTCAGCGTGGAGCAACACCTAATATGATTGGCTGTTCCTGTCGACCTGTTCTCATGTGTTCTATGAAGGAATTTTTATTTGTAGACGTATATTAGTATTGTTTTAACACCCAGCCTTATGAGAGTGATCAAATGTTTTAAAATAATGCACTGTAAACCCAAATGTTGAAAATAATCTAATATAATTGATATAAAAACGTTTTTTGAACTAAAATGTGTTGAATTAGTTCAATCTTTTCCTTGTTTAAAGTACATAGAACTCAAACTTTTTATTTAATCTGAAAAACATATTTTTAATTAGCCTAACTTAAATAAATCAATAAAGAACTACTTAACTTGAATGAGTAATATGACCTAAAATATTAATTAATAATTTTATGTTTCTCTATTATTTTATTCATCTTTGTCAACTTAAAGTGTGTCTGATAAACAGACTTATATATTTCTTAAAATATTTGTGGATCTATAGGAAAAAACAAGCACAAATAAGCAATTTTGCTGGATTTCAGACACAACAAAGAACTGGTGGTGAGGTGCATTCTGGGTAGTCATGCATTTAGTTATTTTGTTCTATTTTGGGGTGTTTATGCATGTTTATTGTGGGGCATTGCTGTTTTTAGTTATTACTTCATTCAGTGCTAAAAATGTGGTGTTACTTTTCATATCATGTTGGCACCATAAGTGAGGAGGAATGACCAACCTGTGCCGTTCAACTTTAATGTATGTCCATTACGGTTAGGATCAGATAAAATGTCAGATTTTTCCATGCCTCATTGACAACAATGTGTTCAACTGGGTAAACAAGCCAACAGATGTGTGAGTCTCATGATAATTTATTTAAATATTCTCTGATGTCAGCTGATTCCAGATATTAATGGTTTTCAGACACTTTTAACATCAGACTCCTCTGGGATCAGTCGTTAGCTCTGGTAGTTGTTAGCTCAGTTAGCTATTAGTTCAGTTAGCTCTGTTAGCTTAGCTGTTAGCTCTATTAGCTGTGTTAGCTGTTAGCTCTGTTAGTTGTTTGCTCGGTTTCTCACTTAGATGTTAGCTCTGTAAGTTGCTCTAGCTTTGTTAGCTCAGCTAGCTATGTAAGCTGTGTTAGCTTTGTTAGCTGTTAGCTCTGTTAGATGTTTGCTCAGTTAGCTGTTAGCTCGGTTAGCTCTGTAATCTGCATTAGCTTTGTTAGCTATTAGCTTTGTTAGATGTTAGCGCTGTAAGCTGTGTTAACTTTGTTAGCTGTTAGCTCTGTTAGATGTTAGCTCAGTTAGTTGTTAGCTCAGTTAGCTCTGTAAGCTGCATTAGCTTTGTTAGCTGTTAGCTTTGTTAGACGTTAGCTCAGTTAGCTCTGTAAGCTGTGTTAGCTTGTAGCTTTAATTAGAACTAACCTGCTTCTCCTAAACAAGATGTTCTAATTTAACTTTTCTACAGAAACTTACACTGAAGACATCTATGGCTTATTATGATTATTATTGTTCTTGTTTTTGTTATAATAATTATTATTATTATAACTAATATCATTTTTGTTGTTATTATTTTTATTATAATAGTTATGATTATATTTTTAAATTTGTATTATTGTTTTTATTATTGTTGTTGTTGTTATTGTTAATCCTCTTGTTGAAGAAACAATAATTGCAGCCTGTGTTTGTGCTTCTCTTGGATCAGCTGATTGAGGGCTTCTCGTGGTTCCCCTGACCAAAACAGGAAATAGATTTTTGCAGGTCGTTTCCAGGTTGTGGAACAAGCTGCCTACAAATGTAAAACGGACCGACTCTCTTTAAAACTCACCTTTTGTCTCTGGCCTTTGATTGAAGTGGTTTGTTTTTCTGTATTTTCTTCATTTTTATTTGACAGAACTTGGTACATGTTGATGTTTTTATTAGGGCTTTATAAACAAGCTGGAAGAAACAAAAATATATTATTTTCAAAGGCATCATTTACAGATAGGCGACTCAAACCTGTGGTGTTCTGGTTCTGATAATGATGATGATGATGATGATGATGATGATGATGATGATGTTTTTATTCTAAAGCTCTAATGTTTACTCTTTGGTTGGTTGTGGTTTGTTGTTGTTTGTTTCTGTATTGATGGGAACGTTGCACATATGCCTCCACACTCGCTCAACTGCCTCCTATTGACTGAGCCACAATTTTACCAAAGTAGGAAAACTCTTTAAAAAGTGCTTTTTTTTTTAAATGAAGTTTTAAAATGTGTATTCTGCATTAAGACAAATATAAAAAACATGCAGGATGAAAGTCCTGATGGAGAAAATAACTGATGTGTGAGACGTGGAGTCCTCTGCTCCTGTTCTGTATGAACGTGGCTCCAGCCCAGCTGAGGTGTTTTATGTAAAACATGATTTGGTTGTTGATTATCGACACCACACCCAGCAGATCTACTGGTCTGGTCTGAGAGCAGACGCTCACACAGACGTTGGGCTAGAGACGATGTTCTGCAGCTCCTCCTGGTTCTGTGTTTGTGAACGTTCTGCTCCATCAGCTCCACACAGATGTAAGAACCTGCTGCTGAAGCAACATCCTGGCTGTACATCCATGTGTCCGACATGCTCATAATAAAGCTTTCTACTGTGGTTTTACTCTGGATTTTATTACAGCAGATGCTAAAAAACATGTCTGCCATAGTAACAGCT
>SSNQ01034530.1:624814-642141 GCA_006942095.1 Nothobranchius kuhntae | reverse complement strand
CATAAAAGAGTACACCCCCTTTAAAAGTACTGATTTATTCAGCAGCTCAGAGAACAAAAGAACAATCCAAAGTTTCCACAAGGCTGGTTTGATCGAACACTTGTTTAAACTCCATAACATGAAATTAAGGTTAATAATATAACTTTGATCACAAAATCTTCAGTTTTACTAAAATTGGTTGAAACAAAAATGAATACTCTGCAACAAAAACTACTAGATCTAGTGTTTTGTATGACCGCTGTGATTTTCAAGGACAGAATCAAGTCTTCTAGACATGGAATGAACCAGTGGGAGACACGCTGCAACATCTACCTGTTTCCATTCTTAAGAAGAACCTCTTCTAGAGCCTGGATGCTGGATGGAGGGTGATGCTCTACTTGCTGCTTCAGAACTCCCCACAGGTGTTGGACTGGGTTCAGATCAGGAGACACACTTGGCCATCCAGTCACCTTCATCCCGTCCTTCTTCAGAAACACAACAGCAGCTTTAGATGTGTGTTTTGGATCGTTGCCGGCTACACAGGGGTGGGCCACCACTAGGGTGCCATCTCTCAAACCAGTGAAGATAAGATCAAGATCAAGATAAAATAAAGATCTGCTTCGAGCTTGCTGGGTTCACCACATTGTTGATGTTGGTGGTTGCACTCATGGCCCTGCACTTGGGCCGCCTCTCAGCACCTGATGGAACGACTGAGACAGCAGCATTTGAGGGGTACTAGAACTGGAACTGAAACGACGGTCTGGGGCTCCTCCCTGACCGCGCACCTACAGGACGACGTAACCTGCATCCACCTCGGCTGAAGACCCCTGGACGCATCTACAACAGGACACAGCGAAGAAGGCAAGGATGACTACTTCAAGCACCTGCACCCAAATCTCCAGACTGGTTTCACGGTCAAGGACCTGAAGGACCGTTCGGGGACAAGATCAGCTCCCTGACAACTGGACAACCGCCTCGACACACCATGGAAGGACCCTGGTGTCTTCCTATTGAGAAGCTGAACTTTGTGCTTCATGTTTTGAACTACGTTGTTACGCTCTGGACCTGGACTTCAAGAGACTTATCAACGTAAGACTGAAACCATCCTGACCAATGGAAGAGGACTCCGACTTCCAAACCTACTCTCCAAGCGGGACTCTCAGTCCACGGACAAGCCCTTTGATGAAGAACGCCTGGGTCGCCTCAGCTCTGCCATAGTTAGAACTGCGTAAATTCATATCACACCTTCATTTTTCCTCCTTCACAGAAAGACTCGTCTGCAACTTGGAGCTTTAAACTAAACTCACCTGATGTTTCCATACACCAAACTGATGTTTTCTGTGTATTTTATGGTTTTTCTAACCCTTCCCAATCTCCTTACAGGAACTGCCATTAATTGTAGAATTGTGCATCACAGTAAATTCATTTCAATGTGTATGAAATAGTTTCCTTCAGGTTATAATTGTGTTGATTTAGCTGATTCCATTCTCTATCTCTGTGAACTGCTGTGAGATATTATTGTCAGTTGTGTTTGCCTTATTTTACTTATTACCTTCTTTGTTCTTATAATTTTGCTGATTTTTGAATAGAACCTTGTATGGAATGATTCTTTGGACAAGTATCAGGATTGAGATTATGATCCGTGAACGACAGACGAATGCAGCGCCTCATGCTGTGTTCCCACCTCATCGTGTTGATTCTGAGCCTGTCATGTCTGATCGTAGTGTTTAATAAAGTATCTTTGAATTGAATTACTTTACTTGTTATTTTTCTTGTTTTGATGCTTATTTTTGTCTTGAGTTACTTGATTTGTACCCTATCGGCCCTTATTTATGACACCTGAGATGATCCCCTTTCCTAGCTAACCCTTTTCTATTACTTGATTCGTGACTGATGTGGCTTTCATAGTTAATGGTGACAAGTTATGGAAGTGGATAATATTCCTTATTATTTTACTTATTTTTATTTTCCTTATTTGGTTTGGTTTTGTTGCTTCCTTTTGTTTGGTTATCCTATTCGGATAAACAGGAGGGAATGNTGGACACTTATGTGGTGTGATGTCTGAAGTCTGTTGGATTTCTGTCTGAGGTGTTACAGTATATGCAGAGCAAAGCTGCCCTCTCTGTGGAGGGTAACTCTGAAGTGCCTTTTTTCCCTCCACCTGAACCAATCCTCATGTAACCCTTTGATCTCTATTAAGGTAGCGCGACTCGGGTTGCGAATGACCACAGTCACCAATTCTTGTCATGTGTCTATGTCTGTATGTCTGATCTCAGAATTGTGTGTACTGAAACTCTAATTTCCCTCTGGGATTAATAAAGTATCTTTGAATTGAATTGAAATGAATTTTAACACCAGATTCATGGAAGTTTAGCTACAGCGCTCGACATAAAAGAGTACACCCCCTTTAAAAGTACTGATTTATTCAGCAGCTCAGAGAACAAAAGAACAATCCAAAGTTTCCACAAGGCTG
Organism: Nothobranchius kuhntae; assembly: GCA_006942095.1. Classification (NCBI taxonomy): domain Eukaryota; kingdom Metazoa; phylum Chordata; class Actinopteri; order Cyprinodontiformes; family Nothobranchiidae; genus Nothobranchius; species Nothobranchius kuhntae. Next base: position 639,689 of record SSNQ01034530.1, on the reverse strand, counting down.
GTTTGATCGAACACTTGTTTAAACTCCATAACATGAAATTAAGGTTAATAATATAACTTTGATCACAAAATCTTCAGTTTTACTAAAATTGGTTGAAACAAAAATGAATACTCTGCAACAAAAACTACTAGATCTAGTGTTTTGTATGACCGCTGTGATTTTCAAGGACAGAATCAAGTCTTCTAGACATGGAATGAACCAGTGGGAGACACGCTGCAACATCTACCTGTTTCCATTCTTAAGAAGAACCTCTTCTAGAGCCTGGATGCTGGATGGAGGGTGATGCTCTACTTGCTGCTTCAGAACTCCCCACAGGTGTTGGACTGGGTTCAGATCAGGAGACACACTTGGCCATCCAGTCACCTTCATCCCGTCCTTCTTCAGAAACACAACAGCAGCTTTAGATGTGTGTTTTGGATCGTTGTCGGGTTGGAAACGTGCACGACGACCACGTGCACGGAGTGATGGCAGCATCTTCTCCTTCAGTATAGAGCAGGACGTTGTTGAGTGCTGCACGACTCTGCCCCTTGCTGGCAGGAACTAGTAATTGCACGTTCCTTGGGATGGGTGTTTTTCATGTGAGGTCCTACTTTAACATCGGGTTGGCGCAGTGCCTGCCGGTATCGGACCCTTTTGTTTATGTTTTGTTTCTGGTGAGCCCCGAGTTGCCTCATGCCTCAAGAGGAGGGAAGGCTGATAAAGATGTCCTCCCATTATTACACTGCCTGGATGGAATCACCTTAAATATTAGATGATTGTTGCTGAAAACAATTCAAAATCAACAGTGATCTCCCAGAATGTTCTTGTGCTTTTTCGCCACAGGCCGTGAAACCAGGAAATTGGGTTCTGATGAAGGTGCTGAAGCAAAACAAACGGGGCAGCCAGAGGTCCGTTCGATGTACTCCTCATTACTCCCACTGCTGTGAAGATTGCTGAGAGGCCATCTTGGATTCATCCATCCCACTGCAAGCTTATCAACCAACCGCTTTAGCGCGGCTACACAGGGGTGGGCCACCACTAGGGTGCCATCTCTCAAACCAGTGAAGATAAGATCAAGATCAAGATAAAATAAAGATCTGCTTCGAGCTTGCTGGGTTCACCACATTGTTGATGTTGATGGTTGCACTCATGGCCCTGCACTTGGGCCGCCTCTCAGCACCTGATGGAACGACTGAGACAGCAGCATTTGAGGGGTACTAGAACTGGAACTGAAACGACGGTCTGGGGCTCCTCCCTGACCGCGCACCTACAGGACGACGTAACCTGCATCCACCTCGGCTGAAGACCCCTGGACGCATCTACAACAGGACACAGCGAAGAAGGCAAGGATGACTACTTCAAGCACCTGCACCCAAATCTCCAGGCTGGTTTCACGGTCAAGGACCTGAAGGACCGTTCGGGGACAAGATCAGCTCCCTGACAACTAGACAACTGCCTCGACACACCATGGAAGGACCCTGGTGTCTTCCTATTGAGAAGCTGAACTTTGTGCTTCATGTTTTGAACTACGTTGTTACGCTCTGGACCTGGACTTCAAGAGACTTATCAACGTAAGACTGAAACCATCCTGACCAACGGAAGAGGACTCTGACTTCCAAACCTACTCTCCAAGCGGGACTCTCAGTCCACGGACAAGCCCTTTGATGAAGAACGCCTGGGTCNGCCTTTTTTCCCTCCACCTGAACCAATCCTCATGTAAACACTCTGATCTCTATTAAGGTAGCGCGACTCGGGTTGCGAATGACCACAGTCACCAATTCTTGTCATGTGTCTATGTATGTATGTCTGATCTCAGAATTGTGTGTACTGAAACTCTAATTTCCCTCTGGGATTAATAAAGTATCTTTGAATTGAATTGAAATGAATTTTAACACCAGATTCATGGAAGTTTAGCTACAGCGCTCGGCATAAAAGAGTACACCCCCTTTAAAAGTACTGATTTATTCAGCAGCTCAGAGAACAAAAGAACAATCCAAAGTTTCCACAAGGCTGGTTTGATCGAACACTTGTTTAAACTCCATAACATGAAATTAAGGTTAATAATATAACTTTGATCACAAAATCTTCAGTTTTACTAAAATTGGTTGAAACAAAAATGAATACTCTGCAACAAAAACTACTGGATCTAGTGTTTTGTATGACCGCTGTGATTTTCAAGGACAGAACCAAGTCTTCTAGACATGGAATGAACCAGTGGGAGACACGTTGCAACATCTACCTGTTTCCATTCTTAAGAAGAACCTCCTCTAGAGCCTGGACGCTGGATGGAGGGTGATGCTCTACTTGCTGCTTCAGAACTCCCCACAGGTGTTGGACTGGGTTCAGATCAGGAGACACACTTGGCCATTTAGTCACCTTCATCCTGTTCTTCTTCAGAAACACAACAGCAGCTTTAGATGTGTGTTTTGGATCGTTGCCGGCTACACAGGGGTGGGCCACCACTAGGGTGCCATCTCTCAAACCAGTGAAGATAAGATCAAGATCAAGATAAAATAAAGATCTGCTTCGAGCTTGCTGGGTTCACCACATTGTTGATGTTGGTGGTTGCACTCATGGCCCTGCACTTGGGCCGCCTCTCAGCACCTGATGGAACGACTGAGACAGCAGCATTTGAGGGGTACTAGAACTGGAACTGAAACGACGGTCTGGGGCTCCTCCCTGACCGCGCACCTACAGGACGACGTAACCTGCATCCACCTCGGCTGAAGACCCCTGGACGCATCTACAACAGGACACAGCGAAGAAGGCAAGGATGACTACTTCAAGCACCTGCACCCAAATCTCCAGACTGGTTTCACGGTCAAGGACCTGAAGGACCGTTCGGGGACAAGATCAGCTCCCTGACAACTAGACAACCGCCTCGACACACCATGGAAGGACCCTGGTGTCTTCCTATTGAGAAGCTGAACTTTGTGCTTCATGTTTTGAACTACGTTGTTACGCTCTGGACCTGGACTTCAAGAGACTTATCAACGTAAGACTGAAACCATCCTGACCAACGGAAGAGGACTCTGACTTCCAAACCTACTCTCCAAGCGGGACTCTCAGTCCACGGACAAGCCCTTTGATGAAGAACGCCTGGGTCGCCTCAGCTCTGCCATGGTTAGAACTGCGTAAATTCATATTACACCTTCATTTTTCCTCCTTCTCAGAAGGACTCGTCTGCAACTTGGAGCTTTAAACTAAACTCACCTGATGTTTCCATACACCAAACTGATGTTTTCTGTGTATTTTATGGTTTTGCTAACCCTTCCCAATCTCCTTACAGGAACTGCCATTAATTGTAGGATTGTGCATCACAGTAAATTCATTTCAATGTGTATGAAATAGTTTCCTTCAGGTTATAATTGTGTTGATTTAGCTGATTCCATTCTCTATCTCTGTGAACTGCTGTGAGATATTGTCAGTTGTGTTTGCCTTATTTTACTTATTACCTTCTTTGTTCTTATAATTTTGCTGATTTTTGAATAGAACCTTGTATGGAATGATTCTTTGGACAAGTATCAGGATTGAGATTACGATCTGTGAACGACAGACGAATGCAGCACCTCATGCTGTGTTCCCACCTCATCGTGTTGATTCTGAGCCTGTCATGTCTGATCGTAGTGTTTAATAAAGTATCTTTGAATTGAATTACTTTACTTGTTATTTTTCTTGTTTTGATGCTTATTTTTGTCTTGAGTTACTTGATTTGTACCCTATCGGCCCTTATTTATGACACCTGAGATGATCCCCTTTCCTAGCTAACCCTTTTCTATTACTTGATTCATGACTGATGTGGCTTTCATAGTTAATGGTGACAAGTTATGGAAGTGGATAATATTCCTTATTATTTTACTTATTTTTATTTTCCTTATTTGGTTTGGTTTTGTTGCTTCCTTTTGTTTGGTTATCCTATTCGGATAAACAGGAGGGAATGTTATGGAAACATTTATGTTTATTAATTCTTCATCATGGACTCAACCAACTGAATCTCTCTCTCTCTCTCTCTCTCTCTCTCTCTCTCTCTCTCTCTCTCTCTCTCTCTCTCTCAACTCTGTGAACAGATGATCGGGGCATCTTGCCACAGGTATAACTGTTTGACTTGTCTGCTCATTGTCTCCTTCTCTCTTCACTATAGGAAATGATTGATTAACATATTGATAAGATCCATGACGATGACCGGACATTGTGTAGGTCAACATGTAGGTGAAAACTGACCCTTTCTGGATGTTACATAAGTATGGGCTTGGGCACGTTCAACACAGGTCTTAAGGCTGTGGTTGGCACTAAATGCACTATTATTTATTATGTGATTGTTCAGTTGAACAATGTTGATTTTATATTTCCTCATCAGCTTGACGCAGTGATAGCTAGCTCCTGTTGAATTGTTGTGTGTCGTTTTTCTCTTTCTGCAGGTCTAGAAGCAGACTCTTGTTCATCACTGGCTGTTTATTTTTGTAAACATGCATAAAAAACAATAACAATGAGGTTTTAAGTATCAGGCGTGACATTAAAAGCAGACGCTTTGATGCTCCACCTGAGAGTACATAAATCTGTGAGTAGGGATGGGTACCTTTGACATTTGAATCGATCCGGTACCAATTCCCGGTACCTACGAATCGATACCGGTACTTAACGGTACCAATTTTCGATACTTTTGAGTGTTTATTATTTTAATTCTCTTTTATAATTAAATACGTATTTTTCTCAATACATAACAATATTTGATAAATATCACGATAAATAACATACAACTGTTTGTATTTTAACATCGTTCTTGTAGTTTTATAAGCTGATAATTAAACTGAAGCAAACATCTTTACTGTGAACTAAATTTACTGTGTATCTTCATTCCTTTTGCCGTCTTTTTTCTTTTGATTTTTCCTACTGGGAAGTTAGAATTTCCGAGGAGAAAGCGAACGCACCATTAGATGACAACAATGGTAGCAATGGAAGCTAACATACCAAGGTAACGTTATCTTAAACAGTTTATTTAACTGCTGGAGCAGATTAAAACGATGATGCCTCACACTTAGATCGTTGTCGCTGGTTTCATCTTCACCCAATCACCCGTCACATTTAGTAAAGTGAAGCCGAACTTTAGAGCGCGTTCATGTTCTTCTAGTTGGGAATTCGGAGTTCCAAGGAGAAAGCGAACGCACCATTAGCGAAACGGAAGCTAACATATCAAGCTAATTTTATTTACCTACCGGAGCAGATTAAGATGAGGATGTCTCACTTAGATCGTTGTCGCTGGTTTCATCATCACCCAGTTACCCATCACATTTAGTGAAGTGGACCCAAGCTTTAGCGTGTGTTCTTTCTACCATGCTGCTCTGTTTTAGTCTGGCAAGCCAGACTAAATAGCAAGAATTTGTTCTAGATCACTAGGCTAGCTCTGTTTATAACTGGCTCGCAGCGAGCGACGACATAACGCTCTTGCGCATGCGCAGCTGTCTTGGCAAGTTCTCGTTATGATGGACGGGTACCGAAACGAGGCACCGTTTGAAATGACGTGAATCGGTGCTCGGTCGGTACTGCGGAATTCGGTCGGTACCTTAAAAAGTACCGAATTTGGTACCCATCCCTATCTGTGAGGCTTGTCACCGGCACGGGGGTGGGGGGAATAAAAAAAGAAGACAATTCCCAGAAATGCTTCACCTTCCTCCTCACTAACAGCCATTTCCTAAAGGACGGTGACCTGATCGCAGGTAACTGGACTTCTCCTTCTATGTAATTAAAGTGGTGAGTAAAAAAGTGATTTCTAACAGATTTAAAGAGATATTTTATAGTTACAAATGATTTGTTTCTTCTAGAGTCCAACAGACTCATGAAAGGCCTTTAAACCGACAAAAGGCTATCAGCTAGCTCGTGATGCAAAAAGCTATGGCTAGCCTATTTCTAATGGGGAAAAAACACAACATCATTTCTAAGTCATAGTTTGCGTTGGGTTTCTTGGTTTGACGTATTTAGTGATTGAAGATCGTGTTGCAGCATTGATGTGAAACAGCTTCTTTTACCTGTGCAGAACAAAAGTCCGGTGCTGCTGATGCTCTCAGCTCCAGCGTTAAACAACATTTACTTTAATCAAACTACCAAGAAATAAAAAAAATCATGCTTTGTGTTTTTCTTTCTTTAGTTTAACAACTTAAGGAGGAGCAGAGAAGAAGAAGAATGAAAAACAAAGTAGTCGACATGTTGTGTTGTTTTGGTTGTTGAGTAGCAGTAAGGTGCTATCAGCTGTGTGCACTGCAGCCAACTTCGTCATCTATATTCTGTTTCTGACAAGAATATAAAAGCAGTTTAGAGACATTTATTTAGTTTGTTTTTCATTCACTTTTTACACGTTACAGTAAGAAGAGACATCCGGTTTCAGTTTTTCTGTTATCTGGAGGCATTTTGTTGTTAATAATTCACTAAACTTGCTCTAATACGGTCATCCCTGCACTCTCCGCTGTAATGATCTTAATCATTTATTAGAATGAATATCAGGCACGAACAAATGTAAGGACACAAAATATATTTTAAACCCTGCTATAACATTAGTGATCTGTAATTATCTAGATAAAGGAGGAAATAGGATATAATAACTCATTAGTTAGGTCATTATAACCCGGAAATGAAGGTTAAAATAACATAAATGCTGGTTGAACATAAATAGGATCAACCCAAGGGTTTAGGTGACCCAGCATGTGGGCGGGGTTACAATCAGCCCAACTCTGGGTGCTTGACCCAAACAACCCAGTGCTGGGGGCCACTGAGGCTGGGGTCAAACCCAGAGCTGATGGAGGAGCGGTTTGCGGTTTTTCCTGACGTTCTGACGGAAGTCACGTGAGGTCAAACGACTTGTTACGCAGCAACAAGTTACAAATCCGAGAGGGTGGCCGTGTTTGCTCAATAGGAAGTTGCTTCAGATCTCCACTATTCAACCACGGAGTTCACTACCGAGAGGATCCTGATGAGCCTGCAGCTCAGGTAGGAGATGCTTGTCCCACAGCAGGGCTCTCTTTGGCACGCGCTCATTTTTATTCAAAGCTTCAGTCTAAACCTTTTAAGCAGCTACTTGGAGCGTTAATGCGCCACAAAGTGTCCAACATGGAGGAGAAAGGTGAGTCGTGATAACAGACAGATCCCGTGTTTAGTTTTACGTAACCTTTGAGGAAGGTCCAGGCAGGATCAGGACGCAGCACCGCGCAGCGCACCGGGACGTTGTTTCTGAGGTACGGAGAGTGTACCGGCTGTTTTCCGCTCGTTTATTAGTCAAAATCTCCCAGATTTCTGAAAAAATATCTTCCTTCTTCAAGTAAACACCAGCCTTCCAGGCCCCAGCAGCGCCGCCCCTCTCAGAACACGAGCTCCAACGGGAGCTTCGTTTTGCGCAAGAGCTCGCGTTCTCTCCAAATGCGCCAAGGACGCGCTTCACTGCAGGCACGCGCGCCGCGCACCCAGCACCGCAGCTCGCAGACAAGAGAAGAGAAAAAAAGACACCGTGCACGTTCCAGCGATGAGTGACAGCAGGGGCGATTCTAGCATCAGAGGTTTAGGGGGGCTGAGCACCCAGACAGCTGCCCTTCCAGGCGAGATTAGTTACCCGTTTGTACATTTGAACACAATTTCATTGTCACATTTAAAAAAGAAAAGCAAAACGCTGCTTTCCAAATATCCAAAAACGGTTTCACAAATCACAAACGATGCTTTACGGATTCTGCTGTTACAACGATCTAGTCCAGAGGCTGTAGGTCAGTGATGCCCAAGGGCCGGTATCCAGCATGTTTTACTGCTTTTCCTGCTTCAACACACCTGATTTTAATCAGCAGGTGGTTAACAGGCCTCTGTAGAGCCTGATGAGCTGCTGAACAGGTGAATCAAGTGGTTGGATTAGGGAAACGACTAAAACATGCTGGTTACCGGCCCTGGGGGAAGGGAGTTGGGGATACTGGTGTTGTAGTTTTTGAGCTGGACCAGGTTGTTGTAGTTTTATAACGAGACCTTTACAATGGTCACCATGTCCTCTTACGTACTTAACGAGGTCCTTTATTGATTCGGACACGTAAGGTTGTGTTATGAGTGTTACTTCACGTTTTGACCGGCGACTGCGGTCTTCATCAGAGGTGTCACAGATGTTTGTGTGACGCGTCTTTATGGGCGTGACCAACCTGGATCCGTCAGATCTGCCGGGTCGGCCACGCCCACCCGCGCTGGCAGGTGCCAGACAGCTGATAGGCCCCATCGTCTCTGTTCATGTTCCACTGTTCCTGCTTCCTTATCTCTACTGCCTCCCTGATCCAGCGTTTGAACCTGTGCTGGTATTTTTCACTGATCCCAGTCCGTGATGATTCTTACATTTACAACGATCTGAGAACGCTGACTGAAAGTCCTTGTGAGTCTTTCTGTTGTTTCCTTCTCACATACATACATAGTATTTCATTTATCACATGCATTCCTTGTCCGGTTCTATTTAGTCTCTGGGGTGCACCAGTAGCTGTCGGAGTTAGAGGTTGTGTTGATTTGCTGTTTTTTCATGGCCCGTTTTATCCGTTCTGTGGCTCCCTGGATATGTGGAACTGTGAGGATGTCCGTGTAGGTGTGGTCTGATCTTTGTTTTTGTTTACTTTTCTTGGTTTCTCTGTTGTTTTCGTTTTCTTTGACTTGTCTTTCCGTTTTCGATGGCCCGTTTTGGATACTGACAGAGGGTTAGTGCTTGTTTGATGTGTTCGCTGGTCATCCCAGAGGGTGCTGCAGATATTAAGAGGCTGACTTCCTCTATCAGAGCAGCTTCCTCTGCTGATGACGCAGCTGCCTGCCATCCATCCGTAGTTGGCCGTGAATGTGGGCGTGTCATCCATGTCTGTTGGCGGCGAAATCCAATGAATGAAGTTCTGTGTACGGACACATTCCCGCTCCCTTTAAACCAGCTGAGAATATCACCTACAAGAGCTCTGCTACACCGCCTGAGTGTGTTCCTGTTGTCTCGTCAGGTCGAGGACATGTCGCGGCTCCTGCAGCTGATCTGGACTGGGCTCTACCTGCAGGTACATGTGCAACATTAACCGTTCTATTGTAACACACTTCTAGGTTAGAAAGTGTTGATCCCTGACAAGACCATTCCTATAACCGACCCGTTAAAACTTCCTCCTGCAGTCAGGATTTGACTCTTATCTAAATCCAGCCGAGCTTCATCAGACCACCTGACTTCAAACAAACTGAGAAGGTTCGGGTTTAGAATCGAGAGTGAAGGAGAATCAGCCAGCAAGTGTTCGGTCATTAAGTAAAAGACGGTGACCGCTCCTAACACAACCCTTCCGTCTGCAGGTGACGACGGGCTACCCATCATGCTCTTTGATGGGACGAAAGGCAAGATGCTCGTTCCAGAGACACCGCTGGGTTCCAGTTCTGCCCCCCACCATCACTCACCTATTTCTGGATGGAAATCACATCAGTGAGATCAACAGCACCTCTCTGAGAGACTTCCCGGAGCTCCAGTATTTAGACCTGGCCGAGCAGAAAGCGGTACTCGTCATCAGGAACGACTCTTTCCTGAGGCAGAGGAATCTGGTGCAGTTGGAGCTCGGCTTTAATCGTGGCCTCACGCTGGAGCCGAGGGCGTTTGACGGACTGTCCCGTTTACAAGTCCTCTTTCTGTATTACTGCAGCCTGACGGACTCGATACTGTCGGGAGCCTATCTGGAGCCACTGGCGTCCCTGGAGGAGCTGGACCTTTACGGGAACAACATAGGGAAACTCCAGCCGGCTCTGTTCTTCAAGAATCTCACTAAGCTGACAAAGCTTAACCTGAAACTGAATCACATTGAGAGAATATGTGAGGAGGACGTTGTTGGCTTTGAAGGGAAGAATTTCACGATGATGAGCTTAAACTCGAACTCGCTCTCCAACTTTGACGCTGAATGGGGGAGTTGTGGAAACCCCTTCAAAGGGATGGCCTTCCGGTTCCTCGACCTCTCCACCAACGGACTGAATGCCCAGAAAACCAAACAATTTTTCAATGCAATCCAAGGAACTCCGATTTATCACCTTAAGTACGGTGGAATTATCGGCAAAGGCTTTTCCCACAACAACACCCCGGATCCGGACAGAAGCACATTCCAGGGCCTCGGCAACAGTTCTGTTGTGACTTTAGATCTCTCAGACAACTGGATCTTTGCTTTGGAGAGTGGCGTCTTCAGTGCTTTCAAAGATTTAACGTTCATCGACGTCTCCAAAAACAAAATAAATCAGATCAAGATCAACGCCTTCAGTGGTCTTCAGAGACATTTAAAGGAGCTCGACCTGTCCTCTAACCTGTTAGGAGAAATCTTTGCCCACACATTCAGCAGTCTGACGGAGCTTGTCCTGTTGGACCTGTCTTACAACCACATTGGCAAGTTGGGCCACAACGCCTTCGAGGGGCTCCCCAACTTACGGCATTTATACCTGACAGGGAACTCGCTGCGACAGCTGGGATCTGTGGCGTCACTTCCGAGCTTGAACACTCTCTGGCTGCAGGACAATCGGCTGAACTCCATCAGCGCAGACATCAGTCTGGTTATGAACAGCACCGTGGTAGATCTTTCAGATAACAGGTTGACAAACATGGAGGACGTCTATGTCATTCTGACTCAGTTAAAGCATCTCCAGTTTTTGTTTTTTGGTGGTAACTTGTTCAAGTGGTGCACCATCAATCAGGGACAAGGAATGCCTGATAATAATAGTTTGAAATTTCTGGACCTTCATGGAAGTTCCCTACAGCCTATTTGGGAACAGCGGACATGTCTTGACATCTTTGATCGCATGAGCAATCTGCTCTATCTAAATTTAAGTCTGAATTCATTAATGGCTCTTCCTCAGGGGATCTTCAGAGGTCTCAGCTCCATCTCAGAGCTCGACCTTTCTTCTAATGCTTTGACTTATCTACGGACAGATGTTTTCCCACCCAGCCTGGAGACTCTCCACCTCTCAAACAACTTCCTAGTCTCTCCTGATCCCAACTGTTTCCGGTCGCTCCGCTACCTCAGCCTGTCAGCCAATCGCTTCTACTGTGACTGCACCCTGTGGGACTTCCTGGAGTGGCTGAACTCAAGCAACGTCATCTTAGGGAGCCCCGTGCAGGAGTACAAATGTGAGTTTCCAGCTGCTGTCCACAACCTTCCCCTGGTGGAGTATGCCACGATCATCGAACCCTGTGAGGAAGACGATGAAAAGGATGTTCAGGATCTTCGCTTTGCTCTTTTCACCTTCTCTGTTATCCTCATCCTGTCCGTCACACTCAGCGGGGTCATTTACGCCCGCCTGAGAGGTCACATCTTCATCACCTACAAAAAGCTTGTCAGCAGGTTCCTTGAGGGTCCAAAGATGAGCCCTAACGAGAACAACCAGAAGTACGATGCCTTTGTCTGCTTCAGCATCGGCGACTACCGGTGGGTGGAGGCCGCTTTGCTGAAGAAGCTGGACAACCAGTTTTCAGAGGAAAATCTCTTCCGCTGTTGTTTTGAGGCCAGAGACTTCCTGCCTGGTGAGGACCATCTGTCCAACATCAGAGACGCCATCTGGAGCAGCAGGAAGACCTTGTGTGTCGTCTCCAAGAGGTTCCTTACAGGTACTGGTTCTACTGGTTTGGTGAAGACAATAATATACACCACAGTGTGAACATTAAAGGACGATGGTGACAGGAGTTAAGGGCTTGTGAGACAGCCGTTGTGTCCTCAGGCAAGACACTTTAAAGGGACATTACACCCAAAATTGGAATTTTGTCTGTTGACGTATTTCCCAAAGTTAGATAAGAGGGAAAAAATTAACCAGCCCAGTCGTTCTCCTGACCCGGGTAGTGATCCCAGTTCTGCTCGGTGGCCTAAATAATCAGAGTGAAAATAATTAGTAACATAAAGGAATCACAGGTCTCCGTGTTAGACTTGGGACTGCGTCATGTGTGATTTTCAGGACTTTTTTACTCACAATGCTAGTTGGATCCATTCACTCACTGTGTTTAATGCTAAGCTAAAGCTAAAGCTAAAGGAGTGCAGCTGGGTCAGGAGAATGGCAGTGGGAGGTGAGGACTACTCTGGGGAAAGGAGGTGATCAGCGGGCGGAGCTAAGACAGAAAAGTCGAACAACAAACCAAGTCTAATGCCCAGCGGGTCCATTTATGCTACGGCTCCTCTGACCCCTTCTTTCCACCAAAAGTGAAAGCGGTGTGAAACGTAGCGAGCTCATTCCCGACCAGGAGACGGGAGTAAAAGTGTTCTACACAGCTGATCCTATGATGTCACAAATCTCGAGAGAATTGCAACACCACGCGTGATTTCAGACGTCCACATAATAGAAAGCAAGGAGGAAGTCGGCTGCACGTCTCCAGAAAAGAGTCGGGGTGTCTTTTCTGTTCTGTTGACATCGGCCAATGGGGATTCACAGGAAATTACGTACTGCACTTGACTTTTATTTTGAAGGTTTCTGGATATTTTACACTGATTTGGCTTTTTACCTGGCCTGATTTAAACTGCAGAGTTTGACGTGTTCTGGAAGTGTAACGCGTAAAAATAGACAAGAAAGTGTGCCTTTGCTCCTGGGACGCGTCTAAAACGCGACTCCTTGCTGCCGGTGGAAAGGAACTCGTCCGCTATAACGGCGGCTAACTGCAGCGTACATTTCGTGATTGTTTCACATCGCTTTCATGTCTGGTGGAAAGGAGGGTGAGAGTCCGACAAAATAACATACTCATGCTCCTTTCAGATGGTTGGTGTCTGGAGGCCTTCAGCCTGGCCCAGGGCCGCATGCTGGAGGAGCTGAAACACCTCCTGATCATGGTGGTAGTTGGGAAGGTGAGCATGATGGAGGAGCTGACACCACAGACTGAAGTAGTAGAACCTGGATGTGGTCACAGAACTCAACCCAAAAGCTGCTTTCTGCTGTGATCCCCCATAGGTGGCTCACTACCAGCTCATGAAGTGTGACGCTATCAGATCTTTTGTCCAGAAGAGGAGGTACTTCACCTGGCCAGAGGACCCTCAGGACCTGGCCTGGTTTTATGAGCAGCTCATCTCACAGATCCTCAAAGATGCCCGCCTGAAAGAAGAGGCTGTGGTTCTGGAGCCGGATCACCGACCCGAACCAGACAAAGGGATTGCGTTGGAAATTGTAAACGCCACCTGAACTAACTTTCTACAGAAGAAACATCCCGATAATGTGACTTTTGCCTAATGAGATGATGTAAATATTGGAAATTTGATGAATTTTTTGTCTTTTTAAATTTCCTGTTTAAACAGAACGTGTGGGAATAAACTCCGGTGGCTTCAGAATGCAAAGATGACATAACACACCCACAGTAGACCATGTGACCCTTTCAGCCACTAGATGGGGACAGCTGCATGTTTTCTTGTTGAACGAAATCCATTTTCTTTTGCACGTCTGTAACCACGTGTTCTGTATGAATCAGAAAGCTTTTCTTCTAAATAAGGTCAGCGATTCTCCAGATGAGACAGAGTTCAGCCAGTTTCCTTCCACTGCAGCTGGAAACAGGAAGCCACTGGGTGGATGGAAGGTTCCGGCCCTTTGGCCCCCGCTGCCTGGATCCTCTCAGCCTTTATGGGCCAGCTGCTCCCAGCATTAATGGAGTCAACAGACCAGAGCTACTTAAACAGGACAGTCCATCAAGCTGAACACATGGTAATGTTGATCAGCAGCGGCAGCCATCTGTAATTGGGTTGACTGAGTGGTGGACGAACCTCTCGTGACGTCAGAAATACTAAACTTTAGTTTGATGTTTTATATGTTAAAGTTACTAAAGTTTTTCTATGAAAAGCAAACGTAACACTGATGTAGAGTTTCCACGTTAATCCACCACTGATGAGCCATTTCACTGAGACCATGTTTTAATGATTATTTCTGATTATAATCAGTTTTCATGCAGGCTGAACATTAAACTAGTCTCCTACACCCATCTCCTGCATTAGCGTCTGATAGAAAATAGACGGTGAGACTCTAGGATTAGAAAAGCCTGAAAGATCTACGTCACACTGTGGCCCAATCCCAACACTCGCCCTGCGGTCTTCAGCAAAGTGCACTAAGGCTTCAAGTGTGTGGTGCACCAGTGTGTGGTGCACAAGTGTGTGGTGCACAAGTGTGTGGTGCACAAGTGTGTGGTACACAAGTGTGTGGTGCACAAGTGTGTGGTACACAAGTGTGTGGTACACAAGTGTGTGGTACACAAGTGTGTGGTGCACAGGTGTGTGGTACACAAGTGTGTGGTACACAAGTGTGTGGTACACGGTGCACAAGTGTGTGGTACACAAGTGTGTGGTGCACAAGTGTGTGGTACACAGGTGTGTGGTACACAAGTGTGTGGTGCACAAGTGTGTGGTGCACAAGTGTGTGGTGCACAAGTGTGTGGTGCACAAGTGTGTGGTGCACAAGTGTGTGATGCACAAGTGTGTGGTGCACAAGTGTGTGGTGCACAAGTGTGTGGTGCACAAGTGTGTGGTGCACAAGTGTGTGGTAAACACAAGTGTGCAAATAATTGACAAACTGAGCCAGAGAGCATTGCGTCATCGATCCCAATGCATGACAGGATGCTGGTCACTTTGGTACTTTTTTCAAAAACCTTTATTAACAACTTTGAAACAAACAACCAAATAAGTATTTGAAATGAATTTAAATTCTTTGCTGCTTTGTCTGAAACATTCGGAGTATCAAATAATCCTCCTAAAACGAACTGATTTAATTAAAAAACGCATCTTTTCAGAAAAGGAACTTCAGCCTTTTCACCTGCAGCAATGGATTGTGGGTAATACACCTCACCCAAGTCTGCATCGATGCGGACTTGGGTGAGGTGTGAATCAAAAGTGCAAAAGGGACATGACCAACTACCGCACTTGAGAATCGGGACACCCTACGCACTCGCACC
>SSNQ01034530.1:612435-623717 GCA_006942095.1 Nothobranchius kuhntae | reverse complement strand
CTTGGACAGCTGTTAAGTCAGAAGTCTTCCCCATGATTGTGGTGCCTTCAAAACAAGACTGAGGGACCTTTTAAAGGCCTTTGCAGGTGTTTTGAGTAAATCAGCTGATTAGAGTGGCAGCAGGTGTCTTCTATATTCAGCCTTTTCAGAATATTCTAATTTTTTGAGATACCAAATTTGGAGTTTTCATTAGTTGTCACTTATGAATATCAAATTTAAATGTAATGAACATTGGAAATACATTGGTCTGTGTGCATTGCATGAATATAATGTACAAGTTTCACGTTTTGAATGGAATTACTGAAATATTTTCAACCTTTTGATGATATTCTAATTTACTGGCCAGCACTTGTATACATGTATATATATATATATATATATATAAATATATATATATATATATACATACATGAGAGAGGTATAGCATTCAGAGACAGGAAAAGAAAAGGTGTGTGTGTGTGTGTATTACAGAATAAACAGATGTAATCATGTCTGTATATGTACATACATGCATATATATATATATATACATGTATATATATATATATATATACATACATGCATATATATATATATATACATGTATATATATATATATATACATACATGCATATATATATATATATATATATATATATATATATATATATATATATATATATATATATATATATATATATATATATATATATATATATATATATATATATATATATATATATATATATATATATACATGTGTATATATATATATATATATATACAGACATGAGAGAGGTATAGCATTCAGAGACAGGAAGAGAAAAGGTGTGTGTGTGTGTGTGTATTACAGAATAAATAGACGTAATCATGTATACCGTATGAGGCGATATAGGCCATACATAGCAAAAACATACATAATATGAAAAATAGCTCATTAATCCATTATTATAAATGAAATTTGACTACATGTATCTATATGTAAAGTATTATACTATCACATATCCACATAAATCCTAATATGTGAAAAGCAGCACATAAGTACTATTACATATATTGTAATACATTATATATATAATTAGATATAGATGACAATATATTTGAATGGTATATTATTTCTTATATGATGGGTCACTTTACGTAAACATATAACGGAATATATTCGCCAATTTATGAAAAGCGGCAATTCCCTGGCTGTGTACATATATCACTATATACTACGCAGGTATGTTGTCTAACATATTTCTGACACCTCAGATTTTCCTACATGTTTGTGTCTATATTGGTTATCAATATATGGTTACATATATTGATAACCAATATATGTAACCATATATTTGTTCTTCATAAGGGAAGGTTGGAAGTGCTAGTGTTGGGATTGGGCCTGTCACTAACATTCATGGACTCACCCACCTTGACTCATGACGGGGAAGGCTGTTGTTGGTTTAGCGTCCAGGAAACAGCAGAGAACGTCTCGGCTAGTAGAAGCTAACTGTTAGCATTAGCTACTCCACCACCCAGCAGAACTCCTCCAGACTTGTGTTATTGGTGGAGATAAAACATCAACTTTGCAGCGCTAACAGAGTCAGTTGTAGAGTCATGTTGCTGTTAGCCAATCAGAGGAGAGATGTCCACATATCAGGAAATAAGCCTCCAGATCCTGTCGTCTGAAGCGGTTTTCTCTTCCAGCTGAATTATCCATGCTGTAACAGGCGCACCGGAGCTTGTTTTCCCCCAGAGTATGATTTACAAGGCATTCATTTCTATTAGAAACCACTGCAGATGCATTGAATAGGAGCGAAGGACCTCTTTAATGAACACGGATGGGAACTGAACCCAGGACCTTCTGTCCATCATGTCTGCTGTTTTCAGAAGAGGGGAAGATAAACCGTTTTAACTTTGATTTAATCTGCTGAAACACCGAGTCCCTAAAAAGGTCTGAACAGGACATGGAAGCAAACCTTTCCTTGTAAGCCAGCTTGGTGGAGCTCATCGGCGTTTTATTTCAGGCTCTTGGGTTTAAGTGAGAACGCAGATCCTCCCTCCCGTGTAGTAGCGCTGCTCCAGGGCCACAGCTAATATTTGACCTCGGTTTGAGCAAACAGAACCACAGGGATGCTCACAGGGGCCCGAGGAGGATCTTCAGAGGGAAGTGGACTCATCTTCAGCAGAGCCACTGAACCACAGCAGGGGGTGGGGCTCGGAGGCTGAGGAACACAAACTGAACTAAAAATAAGACGTTCCCTTGGACAGAGGCATCAATCGGGCCCAGTGTGAGGCTGACTTATGCAGTGTGTTAGTTAGTTTTGGGGTTGAGGGTGTGACGGGATCACAGCAGTACTTTTCCTCTCCCCTCCCACAGAGGAACGCTGCAGGGAGACGTGGTCAGACCAGAGATGTTTGAGTAGAAGTTCAGAAGGAAGCTGGGACTCATCCTGGTGCTTGTTAGAACGGCGTTCCTCTGACCACAGAACCACTCATCAGATAACCTCGGAGCCGCGTAACCATCCAGTCTGCCTCCTGCTGAGCCAGAACCATTATCCAGCTCTGAAACTCGGGCTAAACATCTTTCTCCGATTGGACACGAAGAACAACCAGTTCTTTCTAACAGAAAAGCCGAGTCAGCGGCTCTTGTTTACATAATAAATGCAGAACTTATTTCATGTTTGTGTTTGAGGGCAAACCGCCGATGACGGCAGCGGCGTGTCTTTGTGCCAGAGTGTTGTCTCCCTGTAATTACACGCGTCTGCCTGAGTACATCGCCTCCTCACTCCTCTGGTGATGTCATCATGCCTCAAGCCTCCATCTGGCTGTTTGACCCATGAAAGGGTTATTGGTGTGTGCAAATATTAGCTTTCAAGAGCAGAAAAAGCAGAAGTACGGTACTCAGGTCACGAAGAAATGATTCAGACACAAAGGTGAGATAGAGACGCAGCAGGATGAGTAAAGACCGTCTCTCAACAGCCAAGACGTGTGTGTGTGTTCATATACAGGTCCTCAAAACATGAGCATATTGTGATAAAGTTCATTATTGTCTGTAATGTACTGATCAACATGAGACTTTCATATATATTAGATTCATTACACACAACTGAAGTAGTTCAAGCCTTTTATTGTTTCTAATATTGATGATTTTGGCGTACAGCTCATGAAAACCCAAAACTCCTGTCTCAAATAATTAGCATATCATGAAAAGGTTCTCTAAACGAGCTATTAACCTAATCATCTGAATCAACTAATTAACTCTAAACACCTGCAAAAGATTCCTGAGGCTTTTAAAACTCCCAGCCTGGTTCATTACTCAAAACCGCAATCTGAGCAGAGAAGCAGCACTGGACTGTTGCTCAGTGCTCCAAAGTACTTTTTTCAGATGAAAGCAAATTTTGCACATCATTCAGAAATCAAGGTGCCAGAGTCTGGAGGAAGACTGGGCAGAGGGAAATGCCAACATGCCTGAAGTCCAGTGTCAAGTACCCACAGTCAGTGATGGTCTGGGGTGCCATGCCAGCTGCTGGTGTTGGTCCACTGTGTTTTATCAAGGGCAGGGTCCATGCAGCTAGCTATCAGGAGATGTTGGAGCACTTCATGCTTCCATCTGCTGAAAAGCTTTATGGAGATGAAGATTTCATTTTTCAGCACGACCTGGCACCTGCTCACAGTGCCACAACCACTGGTGAATGGTTTACTGACCATGGTATTACTGCGCTCAACTGGCCTGCCAACTCTCCTGACCTGAACCCCGTAGAGAACCTGTGGGATATTGTGGAGAGACACAAGACCCAACACTCTGGATGAGCTTAAGGCCGCTATCGAAGCATCCTGGGCCTCCAGAACACCTCAGCAGTGCCACAGGCTGGTCGCCTCCATGCCACGCCGCACTGAAGCAGTCATGTCTGCTAAAGGATTCCCGACCAAGTATTGAGTGCATACCTGAACATAATTATTAGAAGGTTGACTTTTTTTGTATTAAAAACACTTTTCTGTTATTGGTCAGATGAAATATGCTAATTATTTGAGATAGGAGTTTTGGGTTTTCATGAGCTGTACGCCACAATCATCAATATTAGAAACAATAAAAGGCTTGAACTACTTCAGTTGTGTGTAATGGATCTAATATATATGAAAGTCTCATGTTTATCAGTACATTACACACAATAATGAACTTTATCACAATGTGCTCATTTTCTAAGGACCTGTATACTTCTGTATGTGCATATTTATGCATGTACACACACACATATCTATCTATCTATCTATCTATCTATCTATCTATCTATCTATCTATCTATCTATCTTTCTCTCTCTCTCTCTCTCTCTATCTATATATATATATATATATATATATATATATATATATATATATATATTTGTATAATAGACAACCTACCAAGTGGTGTTCTAGAAGTCAGCACCCTTCACAATAAGAGTCTACAACATTCACAACATTTTGATAATTTTTTAATTAAAACTTGAGGTTTTAATCTTGATATTCTAAATTTCATTTACTGTCCTAATTTAATCCTCTGAATTCTGTTGTTGGTTTCAACATGAACAGGTGCGAATGGGGCCGACAGGAGTGGAGGTCAGAGGTCACAGGTAACGTGTCACAGAAAGCAAACAGCTGCAGGGCAGAAACTTCTTCTGCTCAGGGTGATTCACACAGCAGTAATGACAGGAGGCGTTGTAATGACACAGTCCAGCTTTAATGTGAGGCTGGTGGCGCTGGAGGACAGGAGAACGGCACGCCGTCGCTGGAGACACACGAGCTTACTGCAGATCTACCTGGAGCCACAGCTGGCTGGTGAAGGACCGGTGACACATTATGCACTATAACACACCGAGGCACTTGGTTAACACACCTGTTGTGTGATTGCACGGAGACATGTTGGCTGTCTGTTCTACGTAAGACTTCACAATAAGGGCTCCTTTATTAACGTTACTTAGTGCATTATAATCATTAATAAACTACTAAATAAGGTGGTAACTACTGCTTGAATATATTAAGTAATGCACTACTAAGCAAACACCCCCTGCCTAACCTTAAGGACACTTATTAGGTAACATCAACATTAATAAAGGGGCCCTCTGTTTATTAATGCTTAATTATGAGCTAGGTAACATTGACCCTTATTATAAAGTGTGACCCGTTTCTTTACATCCGTTCACCGTCAGCATACGCTCTCAGAGGGGGGGTGCGTGCCAGCGGCAGCAGGAGGCACGGTGGCCTCGCTGCTCGGCTCGAGAGACTCTGCAGCGGAGTTGCTCTTCACCTTTAATGTCCTGTTAAAGCAACAGCGTTCGTTAGAGGACGCCGCTGACACCCGCTCTCTCTTAGAGTTCTGGTTGCACGCTCGGACACCGTCCTGCCGTGTGACGGGAGCGTGACAAGAGTCGACCGTGTCTGGGATCGCTCTGGGTGAAAAGCACTGGCTGCTTTCTGCTGTCCGTGGGCTTTCTGGACAGGCCGTGTGTGCCGTGGGGGGTCGCACCGGAGGGTCTGAACTCAACCTCTGGTCTCCATCGGCACCTACAGGACCGGCTTCTGCTCCGACAGTCTGTGAGACGCTGGCTGGAGCTGGGCCCGGGTCCTGGTTCAGGATGGGGGGTGGAGAGTTGACACAGTACCTCCTGAGGTGGCAGCTGTGGGCGAGTCCTGGCTGGGGGGTCGCTGCTCTCGCCTGGGAACAGTGATGGAAGTGGGTGAGGGGGCAGTGGACGTAGTGCAAACAGCATTCCATGTGTGTGTAGACCGGGCCCAGGTTTGGAGACACCAGGGCCCGGCTGTGTTTGCTCAGGAGGTTACCTGACAGGGGGAGGGGCTGCGGGGTGGGTGGCTGTAACGGGGGATTAAGGTAATCCCTGCAGGTACAGTTAGTGTTCTCGGAGTACTGGCACCTGGATTTGGGACTGAGAGTGGCGAGACGCCCGTTTTCTGGTGCGGTTCTGCTAGTGTCAGCGCTTTTACGATGACTGGGCGGTGAGTGATGAGGAAGGCTCCCGTTACACAGCGGAGGGCCAGAGTCTGGCTCCTTACCTCCAGAGTTCTGACTGGACGCCAGCGGTTCCAGCTCGTAGTGCTCCCCCTCCCCATCCTGGGTACTGAGCTGATACTTTGCTGAGGCAGAACGCGTCCCCTGAGGAGGCGGGTCTGTGGAGGTGGCCGTGCTGAAGGCCTGGCACTGCAGCTTCTCAGGGAGGGGTATCTGACCGCAGGTCCCCTGAGGCCCCAGGCAACGGCACATGCACTGGAAGAAGAAGGTGGCGAAGGCCCAGCTGATGCACATGATCAGCATCATGAAGGTCCCCAGCTGGGTGTAGGCCAGCACAGTTGACGGCATCATCATTGCCCCGGCAACAAAGGTAGTCAGTGCTGCCATGGCGATAGCAGAACCCATCCGACTGATGGAAAAAACCACCTTCCCCTCCCGGTCAGGTGCCGGAGCGAGTCTGTAGGCGACACCATAGTGGACGGCGAAGTCCACCGACAGTCCCACCGCAACAGAAATGGTAACGGACTCCAAGACGTTCAGCTCCCATCCCAGAAGAACCAGGGAGCCCACGGTGACAAAGATGGTCCCGGCAATCGAGAAGATGGCGTACAGACTGATGATGATGTTCCAGGTGGTTAGCAGCATGACGCTGAAGGCTACAGCCACTGACAATGCCATGGCAACCAGAGTACCATCAGACAGGCTGTCCTGCAGGTCGTAGAACTCCAGGTTGCTGACGAACCAGCCGTTGCTCAGACCTTCAGGGGCGGAGCACAGCTCCTCGGCGATCCAGGCATCCACCTAATCACAACATCACAAAGAGAGCAGTGAGCGGCGCTGCACACGAACACACGCGAGGTGCTAAGATACCAGCCGGCCTACCTCTCTGTAGAAGCGGAACATCTTGTCATAGGCCAGTGTGAAGAGGTGGGTGCTCTGGAACTCTAAAACAATGGCTGTGATGGTGTCGTTGACGTCAAACCGAGGTCCGGGAGTCTTGCTGTCCAGGTGGTAGCTGGTACTGCGGTCCAACTCCATGATTGCTCTCTTGATGCACAGCTCAAACACTTCCTGCTTGTACGGGAAGGTGGACTGGCTGCAGCAGGGGTAGACCGAGGCCTCATCGCAGTCCTGGTTCTCCATCCACTGTTAAAAACCATTGAAGCTGAAACTGATTCTGTTTAGAGACAGAAGAACTTTTGTTCTGTAGATGCGAAGAGCGCAGTACTGACCTGCTTGAACGTCTCAATGAAGCAGCTGGTGAAGTCTTGCTCCTCAGACTGAAAGACGAAGCTCTGGTTCCTCAGCTTCTGGCAGAAGTTGAGGATCCACAGCTGAGATGCAGGACTGGCTATGTTAAAGCTGGTGTCCAGCATCAGCTTCCCCTTGTTTCTGGGGTTCAGGGGGTCTCCGTTATCCACAGGAGAAACCCCCCAGATGATGGTGATGGGCATGTGGAGGTCCTCGCCGTGGTTAACTCTCTCAAACATGAACAGCTTCTTGAACTCGGCGTCGTAGCGCTCAAATGGGTGAGAAGACCTGAAGACCTGGAACTCTGCCAGCTCCAGGGATGGGAGCTTCATTTTGGGGTTCCTACAAACCACATAGGCCCCACCGACTGTGATGGCAAGGAACCAGAAGAGCCAGAAGTAGCGCAGCCTGATGACGATACAAGGCAGAACCTTCTGGAAGAAGATCCTGGACGCCTCCGACATCGTGAACAGACACTTGCTGGCCTTCTGACAGAGACCGGCCCAGAACATCTGCGAGTAGAAGCTTCTATGCTGGTGTTCAGGTCTGGAGCAGGGCAAGACACTGGGCAGGTAGCGCTCATGGAGCACCACCACAGCAGGAAGCCACGTCACCATCAGAACGTAGTTGACCAGAATGGCGGTGCCGGCATAAACGCCGAAGCAGCGAATGGCGGTGATGTTGCTGACGTAGTTGGCATAAAAAGCTGCTGCGGTGGTGAAGCTGGTGACAAACATGGAGAGGGCGGCGTGCTGAAGGGTCACGCCGACCGTCTCGGACAACTCGGCCTGTGGCTTGTCGAACTTGGTGTAGTTCCAAACGTCACAGAGCACGAAGGCGTCGTCCGCGCCGACGCCAACAAGGATGATGAGCGCCGTCAGGTTCATGAAGGGGAAGAACTCAAAGTTGAAGACCATTCGATAAAGAAAGTAAGAAACGATCAGTGAACTGATGATGGCGATTATAGTCATGAGAGTGATGAACACGGAGCGCGTGTACACACACATGACCAGCAGGACGATCACGATGGCGATGGCTGGGTACACCGTGTCGGTCAGGAGGAAGTCCTGGAACAGGTCGTGTTTGATGCCAAACTCGATCCCCGTGACCGTGGTGACGCCATCAGAGGAGTTCCAGTTCTCAAAGTTATCCAGATAGATGTTCATCATGGACTTCCCCTTCTCCGTGGGAGTGAAGAGCATGCTGTACGTGAGCACGGGCGGGGGGTGCTCCAGGCTCCTGGGACTGAGGAAATCTTTGTCCACCAGGAAGTGAAGGATCTGGTAGACAGCATTGAACTTGGTGCACTTCCGGGGCACGCCGGCACACTTCACCTGATCCTTTCGTCGGAGCGCCATGTCCCAGCACTCGGGTCCGAGCGTGCCGTTGTGGTAGTACTTGACACAGGAGCGAAGGATCTTGAGAGTGTTGGACACGTCCCGCTCTGTGATCTTTTGACAGGATGACCTGTTGGTGAGGACAGCAATGTAGTTCCCCAGCGTCCAGCTCGGACAGCAGGAGTCGTCGTTGGTGCGCTGACACAGACTCCAGTAGTTACGGTGGGAGCGTACCTGCCAACACACAACACATCCTCGGGTTTAACCGGTTCCAACCGTCCGTGCTGACAGCCTGAGAGGACTGATTACTCACTCGGGTGTTGTCCTGGTTGCACATAGACTTGATGGTCTGAATGTTCCACAGATTCGTTCCTTCAGCTGACGTGAAAACCAGCCGAGAGTAGCGATCACCTGCAGGAACACATCGGCGGCACGAGGGAGACGGTTGCATCAACGCACCAAGACGCTGTGTTTGACTTAGCTTTATTGTTACGCTAGTTCACGAAGTCTACGGTCTTCCAGGTATCTGAGAGTACCTTTAATACAAACGTTTTACTTCAGGACATACACGCACTGGCCACTTTATTGAGTACACCTGTCCAACTGCTCATTAACGCAAATTACTAATCAGCCAATCACATGGTGGCAACTCAATGCTAATAGGCATGTTGACGTGGTCGAGACGATCTGCTGCAGTTCAAACCGAGCTTCAGAACGGGGAAGAAAGTTGATTTAAGTGACTTTGAACGTAGCATGGTTGTTGGTGCCAGACGGGCTGGTCTGAGTGTTTCAGAAACTGCTGATCTGGGCCTGTCACACACAACCATCTCTAGGGTTTACAGAGAATGGTGTGAAAAAGGGAAAACATCCAGTAAAACGCCTTGCTGATGCCAGAGGAGACGGGCCAGACTGGTTGGAGCTGATAGAAAGGCAACAGTAACTCCAATAGCCACCCGTTACAACCGAGGTATGCAGAAGAGCATCTCTGAACACACGACACGTTGAACCTCGAGGCAGACGGGCTACAGCAGCAGAGGACCACACCGGGTGCCACTCCTGTCAGCTAAGAACAGGAAACTGAGGCTACAGTTCACACGCTCACCAGAATTGGACAATAGAAGACATGAAAAATGTCGCCTGGTCTGACGAGTCTCGAGTTCTGCTGCAACATGATGGTAGAGTCAGAGTTTGGTGTTAATAACCTGAAAGCATGGATCCATCCTGCCTTGTATCAGCGGTGTAATGGTGGGGGGACGTTTTCTGGGCACACTTTGGGTCGTTGCAACACCACAGCCTACCGGAGTGGTGTTGCTCAGATGGCCTCCACAGTCACCAGATCTCAGTCCAGTAGAGCACCTTTAGGATGTGGAGGAACGGGAGATGCACATCATGGATGTGCAGCCGACACATCTGCAGCAACTGCGTGATGCTGTCATGTCAACATGGACCAGAACCTCTGAGGAGTGTTTCCAGTACCTTGTTGAATCTACGCCACGAAGGATCAGGGCGGTCCAACCCGGTACGAGCAAGATGTACCCAATAAAGTGGCCAGTGAGTGTACATGTTCAGAGTAGTCCACAACATTTTATTGTTTCATCTTTGCTTGACATCAAATGCATGACAGCATCAAAATATGTGGTTTTAGACGCGGGGTAGGCACCCCTTGTGTGTGAGGGTCTCTATCCAGCATGTTTTAGTTGTTTCTCTGCTCCAACACAGCTGACTTTAATCAGAAGGCTTCTACAGAGCTTCAGCAGCTGCTGAACTGGAAAATCAACCATCAAACCAGGTGTGTCGGAGCAGGGAGACAACTGAAACATGCCAGGACCAGGGTACCACATCTTCTCTGCAGACGCTCTTAGATGTTTCTCCACCACCCAGCTGAATGCTGGATCCCTGACAGTCACCTTCCACCAGTTCCTCCTCAGCGATGTTTTCTGTTCAGACTTCCTTACGTAGGGAATCCGTCTGATCAAACAGACCTGCTGCTGGTGGCTACTCACCCGCGTAGGAAGCTTAGGCGACACGCTGGATTGTCAGGAGACGAAGGACAGTCAGGCAGAAGTCCGTGGACATGCGCCCTGACCAACGTCTTCTTTAAAACCAAGCACGTTGGACACAATCCAGAGACTCAGTCATACATTTGATGCCAAGCTTCTTTCTCCTGCCTAACCTAGTCCCTGTTCCTCCGTGTTCCACCTTCAGACGCTTACCTGGAACATCACAGAAGAACTCCTTACGGAAGTCCCACTCCGCCTGCCTTTTGTCTCGGTCAGCATGGTCCTCCGGCCGACTGGGCTCTTGGTGACTAGAAAACGTGACATGCAGAAGACTAGTTTAGTGGCAATGCTGCATTCAAGTCTTCTGACAGGAAGGGTTACAGCCAGAGTCTCAGTGGGGTTCTGTTAACTACACAGCCCCTAACCCCAAACTGGTGCAAATCCTTTAAGAACGGAGGGTTCATCTTGTCCTCCTCCTACTGCCGAGTCCCGAACGACCCAGATGTCAGCGCTGAAGGGAGGAAGCTGTAAGCAACGGTCATTACCAAAGACGACTTTACTGTCATCATCATCATCATCATCATCATCATAATCATAGCGGCTGGTCTGGAGTCAGAGGCAGACGGCTTTCAGGAGTCTGTGGTGTGTTTTCAGTAAAAACCCTCCTGAAGACACACACACACACACACACACACACACACACACACACACACGCACGCACACAC
>SSNQ01034530.1:569867-596025 GCA_006942095.1 Nothobranchius kuhntae | reverse complement strand
ATACGGTTTGAGAGAGGATCTGAGAGGGGTGGCAACATTTGCAGCAACACTGAAAACCCTCTCGGATGGTGCGCTCGTTGCACTAAAAGCTGCGAGTTGTGAAGCGCGTTCCATCCGCGAGCCGCATCACCGCGCGGAAAGTGAATGCGTCGTCGTCGTCGTCGTCTTCCTCCGCTTATCCGGGTCCGGGTCGCGGGGGCAGCATCCCAACTAGGGAGCTCCAGGCCGTCCTCTCCCCGGCCTTGTCCACCAGCTCCTGCGGCAGGACCCCAAGGCGTTCCCGGACCAGATTGGAGATGTAACCTCTCCAACGTGTCCTGGGTCGACCCGGGGGCCTTCTGCCGGCAGGACATGCCCGAAACACCTCCCCGGGGAGGCGTTCAGGAGGCATCCTTACCAGATGCCCAAACCACCTCAACTGGCTCCTTTCGATCCGGAGGAGCAGCGGTTCTACTCCGAGTCCCTCCCGAATGTCCGAGCTCCTCACCCTATCTCTAAGGCTGAGCCCGGCCACCCTACGGAGGAAACTCATTTCGGCCGCTTGTATCCGCGATCTCGTTCTTTCGGTCATTACCCAAAGCTCATGACCATAGGTGAGGATTGGGACGTAGATCGACCGGTAAATCGAGAGCCTGGCTTTCTGGCTCAGCTCCCTCTTCCCCACGACAGATCGGCTCAGCGTCCGCATCACTGCAGACGCCGAACCAATCCGCCTGTTGAAAGTGAATGCGTCAAGCTTAAATCAGGCTTTACGCACACGTACTTGCGTGCGACTGGCGAGCAAAGGGAATCTCTCCCGGTCGTTGCTCCACCATGTCAGGGGGGTTTCTTTAGGGTGGATGCATTCCTCCTGCAGGTAGCGAGTGAGCTCCAGCTCGGCTCAAACTCTTCGGGACGGCTGCAGAAGCAGTGCTTGTCCGGGACTTCAGCAGGTCTCCAAGCGTTTATTTATTTATTTTTTTGCCGCTGGTGGCAGCTCTGTCTCGGCCAAGGACCCTGGCTGCGCAGCAGCTGACGTACTGAAAACCAAAGTGCTCCCAAAGGAGCGAAGTAACGTTTCGTTTTGATACCAGTGCAGCCATCCTTCTCAACATGCATCATTGAGTTGAATCAAGTTCAGTAATCGCGGTGGCCCATGATGCAGCGCGGTGGGTTTCTTCATATTGCGATATTTCATTTTTGCAGTTACCGTGACAGCCCTAGTGGCAGTTGGTCCAGGGAGCGGAAACGCCAGGCATTCCATAGAGCTGAGCGCAGGAACAGGCACAGGGAGGACTTTCCAAGTCTCACGGTGCATGACCGCGAGACCGCCTCCTCGTGATCCGCGGGATTTAGAAGTGTAAACATAGCCTGGTGGAGTAGCGTCGTTCAGCGAGGAGAAGTCGTCGGGATTTTGCCACGTTTTGACCAAACAGAGAAAATCCAGGGAGCGGATATTGAGCAGGCCAAAGTTGGCGGCGGGGGAGGGCTGCAGGCCAGCTGGAGCATTAGCCGTCCTAGCTGGGTAGGCTAACGCAGAGTGGTCGACGCAGTGGGGAGGCCTCCTTGGAAGGCGACTGGTTGCAGACCAGAACGAATGAGGAGGATTATGACCATTGAGGTTGTGACTTCTGCCCCGGTGTATGTATCTCCGCCGGGGAGGGAGGACAATGTCGGGGCACCGAAGCAATCCAGGAGGTGGAGGCCCAGAGTCGGAAGAACTCAGCGGCCACGTATTGATACAGGCAAGTCACCAGACAAAAACAGTCAGGAAGGAGGGCAAAGAGGAGGATATACAGAACGGCAATCTTGATGGCTCACATTACAGATGGCTCGATCCGACAGACGGTTGGAGTCTGGGTGGGCAGCAGGTAGGCTGACCACTGTGTCTCCAGGGTCCGCGGATGTGGGCGGTAGAGCAGGCGGCTGAGTTACAACGTGGAAAGATTGTAAAATCAATGTTAAAAGCCAGATAGTCCAGGTGGTAGAGTTGTAGGGTCGGTCCTGACACTGAAGATTTATTGTGGATTAAAACATCTAGGAACCAGTACAACCAAATCTCAAAGGGTCCGGTGAGCAGCGGCGGCCATTTGCGACAGCGTCCGCTCTGTCCGTTGTATTAGTCAATGATTGTGCGAAGTGAATAATGAGTCAATACTGCATATTAGCAAGGTAACAGCAACCACACTTCCTCTACTGCTGGAGGTAAATACTCCCTACTGTAAAATATCCAAAAGTACCAATACCATATATGGGNCTGGCGGTTTTGCACACAACACTAAAGCCTACAATATAATGAAACAGCACACCTGCGCTGTTTCTACCCCCTCCAGCTCGTCATTGGTTAGAAATTAACCCTCGACGACCAGGACAGGACACCACTGCTTTAGAGAACCACAGTCCACAGAGACAGTTTTTCTGATTGTTCCTGCAGATGTCTTAATCACAAAAGACCATTTTATAATCAGTGAAAAGCTAAAAGTGAAACTAAGAGAAGAATTCTATTGGCTGATGGTCTCAATGGAGCTCCGGACCCCACGTGACTCTCGGTTAGTAGACGCCATATGGCAGGCAAAAAAGCTAAACAAACACGGATTGTAAACATGAACATGAACGGGATCGGCTTGGATTTTACTTCGTCGGAGTTTACTTCACACTTTAAAACCGAAGAAATCGTTTTATATAGTCAGAAATAAAATAGACTAAACATCTCCGACCCTTACCGTGCCCCTGGGATACTTTTTAAAAACGCCAGAAGCTGTGGGAGCGGACTTCTTACCGGACCTGGCCGGGGAACGCCATGGGATTTCTCCGGAGGAGCTGGCCCAAGTGGCTGGGGAGAGGGAAGTCTGGGACTCTCGACGCTACTGCCCCCATAACCCGACTCCGGATAAGCGGATGAAAATGGATGGATGGATGGACAAATAACAGATTTACATACAAGAAGTTTAAATAGAGTGCTGTGCTGTTTGAATGTATAAACTGAACTCCAAGAGAAATCACTAGTTTGATTTTTTTCCGTGAATAAAATAAAAATGTCAGGCAGGAGCGTCTCAGGATCTGTCTGAGATCTGTCTCGGTGAGACAGATAATAGCAATCCAAAGTGCTTTTTATGTGTGATCTGACAATTGATCAACCATTGCTTAAAGATGAAATACAGCTTAGCCGGTTAATTGCTGTGATCATAAAACGCGTAAACGGCAGCACGCAGAACTCACGAGGCAACGTTTTACGTGACGTTTACTTGCTGCTGTGAGTAATAAGACAGAAAAAGCCACGCCAAAATAAGTTTAGGAAGCCCACTAAGAATCATAATAAAAGCATTTAAAATAAATACCATACACAGTTGAGGAAACGTTGGTTTAAGTACCTGATATGAAGCGGTCGCTGCATAAGTGAAAACCTTTACTCTCGGGATCCCACAGTTTCATTTTAGCCCGGTCACTAGCGCGTTTTATTACAATGATCCAACGTTTACGGCGCTCCGGATCTTGGGGAATCCTGTAGACGGCTCATTCCTTATGTCGTCCGCGTGTGTTCTGCATCCTGGGGCACAACAGGAATCTACCATATTTCCCGTTTGATTGAGTTTTCTGACAATAACAAATAGTCCAGCTGCGGGCTTCTGCCTGCCAATATGGCGCCGTTTCGATTTGAACTGTTGCATGCTGGGAAACGTGACGTCAACTCCCGGAGCTCTATGAGCCTGCAGCTGATGGTGCTGAAACGGCACCTGCCTCTCATGCTAGCTTCAGGGCTTACAGATGCTAAACAGCTCTATGGTTCAGCACAGTCTCCTGTAAAAACTAGCTGTATATACATACATATATATATACATATATATATGTATGTGTGTGTGTGTGTGTGTATATATATATATATATATATATATATATATATATATATATATATATATATATATATATATATATATATATATATAAATGTGGCCATGACCCACGTGATTGGACAACACTAGGACCAATCAGAGCAACAAACAATGTGACGTTTCTGCTCATGTCTCAGAGAAAATCTCAAGTCTAAATCAGCCAAAGTCATTTCTAACTAGGGCCATTTCTGGGCCAACACCATCTTTGGAGTTTTACCTCTGTCGCAGCTCTGGTGCTAACAGAGCGCTGTGATTGGCCCTGCCTAAACCGAACCAATGGTGGACCTGCTGAGGCTGCAATGGAGCGTAGCTAGTCAGACCTGCAGGACAGTCTTTTGCTACTGGTGTAAACCTCAAGGCTTCATAAACATAAAGATTAAATCCAGTCTGCTTCCTGCTGCACCTACAGTCAGTGTTGACCTGTTTGACTGGGATGAGAGGGAGACAGAATGAAACCTGCTCCTCCACCTACCTGATACCAGGTGTGAGTTTCTGACTCTGCAGGTGCTCCTGCCAGCGCTGGTGGTGATGAAGAGCGAGGAGGGAGGATGGGTGATGAGGGTGAGAGTACAAGCAGGAGGAGAGGCAGCAAAGACAGGATGAAGGAGTGGCGCCTGGATGAGGGCTGGAGCCAGAGGCCTGGTTCTGGAAGAGCAGGCGCTCCTGTTGGCCGCAGCTGCAGCACAGGGTGGAGTGGAAGTGGCAGTGTGGGCAACAGAGGGGTGGGGGCTGGAGGGGAGGGGAGAGAGATGATGGAGACAGGGTGGAGGGAAGGTGAGGTTTGGCTAGTCTCTGGGGCTCTGTGAGGCCAGGGGAGGGTGAGGTAGCTGACTGAGGAGGCAGGTACCTCATGGAACTGTTCTTTTTGAGCACGCCACCGTTCTGAGTCCGCTGCTGCAGCCTGGGAGATTCCCTCCTAACCTCACCCTCCTCGTCACCCTCAGCCGTGTGGCGGTCACCACCAGACGAAGCTGTGAGAGGACCCTGGCCTCTGCCTGGCGCGACGCTTCCACTGGAGCTGAGAGGATGGTTCCCCCCACCACCGATGGAGTCTCCACCCGATTCGCTGAGGGCCATCGTCGTTTCCCTGTGGACCGGGTGCCTCTGAGCTACAAAACAGAGAAAAAATCCTTGTTTGCTTTATAGAGACAACAAATTCTCAAGGAAAACAACGTGTGTGTGTGTGTGTGTGTGTGTGTGTGTGTGTGTGTGTGTGTGTGTGATTATTTCTTGGCTGGGAGCAGCGACTGAGCATGAGTCCAAGCAGAAACCATCAGCTCCAGAGACAAATAGGTATTATAACTCCTTGGCAAGCGGAGTCTAGCAAATATAAACCATGCAGTCATGTTTAAAGTGTTACAGAGACGAGGATCTCCACCACAACGAGCTCCGGCGGCACTGCTGGTTCCTTCGGTCTGAGCTGGAAAAGCTAAACTGTTGCTAGGCGACATCGGTCCTCCGGGGATACTTGTACTCATGTACCAGGTTTATTTAGGGGTTACCAGGAGGAGGCCGACACTGCTCGGTGCAGAAATTTTTACTTTTGGGTAAATCTGGATTTGTTTCCCACTCCTGGACTTCTGAGTTTTTTCTCAGCCGGGTTTTCTGTTTGGATCATTTGAGCATGTGATACATGAACTCGTGCACAGACGCGCAAACTGGTTTAATACACGACTAAAGCAGTTGATCTAAACTACGGTCATCCTGCTGACCAACATCCTGACAGATCTGGTAGCTTTAGACAGAGACGCTGGAAGATAAAACGGCTGTGAGGTCAAACGTTGGGAGAGAGCTTCACCAAACAGAAACATGTAAACATCTGTGACGTCTGGTTTTAGAAGCAGGATTTACGGCTTTATTCATCTGGACATTTTATTATTAGGAGACATATGATGACTCTTTTCATAGGTTATAATAGTTCTATGGTTGAAACAAAACATGTTCATTAAGTTCGATTCCCCCTCTGCAGTTTTATTCTTGACATTTTCAGTACCTTCCAGAATGAGCTGTTGCTGGGCTCTGTCACTTTATGGAAACATGCTGGAGCTGGCCACACCCACCCATCCCCTGATTGGTTGCTATAAGGTGAGGAACTCAGATATCCATGAGGGGTAATGTCCCCTTTAAAATAAAAGCAAGTTGTTGAAGAAAAGCAAGGGAGAACAAACTTATAATCGAAAATTAAATGTGCAATGAAAGAATCTGACAACAGGAAAATCGGAGGAAAATAAATGACAGAAATATATAAAACAGGCTCTTATTTTGACGAGACAGACTGCAGCATTCCTAAAGCATTTCACTAGAAGAGGAGAACTTGTGTTCTCCAGCTCTGTGAGCTTTTACTTTCAATAACGGATTTGATAGCTGAACTAAATTACTGTGATTACGTTGTTTCCACTGACCCTTTGAACCTACGTCACCTGATCACATGGGTGGAGGATGGCAGTGATAACTTACGGACACGCTGAATGGAAAGGGAACGTGGCGACTGAGGTTTATCCTGGTTTCTACTGGTTCAAGCCCAGTTCACTAGTGGGATTCATGCAGGGTGTCCCTAACTGCACAGGAAGTGTCCCTAACTGCACAGGAAGTGCTACAGTAAAGAACGGACCCTGATAGTCATTAAGTTTACAAAACTGTTGTAACTTCTGTAGTAAATGTTAATGTTTTTTTACCTCATGCTGATTCAGCCAAAGGGTCATTTCACTTTATAACTTTTTCATTATTGGTGCTTTTATTTTGAAATTGGGCTGCTATGATAATGACACGTAATGCTAGCTAGCTGAAGAGTTAATCCCCACTAACCAGTCCAAAGTCCTGATTTATTGTTGATTTATTTTTGTTTTAAAGAAGCACAAAAACTAAATAAACAAAAGAAAGGATTCCATTTAAATATCTGCTCAGATTATTACCGAGTAGGATTACGAGGGTGTGTAAAACCTGAACAACTGAGAAAACCAGTGTAGTAACTGCAGCTAATGCTAACGATCCCGGTTTCTGGAATACAGACCCACGTTTCATCTGAGCTGAATCAAATCCACAGGAAAATAAAAGACATCTCATAAGAGTAACTGGGAAGATGCTTCTTTCCTAGACTTCAGACATTCTTGAGTTACCAGTGTGACGACCCTTTGGCGTTCTTTCAAACCAACAATTGATGGAAACGTTCGGCGTGTGTTTGGAAGAACAAAGCTTCGTTAAACCAGAGGTCCCACCGCTCCACGACTCCAGTCCTCACGCCTCAGCAGACGTTTTACCCACACAGGATTCTGTGGCAGGTGTTTAAGGTTGTTTACTCTTTGTGTTGTAAAGTATTCCCCTCGTTAAATATGAACCAACATCTGTTTCATCAGAGCAGGTCTGTGCTACGAGTCCAGATGTTCAGAGAAGCAGCTGTGTGGGATTCGCTTACGCACCCAATCAGGTCATTACGAACATTTCAATCATTTTGCACCAAAGGACACAAACTGTTTCG
Source organism: Nothobranchius kuhntae (assembly GCA_006942095.1). Lineage (NCBI taxonomy): Eukaryota > Metazoa > Chordata > Actinopteri > Cyprinodontiformes > Nothobranchiidae > Nothobranchius > Nothobranchius kuhntae. The sequence continues at coordinate 588,681 of SSNQ01034530.1, read as the reverse complement.
TCTGAACGACATCATCTATGTTTCTAAAGCAAATGTTTTCTCCTCTGTCTTCTTAAGCTGAGAGCTCGAGCTCTGCACGGTGACTGGGACACGCACACACCTCGTGGGCGCCAGCAGCTGGGACCAGAGCGGTCGGCTAGAAAGAGACCGCTGGTCCCAAGACTGCCGCTCAGATGGAGAGCTCAACAGAGGTCGGTCATACTATTAGCACTGGAGAGAAAAAGGTACAAATAATGACAGAAGCGCTGACGTAAGGAACAGCTGGTTCTTCTGGGACGATGGAGGCAGAAGAGTTGAGTGCCCGTCTCTTAAAGGGAGAGTTGTGGGTCCAACCGCTCTGTCTGTTGTAGCCGTGCCCTTGGGCAAGAAACATCACCTTCCTTGCTAGCTGGTGTGTGAATGTGTGTGTGTACGAATGACTAGATGTGTTGTGAAGCACCTTGGGGGGTTGTAGAACCCTAGAGGTGGACAGTATATTAGCCAGTACCAAGAGCGACCAAGAAGTTATTTTTTGTACCCCTAAGAAGTCACAGCATCTTTTTGTTTTACTCAAATATATGGTGGAGCAGGCTAAAGGCTAACGTTGAGCTAACAACGCTAACTGCAGTAACTGGATATTACAGTATTTATCAGCTTAGCATGTATGACTCGTCTTCGTTCTTCATCCAGAATCTTCTGTTGCTGATCTGTAACTGGGAACAGCCATGACACTCTCCAATGTGAGTGAGAGAGTGACTCGTGTGTTTAGAAAAGCGCTGCAGTACCCACGTTCAACCACAGGGTGTTATTCTTACATTGTGCACCTTTAAATTTACCAGAAAAAAACAATACAATAAAATTATCTCTAAACAAACAGAGCTGTGGTTAAAACTGGTGATTAAAATGTCACACAGCTCTTGGGGCAGCAGTAGCTCAACAGGTGGAGCGGGTTGTCCAGTAATCGGAAGGTTGCAGGTTCGATCCCGGCTCCGGACAGAGAATTCTGCTGTTGTGTCCTTGGGCAAGACACTTAACCCACGTTGCCTGCTGGAGGTGGTCGGAGGGATCGGTGGCGCCTGTGCGGCAGCCTCGCCTCTGTCAGTGCGCCCCAGGGCAGCTGTGGCTACATCGTAGCTCATCCCCACCAGTGTGTGAATGTGTGTGTGAATGGATGAATGATACACTGTAGTGTAAAGCGCTTTGGAGTCCTTCCTCTGAGAGGCGCTACACAAGTGCGGGTCATGTATTTCACTAAAACCTTGACCTCGTGAAATCCTCTGGACGAGTTTGCATCTGAGCACCAGGCGATACACGTCACTCACACGCTTTTCCCATCCATGTGCATGACACGCAGAGCACGGAACCAGTGTGCTCTGTGACGCCTCAACATGAGCGAGTGGTGAAATACGAGCGCCGGAGTCGGGTCGGGTGGGAGCTGGCTGACGAGGACGGTGTTGGGAAAAGGAGAGGACAAACTCCAGGGAACCCCAGATCGGGTCACTCGTGTGGCTCCCACGGCTGTCAGGAACATCTGATGGCCTTAAGCACCGGACTGAACCAGAAGAGTTCAGTCTGCCGTTAGTCCCTCAGAGCGTGGCATCCGCAGCCAGGTGAGACATCCAGGACAGAGCTGGACATAGACAGCTGGACCAACCTGGGTCGTGAACTGTGAGCTCAGCTCGGCTTCACGTCTTCATGATGGAACTTCAGCTCGTTATTCCGGTGAGGAGCAACGATGTAAGCTGAGACAAACGCTCTACTGAGTAAAATATAGAAGTAACAAAACCAAGGTCAAAAGGCACGCTGTCAGTGGCTCATTGGGGTCACCATGGTAACGATGACTTTACCATCTGTTTCACAGAAATCGACTGGTGTTTTGTTCTTGTTGTAGAACGTGCCACTCCTGAATGAACTCCACATTTTAATGTTTGTTTGGCTTTCCTTCTGTTTCCACTGCAGTGAAATCTGTGGCGATGCAAACAGGAGAGTAACGCGGTCGTTTCAGAGCTCGTGTGTAGCCCTGAAGGTGTGTACTCAGAGCTCTCTGCTCCACAAGTAAAGGTCAACTTCACTCACAAGGTCTCTAGAAGGAAATAAAGCCGTGCCCGTCGTTCTCTGGGGGCAAAACGCTCCGGTGCTCCCGTTTCAGGATGTAGAAATCAGCTGGAGGAAAACGTGGCAGAACACACCGGTCTTACTTCCTAATATTTAGACATCTATCCTCTGATTGGCTAACAGCAACACGGCTCTACCACTGACTCTGTTTGCTCTGCAGCGTTGATGTTTTATCTCCACTAATAACACAAGTCAGGAGGAGTTCTGCTGAGTGGTAGAGTTGCTAATGCTAACAGTTAGCTTCTACTAGCTTAGTCGTTCTCTGCTGTTTCCTGGACTAAACCAACAACAGCCTTCCCGTCGTGAGTCCAGATGGGGGAATCCATGAATGTCAGTGACAGCGTGACGTAGATCTGTCAGGATTGTCTAATCCTAGTTTCACCGTCTGTTTTCTATCAGAAGCTACTGCAGGAGGGAGGTGTAGGAGACTATCTTCATGTTCAGCCTGCATGTTAAAAGTCAACTTCACACAAAAAGCATTTTGTAATTATTATTTCTGATTATAGTCATGAGCTGGATGTGTCTGTGGTGTGTGGTTTTCAGCATAAGAGCTGTATCCCTTCTGCCCTAGAGCCCAGTTCTACACATCACCAGATACGTGTAGCACTCATGTGCTCCACCAAACACAGAAACATGTTCAATGGTTCCCTTCACAAGCGCTCAGCAGGTGGTGACGAAGCCCTTCTTCAGCCCTCTTTCATGTCAAGTTTGTGATGATAGGGTGTGTGTGTGTGTGTGTGAGAGAGAGATGGGGAATCATTGGGCGACGGCATAAGGCATGGCACCCTGCATCCCTTTAATTAAAGCTAATAGGCTGTAATTACCAGGAATCTGTCAAGAACCTGATAATAACAGCTTCTAATGATAAGGAGGCAGCTGAGGCTGCCCCAGCTCTAGGACAGCAGCTCTAGGACGGCAGCTCTAGGACGGCAGCTCTAGGACGGCAGTTCTAGGACAGCAGCTCTAGGACAGCTTTGTGGTTTTTCAGACGGGATTTGCACATCCAGGCCCCCCAGGGCCCTTTACTCCCAGCTGGGTTGTTAAACACACCAAGTGGAGAGGTTGCTCACGGCTACACGCTTTCATCATTCCTCCAGTCCAGATGTCTGAAGCAGTCACCAACAACCCGTCCTTCCGTTACCGTGTCCGTGATTTCTAACTCATCAGCTTATTCCTGTCTGAACCACGACCGGGTTAACTAACTCGTTACCCTGCAGCTGTTTCAGGAAACCACCGGGGACCGTGATTCTCCGGGACCCCGGGAACACATCCACACTGCCGGGGTAAACTCACCCGCCTCGCCGCTCCGCTAGTGAGGTCTCTCTCGCCGCGCTGCTGTCCTGCCGGTGCTTCCCGGTGCTCCGCCGGGCTCCGTGGCCTCACCGACCACCAAAGAGTTCACATTCAGGTTTCCTGAGCCGCGTTAAGCCAACGAGACCGAGCAGCGAGTCTGCTTCTCCAGCCAGGATGACACGCTCCAGGCCCGCCAGCGCGCTGGCTCCTCTCCCCCGGAGGTGGGAGGAGGTGGGCCGGGACTGCCCCGGGGAGCACTGATAGGACGGTCCCGCCGTCTGCTTTAACCCGCTCACTGCCGCTCCACACCGGTCATCACACCGTCATCAGGACTAATAAACCAGTACAGGAATGACGTTAATAAGGTATCTTAAAGGCGTGGTTAACTCATCCAGTACACGTGTAGTGTGTTCTCTGGTGTAAACAGCTACCACGCTCCTGGCTAAAACAGCATTATTAATGATTGCACACACCTCGATTCTGATTGGCTAATGCTGGGCCGATTTCCCCCTCCCGTGAGAATCTACGAGATCGAGCGTAGATGGGAATTCCGACTCTTTTTGAGAGTCGGTTCTTTTGGCTCAGCTCACCAAAAAGAGCCGGCTCTTTCGGCTCCAAAGTGGCTCCTCAGATTTCTGTTGCGTAGAGTCCATTTATAATCAAAAATAATGCTAAACTATATGTAAAATGATTTACTCATGTAAAAAATGCTATATATCTAATATTCATCATTTATTTGGATTTATTTTTCTGGAACACTAAGAAATCTCAGCTTTCCGGCTGCTGTCACTCGTTTTCTCACCGTCTTCGTCACTCTCTCCTCCCTTGCTCGCCTTTTTCCTCCTCCTCTTCCCTCTCGTCTCCCTCCGCCCGCATGTGCTCTGCTGTGTGTCTGAGTCTGAACCTCCCTCTTCCCCGCCCCTACTGCTCTGTGTGTGGACAGTCTGGACACGCAGTTACACATGTTGACCAATCGCCTGTAGCTTTCACCAAAGCGGGGAGGGGGGGGGAGACGGCTCCCAATGACGAGCCGGCTCCCGTCCTTCACTTCATAGAGCCAGCTCTTACAGCCAGCTCTTATCACGTGACCAGCTCCTTATCAGCAATTGTGGGCTTGCATGGATTTATCCCGTGTTTGATTCTGCTGATCGTCCCTCGGGAGTGTATCGCACTGTTGAACGTTGCTGCGCGCGGCTACAACTCAGGGGCTACCAGAACCGCTCACGGCGCATGTGCAAACATGCGTCAACACAACTGACCAGCTATTTCCCTATTAACACACATTGTTTGTTTACATTTATACACTTTTTACGCACACAATGACAAAGACTGTCAAGAACGCGTGTTTGCTGCGTTTGTAAAATCAAACTGATAAAACACGAATTTACTTTCTTTTGTCTTCCTCCTTCAACCCCGTGTGTCCTCCTACAGCACTCCTGAAGGACAACAGATGTCAATAACAGCACAATAAAAAGTCCGACGTGTTGTAAAAACTGCTATTTTCAGCATATTTTTAGGTCTCGCGTGTTGCTACCAGACGTAGTGTGAGCAGTCAAGTCGCATCCCAGAACTGGGTCGAACAGTGTGGGCGCATGAGTCGTGAGATTTGCCCTGCGAGGAGGTCGTACAGTTTGAGCTGTGTAAGTAAAAAAGTCACACAGTGTCCGCCCGGTTTAACAGAACGCGTTCAGCCATGCTGCAAAGCCATTACCACCACCACACTCTCTGCTCACCTTGCTGCCAAGTTATTTTAAAAGCCTTCCAGCGGAAAGACGAGAGCCAAGATGGGCCAGGCCATGAATGCTAATTCAGAGTGACATCACAGTGTGAGGATTTTCTAATCCTAGCATTTCACTGTCTATTTTCTACCAGAAGCTAACGCAGGAGATAGGTGTAGAAGACTATAAACATGTGATGGATTGTATTGTAAGGTGAGCCATGTCAAAGGCGAATTTCTGCCTCAATTCGAGGTGGACAATAAAGTCCATCCATCCATCCATCCATCCATCCATCCATCCATCCATCCATCCATATCTATGTTCAGCCTGCATGAAGAACTAGAGTCATGCTTTTTCAGTCCACCACACAAACAAAAATACGAACAAATGAATTGCGTTTTTGAATCTAGAAGTCATTTTAGGACAGAGAAAACATTTCTGTATAAGATTTTTTTTAAACATAAGCGGCTTTAAATCGTCCATCCAGCCATCCAGATTAGACATCTGTAAAAGTGATGGTCTGTGTGATATAATGTAGGCATTACGTACATTTTTGTTTTTGCTCAAAATTAGTCAATAGCGTTAGACATGCACTTATGCATAGGCCTACCACTCAGCGGAGCACGCGTTGATGCAGAGACAGCAACATGTCTGACAGACATTCATCCATTTTATCTGCTCATCTGGGGTCAGGTTGTGGGGGCAGCCGGCTAGGCTGAGAGGCTCAGACTTCCCTCTCCCCAGCCACGTGGGCCAGCTCCTCCGGGGGAATCCTGAGGCGTTCCCTGGCCAGCAGAGAGACACAGTCCCTCCAGTGTGTCCTGGGTTTTCCTTTCGGTCTCCTCCCAGTTGGACGTGCCTGGAAAACGTCACCAGGATAGCGTCCATCTTAACTAGATGCCCAAACCACCTCAACTGGTTCCTCTTGATGTGGAGGTGCAGCAGATCTATTATAGGGCCAGCATCTATAGACACTTCCACTTACATCATAAATGATGTTGTGTGCCTTTCTACAAACTCATAGAAATACGAGAGTTCACCCAACCAATGTTCAGAGATCTAACTAGTCACAGCTGGCTCCATGACACCATTTGACCAATCAGCACGGGTCTGTGATTTGCCAAATATCCTGCAGCGTGGTTGTGATCTCTAAAACCAAGAGTGCTAGGTTTATGAAACTCTTACACGAAAAGGATGACTAGTTGTGGTAAATAAGAATATTTGTGTTATAAATGTGACATCTACGAAGCTGGTGGAATCAGAGGAGGAAAACGGTAGATGCCATATTTGATCATACACCTTGAGCAAGTAAAGAACATTTTGTATGTTTTTAGGTCAAATCTGTTGTTTTTTATACAATCATCATAATGACGGTAACAGTAAAATAACAATTATAAAATTATTGTGCCAGCCAATCTTGCGATGAATGATGATGATGATGAGGAGGACGAAGATGGCAGATCCTCAAATATAAAATATTCCCACATTCTTCTATATTTGATCACAAACTGTAACTATTGCTCAGCAACTTTCAACAATATTTCACAGTAGTTTGTTTTCTAAAGGAAATACTATAGGTGTGAAATATCCCGTAACATTCTACTGTGTTCGATTACTCTAGTGTCTTTTATTCATCTGTATTATTCTAAGTGAATATTTGTTTGGCTTTTTCATGTTTTGTGTTTCTGGGGTTTGTTTTACCAGAACAGGGCCAGTGGCCATAGTTTATCCCTTTGTTTTCTGTGATTTTCTGCATGAACAAATAAACATTTTTGACATTTGGAACAATAAAAGAAAACGGTAGTTATACACCACAACACCCTGGGCTTGAAATGTTTGGTTTTAAATTATAAAGGGCTACGGGAGAGGCCAGCCGCCCTGCAGAGAAAACTCTTTTCAGCCTCTTGTACCCGCATTCTCATCATTCTGTCACTACCCAAAGCTCGTGACCAAAGGTGAGGGTAGGAACGTAGGCTGGCCGGTAAATGGAGCGCTTCACCTTCCAGCTCAGCTCCGTCTTCACCACGACAGACCGGTACAACGCCCGCATCACTGCAGACGCAGCACCAATCCGCCTGTGGATCTAATGGAAATAGATGAATAAACTGCACAACGTGAGCATAATCATTGTAAAACAATGTGTTTGAGCTCTTTTGCTCAGCTGAAGATGTGTGTTCACGCGCATGAAGAAGTGTGTCAGTAGAAGTCGGGAGTGGGAACTAAGCTGCGGTAGATTTTTTGACCACAGAACTCCAGTTTTCTGCTTTAAGTTGCACAACAAACGTCAACGTGTTTAAAAAATGTGAAGAAGCTTCACTCCAAGGCTCCTCCCCCCCGCCCTCACCAGCTGGACACGGCTGCTCCTCCACCCCGCCCTTTTCACAAGACACACCGTGCCGGCAAACTGGCGTAATGTTACCGTAACGGTGTGTCTTATAAACGCACCACGCCAGCGTTGTGCCACTGTTTATGCTAAGCTAAAGCTAACAGAATACTGCCAGACTAGGAGAATGACAGGTCTGGTTACCCCTCTTATCTAACTCTGAGGAGTATGGAGTCAGACTAAATTTAGCATAGGGTGGAATATCCCTGTAACATCCAGGATGTAGGAACGGGATCCTGTTCACCTGAGGCTCAGGTACAGGGTCATCCTGAAGTCTCACCAACACAGAAACATCCTCACCGGCGCGTTCAAATATAAAAACATGACTGGTCCTGCTTTGTGGCTTCATCTCCAATCCCCGTTAGACGTTTCATCTTTACTGGGGGAGTGTTACTTCACACAACAGCAGCTCCTTCTCCAGGGTGGGGGTGAGGGTTGAGGGCCGTACCTGGCTTTCATTTTAGCTGTCCACCATGATTAGGACACAGTTCATATAGCAAGTGTAATCATCTGCAGTGGTGAGGCGCTGGTTCCCAGCCGGCCCCGGGGCCAGTTACAGACTAAGCCACGCATGCTTTGTAGTTGTCTCGAGTAATAATAACCTGCTCCTAATAACGTGCAGCGTTCACTTGGTGGGTTGTATTTCACTCATCTTTTGTCTGGAAATAGTAGCTTTTGTGCTTACTTTGCATACTTTCCCTGAAGAGTACGCCCTACACACTTACAGGGTTACTCAAGCACTATATACTGGAATGAAAAAACTTGTTTATTGTTTTTAGGCCTCAAACACACTTGGAAACATGTTTCCATGGCCGCAGAGCAAGCTACGGTCGGCTAAGGACAACAACTCCTTCCTCTAAGATAACTCACAACATTGTCCAGCTTTTGGGATTTAGAGGAAGCGTGGCGTTAAAATGTGTTAAAGAAGCAGAGCTAGCCGCTTCAGGGCTGAGGTCTGCCCGCATGAAACTAAAGAACATCAAAGCACCGTACCAGGAAGGATGGAGGCCCCGGTGAACGCACAACGGCCCCCGAGAAGATTGCACACAACTCATCAAACTGACAGGGTTGGTGGACAACAGCAAGAAGGGGGAGGGCTTCCAGGAGGGAGGGAGGGAGGGTGAAAGAGGGCAAACGGTTACTGAGCATTTCAAAGATTTAGCATGAGATGGAAAAAAACTCTGCTTTAAATAAATATTCCAATCAGTGATTAAACATTAGGAGTCAGAATAGAAACAGGTTTTTTTCAAGCAGCTGCCAAAAAAAAAGAAACCCAAAAGCTCAGAGATGCTTTGTCCTGTGGCGTGATCGGACTTGTGCGATTCGAAAGCACGCGAGCAAAGATGAAGCAGCACAACAGTCAGACGCAGGGATGTACACAGAACGAGCCCCGTGGGCCCCGCGGCTACCCCGACATGAGATCATGCCAGCATACGGAGGAGGAGAGGCAGGTGGTGACAAACATTCGCTACAGTAAAGGGGGCGGGGCTCCTTCACCGGCATCTGAGGGTCTGAGATACAGAAACCTAATCCGTTTGACACCTCGCTGCTGAGGACGGTCGTCTCTCACCGGACTTGTGTCCAGAATGGCAGAAAACCAAGTAAAAGCTTATTCCTGTACTTATTCTAATACTTACTCCAGTACTTACTCCAGTACTTACTCCAGTACTTACTCCAGTACTTATTCCAGTACTTATTCCAGTACTTATTCCAGTATTTATTCCTGTACTTATTCTAATACTTACTCCAGTACTTACTCCAGTACTTACTCCAGTACTTACTCCAGTACTTACTCCAGTACTTATTCCAGTACTTATTCCAGTACTTATTCCAGTACTTATTCCAGTACTTATTCCAGTACTTATTCCAGTACTTATTCCAGTACTTATTCTAGTACTTATTCCAGTACTTATTCTAGTACTAAATACCTGGAATGCCCCTGATGGCAGGATTAGCCCTCTGCTGATGGAGTCTCAGTCTTTTCTGTGCCTGCTGGCTGCAGCAGATTGTTTTAGACACGTTTAAACAGATACGGGTCAAGAAGGACTCATTTATAAAAGAAATTATATATATATATATATTTATACAAGCCACGCCCACCTACCTTCAGTCCATGGGTCCCCAGCTGAACTGAAGAATGAATGGGAGTCTATGGGAGGATTAAACGTTATCTTCTAGCCCCGTTAGATGTGTGCCATGGACTCAACACGTGAAGTATGAAGACACATTCTGATGCCATGAAAGCAATTATTTAGAAACGGCGGCAAAAGTTATTTTGGGTTTTTAGTGAAAATTCATCCGTGACTACAAATGTTGGTCTCACCTAACAGACGTCATCCAACCAGAGAAGACTAGTTTAGCGAGCGTCACATCCTTCCACCAGGACAACAGAAGGAGCATTAAACACGGAGACAACCACTATAAATCTGGTCATGTGGTAAGCTACGCTGGAGAGAAGAGCTGCTGCTGTGATGTCATATATGACACGTCTGACTTGCAGCCTTTTAAACAAATTTCTACAAGCTAAAAAATCTTAAAGTATGTAGACAGTAGAAACATGTCATTACTTTCATTCACACTGAAGTACAACGTGTGTGTGATTCAGGACGTGAGGCAAAGCGGATTAGAAAACGGCTTTTATGGCTCTGTTCAAGGTCACGTGAGCTGACCGGAAGGGGAGGAGCCTCAGGCTCCCTGTGTTACATTTGTTTTATATTCATCATGTCAGGGAGGGAGGTAGAGGTCATCCCATCTCCGTGGACGCCAGGGCTGTGTCTCTGATTGGTGTGTGCTAAACACATGACCAGGATCCACAAACACCCGCTGGTGTTAACGGAGCCGACGGCGTGCAGAACTTCACTTTGAGGCCGGGTCGCGTGGGACATACGATGGAGTCAAGGACTCACAGAGTGCTTTCGTTTTGTCTTGGTAAGTTTGCACCTCACCTTCCTGCCTCCAGAAACTAAACGAAGGTTTCCAAACAATCCTTTAAGGAAATTAGTTGCGCACATTTTTAAAACATGTTCAAAGTTCCTGCAGCACAGATTTGAGGCCCTGAGTCGTTTGCAAGAGAACGAGAAACCCTTGCAGAGGTATGGAGGTATTTAGGAGACCCCTCACTGCTACCGTCCGCAACCCCATAAGGCCATTTTTCAAATAAGGCAGCCATTCTGGGTTTCATGACCATGTGCAACACGTTGTTTGAAAGAGTCGGCTTAACTGTTATTCAAAACGCAGCTAAATAAAATATGAGATGCTACCTGAGGAGGAGAGGGAGTCACTCTGGGGTCCAGACGGCCCGCAGGCCAACATTTGGTTCCTCTTTAGCGATGCTCATTCCCCTGAAGCTCAGATGAAATTAAAACACGTTAATCATCCTCATCCGACCAATTCGCACAACTTAAAATATCATAATCCCTAATCTGCATCCTACCTGCAGGTGTGTCTGATTCCTTTTCCACAGGTGGATCATCTCTGTAAAAAATAAACACACAGCACAAATAATGTCAAAGCGCTTTAAAGGGGACATCCTGCACAAATATGACCTTTTAGCATGTTTTTGTGCTGCGAGGTAGTACAGGCCTAACAGGAGCCATTAGCGTAGGACACCCCTCCCCAGTCTAGTACATACCCACCAAAGATGTGAAGGATCTGACGTTTCGGTTTACCGAGACGCGGAGCAAGGACTCGTTGGAGGAAGTCTGGATAAATCGTGCAGCGCAGCTTTGGCTAACACTACTACTTCGTGTTCAATGGCCGTGTCCCAGCAACAACCAGTAAAAACCGTTTGGTGTGTGTGTGTGAACCAGTTTGATCGCCGAGTAGCTCGGTGTGGGTCGGTGCAAGCAGGACTAGCCCGTACACTTCTTCTGATGAGGGAGCTGCACCTCCTCCCTGTGCCAAGTCAGCAGAGGAGGGAGCTGCACCTCCTCCCTGTGCCAAGTCAGCAGAGGAGGGAGCTGCACCTCCTCCCTGTGCCAAGTCAGCAGAGGAGGGAGCTGCACCTCCTCCCTGTGCCAAGTCAGCAGAGGAGGGAGCTGCACCTCCTCCCTGTGCCAAGTCAGCAGAGGAGGGAGCTGCACCTCCTCCCTGTGCCAAGTCAGCAGAGGAGGGAGCTGCACCTCCTCCCTGTGCCAAGTCAGCAGAGGAGGGAGCTGCACCTCCTCCCTGTGCCAAGTCAGCAGAGGAGGGAGCTGTAAGAACTTTAAAACAAAGACTTTTGGTTTTCGTCACAGTTAAGCATCAGCTAGCTTGGCTCAGAAGACTTCAGTCCTGTAACTAGCGTGGCGCTAAGATTAGCATGTTTTTATGTCAGTGTTCAAACACATGCGGGTGCATGTAGAACACAACATCAGTGCTTTAAGTATAACGCTGTTGGTGGAGAAAACAGCCTAGCTAAAACGTCGCTCATCGCCATCAGTGATGGGTGGCTGGACTGCAGAGCGATTCAGACGCAGGTCATTTCAAACGACTGTCAGTGTTTACATTACATCTCAGTCGATCCAGGTCAATCCATGAAAATAAACTGGGAGCCTTCATCCTAGTTTACATGTAGGTTAGAAAACTGAACTGGTCCATCTCCGGTATGGTAGGCGGTGACATGTGCCCTTGCATGCAGCCGTTTTCCGGCTAGCTCATAGCAACACAAGTAGTAAACCAACGCTGGCAGTAGTGAAGCAGGCGGGTGAAAACAGAACATGTACAACAGCTAAAGGAATGGACAACACTGCAGCACAGTTTCTCTGCGTCTCGTCAGGCGGAAAACTCGGTGACAATCGGGCGCACACAGCGAGGTAGCCGCTGAGCTAACGGCCGTGCGAGGCTGTTAGCTCAGCGGGTTGCTCTCGTGTGCGGCAGGCTTTGTTCTTGCTGTTTGCTTCTCCGGCCTCAACTACCCACTGACAACAATTACATACAATCTATGTAACATGTGTATATATAGAAACTGAACAGTCCTTCCTGTAGAGAGACACTCCAACACCAGCAGGCTTTCCAAAAGCATGCAGCTTCGATACTGGCGAGGCCGGTTCTGGCTCACCAACAAGCCAGTGTTTAGAAACGAGGAACAGAGACCAGCTGTTTCACTCCCGTTGCTTTAGAGCGTTCAAATATGCAAGTTTCTGGCACAGATCACCCCAGATCTCAGCCTGCTAATTATGACTGTTTTTCTAAAGGATTTCACACGGTGTTAAGAGGATTTAGGCAGCTTTCCTCCTTCTGTAACACCGATCAGCCTGACTCTCTCCCTGCACCACCCGCCACCCATCCCTTCCTTTGTAAAACAATCAGAGAAACTCAAAAATGACGTCAAAACGTTTGTGTCAACAGGACAGGAGTGGGTAAACGGAGGAATGCAGGTGGTATACAAAGTTCTTATGAGGTGGACGAGAGGAAGTGGCAGCACAGGAGAAGGCCTGCAAACAGGGAGGGTACCCACCACAAAGAAATCTCAACGCCGCCCAAGAACAGCGTCTTGGTTTGGTTCAACAGACAAGTGAAAGGGAGAGATGCTGAAAAGGAAACGAGGTACAAAGGGTTGATGAGAAGGGATTTGGTGGACAGATGTTTGAGTGTGTTCTTTCAGACGAGCGAAGCTAGCGTTCGCTCTCCAGGAAGAGGACGGCCTTTCAGGAATGGAAGCAAACAGACACAAGACCCTTCACTGTTGGTGAATTCTCCGGCGAGAGTGAGACAGCAGGGAAGCTTTTATTTACTTACTGAGGATTAGTGAGCCATGGAGGTCTCTGTTGCCTTTACTAAACATTAGACTTGGCTCCTCTGAGTGTGATCGATGGAATCCACCACACGAGTCATCCCGATGAAGACACGGTCATCGAGACTTTTGGCTGCTTTTACAGGTGTGGTCTCCTTCAGTTAAGTAAAGAAAAAAAAGGGACACAAAAATACCTTGAAGCTGTTATTAATAACAAAAATGACATCAAATGCACTCATCAAGCTCAGATGCAGATTCTGAATTGGGTTTGAAGAGAATTATAAAAATGAAACAATGACCTGGACTTTAAAGATGCAATATGTAAGAACAAAGTGAGAATAACACCATGTGGTGAACTATGGTTACTGCAACCATTTTCTCACTACGGTTCCGTGGGCTTCATGACTGTTACAGCTACGGATCAGCACCACACGACTCTAGACGACGAGAGAAGACGAGCCACACACAGCAAGCTGATCAATACACCGCCCTGCTTAACAAAAGTACACACCTAGACTTTTATGAGCAAACAGGTACGTCAAATTGCATTTTTCACGGGTTGGGCGTCGGAATGAGCCTCCACACCACACATCACGTCTCTAAACCTGATCTTCACCTGATCTTCATCCATGAATTAGGAGATTGTTTTGGGCCACTGCTGTTAAAAAGCGAGGCGTGAACCAGTGATATTCCTGCAGCACACACTTCAACAGCGGATTGTGAAAGAACGGATGATGCTGGAAACACGCCGATTCTCCCTGATGAGAGAAAGGAGGCTACTCTTTCTTTTGGCATTTACAAGATAATTGAGCACAATGTTCTGCAAAAATGCTCAAAACTGCTGGCAGCCAGGGCGTTTCTGATCAGGAAACGGCTGGTAGTGCGTGAGTTAACGTCACTCATCCAAATCAAAATAACATTTCTGTGTGTCCACATATGAAGAAGAAGAAAGACCATTTCTATAGCGCCTGTCAAGATAAAAATCACGAGGCGCTTCACAAAAACTAAAAATGTAAAAATATTTTTTTAATTAGAAAATGATTAAAAATATATTTTTATGAGCAAAAATAGACAATCGTGATTAAAAATGTTAAGAAAGAGAGAGAGTGAACAGGAAAGAGGGAAACCAGTGGATCCTGAGGAAGGTGGAGTAGGTGGGGAGAGCAGAATAAAGAGAGAGAGGTGAAGAAGGTCATACAAAAGCCTGCTTGAACAAGTGAGTCTTCAGCTGCTTTTTAAAGGAGACCACTGAGTCCACTGGTCTCAGGCTCAGGGGGAGAGAGGTCCAGAGTCTGGGGGCCACAGCAGCAGATGATCTGTCACCTTTGACCTTTAGCCTGGTGCTGCACAACCAGTAGGCTTTGATCACTGGACCTCAGGGACCTGCTGGGGGTGTAGGGACTAAGAAGATCACCAATGTAAGATGGTGCTTGTCCATGTAAGGCCCTATAGACCAGAACCAGGATCTTGAAATGAACCCTGAAGTTGACTGGCAGCCAGTGAAGCTGGAGGAGAAGCGGGGTGATGTGGGTGTGTTTGGAGGACTTGGTCAGAAGCCGAGCACAGGCGTTCTGAACCACCTGTAGACGGTTCAGGGAGGTTCTGCTCAGACACGTGAAAAGAGAGTTACAGTAGTCTAAGCGTGAGGAGATGAAGGTGTGGAGAACTGTCTCAAGTTCAGAGCGGGACAGAATGGGACTCAGCTTAGCAACGTTCCTGAGATGGAAGAAGGAAGAGCCAACAAGAGAACTGACATGAGAATCCAGGGTGAGAGCTGGGTCAAAGGTCACGCCAAGATTCCTGACAGAAGGTTTGGTGTGGGAAGCAAGCTGACCAAGAGAGTCTCTGACTTTGGGAACCAGCTTGTCTGGGGCACAGATGAGGATCTCAGTCTTATCTTCATTCAGCTGAAGAACGCTCCCACCATCCAGGTAGCTGCTGCAGTTCTGCAGCTGCAACCATCCACAAGTAAACGGCACGGTAGAGTTCAGCCATTCACAACTATTGTGTTTTTTTGAGCCCGACTTGACTGTGAGCGTGCTACATGCTAGCATTAGCCAACCTTCCTGTAGTTTCACTACAAAGTATTATGGGCTATTTAGTTTTAACTTTTTATAACTATTGCGCCAAATTTTATTTTTATTTTTCAATCAAATAAAACCTTCTTGCACACATCGTAGAACAAACTATTTAATCATGAGCCAGACCAAGGCTTTCTAGGGTGGAGGGAAATACTGGACACCAAAGCGAGAGACTCTAAAGCAAATCTGAGCCAACACGACCAAGAGGGAAGCCTGGAAAATGCTGAAGGATAGTATCCACGTGTGAAATATCTCTCATTCTCACTTGATGGTGCTTTAGAAGAGAGCCTAGGGAAAAAACCAGGACATACTTTGTGGTAGAAAATCCTGGAAGTGTGAGATAGCATGTCTCTGTTGCTGAGCCCCTCAGCTGTAATGGAGGTGTACGGAGAAGAATGGCCAAGGGTAAGGGAGGGTTAGAAAACCGTGGTTGTTTCTATTAATGTGACCTGAAGCGTACTTTATACTCCTCCATCAGCAAGTTCGCCCCCACACACACGTATGGGCGGAGACGTTCTACTGCGTGGTACTTTTTCTGCGAGATGTTCTTCAGTCTGCTCCGCTTCAATTTGCCACTAAATATATTTGGCACTCACTCTATTTGTTTGAGGGGGCAATGGCAGTGCTGCTACCGAGGTTAGAGGAAGTGGCTTCCTGACCAATCACAGTCTTGCAGTCTTCGCCACTATTGATGAATAGTTAGAAATGTGGCCTCTGCTCCATCTGCCCTTGTGAGCCTGCTGGAGAGCATTTGTGACCACCGATAATGGCGTTGCGTGCCTCTGCATCTCCGCAGATGGAGAAGTATAAACTAGACCTAAGTGTCATCTACAGACTTCTCCTTTCACGAGTGACTAAGCATGTCATCCATCTCAAACCCTCTCTGTTCTGATAGATCTTTGCATCGCAAACCCAAATGGAGTCAACTCTGAGGATGATGAGCACAAGTTCATGTCCATGTCTCTAATCAAATACCTGATCACAGAAGTGTTCTCAGAATGGTTCAAACATTGATTTGTGCCTTAAGTCGGAACTAGCCTGGCCTGCCAGACTCCTCACAGAGAAAGGGTCTGGGAACTCTCCTATTCCAATAACCCCACCCCCTGAGAATTCTACCCGAGCCAATCAGAGCTGAGTAGCGTGTACGTCACACACCACAAAATGGCGACTGAAGTGGAGTTCGCTGTGGCTCCTTCCTCTGTTCTAGATGATTTGGACACGTCTTTATAAACCCAACAAGTCGAAGCGCTAAAAGTCTTTTTGCTAAAGAAAGATGTCTGCGCTGTCGCCAGACGCCATTTTTGACTGCAGCTAAGAAACTACGGCGTGGCGGACGTAACACACAACGACACCGTTTCTCATAAACAACGAAGACAGCGATGGAGTTCGCTATGGCTCTTTCCTCCGTTCTAAAGGACTTGAATGTATTTAAAACCACAACAAGTAGAAGCGCTAAAAGCTTTTATTTTCTAAAAAATAAAATAAAATAAAAGATGTTTGCGCCGCTGCCAGACGCCATTTTTTTACTACAGCTGAAAAATTAAAGCGTCGCGCGGTACAGTCGGCATTTCTGTCTTTTTTCTGATTGGTTATTTTTGAGCCGGCTAGTCCCGCCCCTCATGTGCCTCTCTGCCTGTGCGTTACCAGACTCTCTCTCTCTGTGCAGAGTTGAACAGAGCATGAGTCTGGCAGGCCAGGCTAAGTCGGATCTATCCAACAGCTGTTTCATGCAACACATCCGGTCCAACTGATGCCGACGTTACCCCGTCAGCACGCATACTCCAACACAAACAGTGCTTTTAGAAAGGATCTGTGAGTCGGTCGTCTTCGGCGGCAGTCTCCCTGGAGTCTCCGCGCTCCGGGCGAGACCTCTGGATCTCCGGGGCTTGGAAATCCTCCACCTTCTGTGGGTCTTTGGGGGGGGGGGGTCTGTGGCCCCTCACACTCACTAGCGGACACTCCTATAGATAAACCTAACCTTACACACATGTGCTCACATGGTGCTCTCACAAGGATGGACTTGTGCATGTTTGACACATAACCGAAGGCTGTGGTTGGCACTAAAATCACTATGAATTATTACCGTGTGCTTTTTCAGAGAATGACGGGGGGCTCATGACCTTTGAACCTCAGAAGCTCTTGTCTACAATATTATTCTAGATGTTTATTCATGACTTTGGTTGGTTTATTTATTCAGGCTGTTGCTCTGATGAACATGTTTAGCGTTCCCATGTTTCTGGCATGCTGTTGAATAATAATATTAATCTGAACGTTTTCATTTCCAAATAAAATTGAAGATAATTCAGTTGTTAGACTGTAGTTGAGAATGGATTAGAAGGGTAAATCAGCCAGTTGTTCTACCACAGCTGGCACGTCCACACATACAGTTTTGTGAAACTGAGCTAATCACAGACTCAAGAGAAAACATAGAATTGTTGTTTAAAAAGTTTCTTTTCTTGCGTCTAAACCTGGCTTGGTTTGTCCTGCACAGAAAGCTTTGACCAATGGAGGAGTCGTTTTCATGAGCCGTGGGCAGAACTGTGAGAACACGGGCTTTGGCGAGTCACCACAGGGTCTGACACAGGGATGCCAGTGCCAAGGCAAACAGTGTGACTTCATCCTATGCTAGCCCACTGAAGGACAAGTGGACGCTGTGAGCGCAGGGAGGCTGCAGAACTGGGCCAACATGATTCTCATCACCAGTGTGTGCAGGCAGGAATAAAGAGAGGCTCACAGGAAACATAAGCAACTGTTGCTGCTGAGCGACAATAGTGGAGCTATTTAAATGTTACAGAACCTAACAGTAGGAGCAATGGGCCAGACGGTGACAGGGTCCCTAGGGCTTACAGAGATCCACCTTGGGGGGTGGCAGACCACAGGTTAGAAACCACTGCTGTGATCCCGGGCAGACAGGCGCAGACTGGCGAGAAATGGGGTTGATAGGGAGCGGCTGGATGATGCTGTCCAGAGCTCCTGGTTCTGGTTCGTGATAATAAGTCATTTACCACAGTGAGAAAAAGATGGTGCAATCCAGCCTTGTTAGTGAAATGTACTGCAGGGATGAAACACAAATTAACCTTGGTGTTCATTCAGGGAATTGGTCCCGACCCAAAGTGGAGACAACCATGAGACCGAGAAATGGTAAAAGTGTAGAGAAAGCAGTTTGTTTACTTTTAGGGTGGGACTCAGATGTCTCATGCTTTGTGCGTGTGTGTGTGCGTGTGTGTGTTGGGGGGGGTCCAGGTGTTGAGTACCAGCAGCCTGTAATAGAGACGTGGTGGGAAAGCAGCAGTGACACCAGTGGGCTCCATGATAGATGTACTCTTTGACAAATGGACCCTAGAAATAATTCCATGTATGCACTGCTGCTTCTTCCAGACTCACTCATTCATTTAGACATTCACTCACTCATAAAGACACTCGCTGTAGAGAATGCATAATGAACAGCGGGTGTCTAGTTCTCCTGAAACTTCCCTCAGAATAAAAGGTATCCCAACAAAAAGCAAAAGCACCAGACAAACTGAGCCGAAAC
>SSNQ01034530.1:557367-567367 GCA_006942095.1 Nothobranchius kuhntae | reverse complement strand
TATACATGTATATACATACATATACATGTATATATGTATATACATACATATACATGTATATATGTATATACATACATATACATGTATATATGTATATACATACATATACATGTATATATGTATATACATACATATATATATATATATATATATACATATATATACATATATATATATATATATATATATACATATATATATATATATATGTATATACATATATACATGTATATATGTGTATATATATATACACATGTATATATATATATATATATATATATATATATATATATATATATATGTATATATACATATATATATACGTCTATATGTATATATATATATGTGTATATACACATATGTATATACGTATATATATGTATACACGTATACGTATATATATATATACACATATACGTATATACATATATATCTACATATATACGTATATACATATATACATATATATATATATATACGTATATATATATATATATATATATATATATATATATATACACACATATATACATGTATATACATATATACATGTATATATATGTGTATATATATATATATACATGTATATATGTGTGTATATGTATATACATATATACAACAATTGGTTGGTCTAAACAAATGGTAAATGGCCTGTATTTGATATTGCGCCTTCTGGAGTCCTGCAACCCCCCAAGGCACTTTACAACACAATCATTCATTCACCCACACACACATTCACACCCTGATGGTGATGAGCTACATTGTAGCCACACCTGATCTGAGGCGCACTGACAAGAGGCGAGTCTGACGTGCACAGGTGCCACCGGTCCCTCTGATCACCATCAGTAGGCAAGGTGGGTTAAGTGTCTTGCCCAAGGACACACCGACAGCGACAGACTGAGTGGGACTCGAACCTAACTTCATCAATTTCCCTCTGGGATTAATGAAGTATTTTTGAATTGAATTGAATTGAATTGAACCTGCAACCTTTGGATTGCGGGGTGGGCACTGAAGTCCTGTGCCACCATCGCCCCTAAACAAATGACAGAAGTTGGCAGGTTGACGTCAGCGGTGGAGCACAGGAGTGTATTTTGGGACGTCCTATTTGGGGCGACAGGATGCTTGACACCATTTATTATAGTTATCGTTCTAAAAGGCCCAATCAGTACATTTTAGAGTTCTGTTAAAAAGCTGACCCTGAAGTTTGGAGCCCTTTGTGGTCAAGCTACCTCTTACTCAGCTGGCCTCTACTAATTTACTCTCCAATGCACCATCTGAGATCTGAAGGTCCAGTCTGTAAATGAGGTGGTGTGGACCCAAGTTGTTTTTACTAGACTGGTGGGGAAGCATGTTTCCAGATCCCGACAGAGAATGCTGTCGTTGTGTCCTTGGGCAAGACACTTAACCCACCTTGCCTGCTGGTGGTGGTCGGAGGGACCGGTGGCGCCAGTGCTCGGCAGCCTCGCCTCTGTCGGTGCGCCCCAGGGCAGCAGTGGCTACATCGTAGCTCATCCCTACTGATGTGTGACTGTAGTGTAAAGCGCTTTGGAGTCCTCTGCCTCTGAAAGGTGCTTCACAAGTGTGTGTCATCTATCATTACAGTTTACTTTAAATGAACTCGGACTCTAACTGTCAGAGGCTTGTTATCCTGAAAGCCGTCTTCAGGTCTCGAACCAACCCGCCAACAAGACTTGCTTCAGCTTCAGTCTCGCTCCCATGCTGCCTCATTGTCACGGGGGCTGATAAATATTTACTCTTCCCAGCTTGGCAGGGAAATGAGTGGGAGGGGACAGAGACTCATTGTGACCAAGGGGTCAGAGACACTGACGGGCCAGCAGGGTCCTTCCCTCCCCACTGACACCAATACATGACCAGCTCCTCCATGGGACAGTGGGATGTGTGTGTGCATGTGGGTGTGTGTGTGTGTGAGGATGAAGAGAATGGCTGCATAACAGACACAAACAGACAGTCAGGAGGGCGACCACGGAAAGAAAAAGGCCTGGAGGATGAAGAGAGCACTTTAGAAAAGGAGTGTGAGGAAGAGGCGTCTTTGAGAGATGTGAACACGAGGGACCACCGGTGGAAGTCGGGACAACAGAGCAAAGATCCACACAATGCAGACCAAAAGAAAGATGCACTGGTGTTGTGAAGACACATGTCCCTGCAGGCATCCTCTCCCCACTAGTCCAGTTCTTTACCAAAGAAACCCAAAAATCACGTTTTAAAGGGCAAAAACAAGTCAGATTTGCGTTTAGAAACCATTTGTTTTGTTGTTAGTTCCTAAAAAAAATAAAACAGGGGGGGAAAACAGCACTGGGACAAGTCAGGAAATACAGAAAGACCATTTTGTATTAGCTGGTCAGAACCTTCAGGGAACCGCCCTAGACTTTAGCTCATCCACCCACACCATGACTGCAACGAGCGCTGCTGTTTACTTTGTCCAATCAGACACAAGTGCTTCCATTAGAAGTGGTCTTTACAGTTAGAAGCTTCTATCTGAGCTTCTAAATGGCATAAGAGACTTTGTTGGGGTTCAAAATGGCCCAGAAGCCCTGAAAAATGGCCAAATAAAGCCCTACAATGGGCTCACGATTTTTGTGGTCGGTTGATCTCGTTGATCTGCTTAGTTCAAAAGTAACTCTTGAAGTGAAAAAGTAGAAAGCCAGCAGCAGTTTTCCTGGAGGATTGAGAGGAGACGCAGGAAAATCAGAGACAGACAGGACTGGAAAAGGTAAAGGTAGGTGGATTTATCCCACTACATCGTTCTACCTTTATAAAGCAATCACTTCTAAACATGTTATATTTACATATTTCATACAATTCAGATCACTTTCAAAACTCAGTCCCACACCCAGGGGCGCTTCAAGCTGTTTTGGGAGCCTGATCTCACTGGGCTCCCCCGGAAGCCTCTGTGTAATTCACCCATTCATGCTTCTCCATGTGCAGCGGTATGGAGACACGCCGTCAACACAAGCGCTCTGCAGACACCTACAGAAACATGCCCAGTTTTTAACCGTCTGCTGAAAGTTATGGAGAGCGCTAGCCCGTGATTGGTTAGCACGCCACTTCTGTTTCGTTCGTAAACGGCACTGCTATTAAAACATTTTTAACTAGTGTTGAAGATAAGTCCGTGAGCACGGAGCAGTTTGAAGAACATCTTGTGGGAAAAGCCCGACAAAATGAAAACGTATACAAAATTCTGTTGAAGTACAAAGATGTGCATCAAACCTTCTCCTCATCCGCAGTCTACCGTTGTGCTATTACGAGTTGCAAACCGTGTTGCTAACTCACTGTTAACTGGATATTAACCATTAAGGCCTTCATTAACCAGTTAAGTAAATTTAGCAAAACGCACATCCCTACCAGCGGCCGAAGGGTTGTAGGTTAGATCCCAGCTCAGTAACATTTTGATTTGAGTCTCTTTAGGATCCACCGATTGATGGGCAAAGCCATTAATGGCGACTGAACACGACAACTTCCCAGGGAAGAAACTATTTATTCACCGTCCGTTTTCTCACTTTTCACCACGATGATTCATTTAACATGTTTGGTGGTGTGCAGGTACAGGTGGTGTGCAGGTACAGGTGGTGTGCAGGTACAGGTGGTGTGCAGGTACAGGTGGTGTGCAGGTACAGGTGGTGTGCAGGTACAGGTGGTGTGCAGGTACAGGTGGTGTGCAGGTACAGGTGGTGTGCAGGTACAGGTGGTGTGCAGGTACAGGTGGTGTGCAGGTACAGGTGGTGTGCAGGTACAGGTGCAAAGCCACAGTCAGTGGAAACGCTAAACAAAGCTAGTTTCTAAACATAAGTGTGTTTCATAAATAGTTATTCTATCAGTTTTTGTATTTTGGAGTGATGACCATATAACAGATGTGCTTATGTAGCGTTCCTCTTCTATTTGTGTGTGTGTGTGCGTGCGGGGGGGGGGGACGGACACAGCAAACCCAAGATTAAAAGCATCTGTTATGGATCAGTCACTGAGACTTTCATTTAAACATTTATTACCCGTCAATATTAATAAGTGTTTTCATTACACAGGGCGAGGTCGATCACTAATCACACCGTAGACGCTTTTAAAATCATATCTGGCTGCAAAGCCACCTTCCAATGAGCTTACACACCGATACCACACCTGTTTCCCATTTTCTCCAGGAGTTTCTCAAAAACTTTCCAAAGGATAAAAAACCATTAAGAAACACAACCGATTGTTAAAATCAACAAAACATTAAGTTTAATGAAGAGATGATCTGGAGCGATCGCAGCTGAGCGTTCTAATGAAGCAGCGTTGGTCTGCCAGCGTGGGATTACGGGACATGAGCTGGCTGCTGGAGGCGTTTTCAGATAGACCGACTGTAACAGATAAACATCCCCAAACCACTCATTAGGCTACTAAAGGCTGGTGGATCACCTGAGGCATTTGGCGATGGAGCAACAGTCCTTAACAACACTCCATGATCAAAGCGAAGCGGTCCGGTCCGTGAGCTGACGGAGACACAATGAGCCCAAGTGTACAATCATCACATATTCAAGGGGTTCCCAGTCAAAAACAGCTGCACCCAGGGATGCTTCCCCTCCATCTTCCATGTTTTACAGTCAGTTCAAAGAAGAGGCATACACTATACAGCAGGGCTGGGGTAAAGGATTATTTTTAAAACGATTATTCTGACGATTATTTTATCAAATAGTCGACTATTCTAATGACTATTTACACAATTAATCCAAGGATTATTTTTCTATTGCACAGTTAATAAAAACCAAAAAATCTAATAAATTCCTCAAAAAAAGTGATAAATTCTTACTGTAAGAGAATAAACACTACAGGCCTTCCATTTTGTATAACACTGCTTTTATTGTGTTGGTTGGTTATGTTCTGGTGACGTGTAGAACGTGGGAGAGCAGGCTGCTGCCTGAGAGGTGGTTGGAGACAGAGTGTCTCCATGCTGCTTGTTTTGGTCACTTATGAGCGTGAGGCGAGTGGTGTTACAACCCTTCCTGGGGAGTTTGGCTCGTGTGCAAAAAGGAAGGGACAATAACGGGATTTAAAAGTTAAAATGATGATCAGGTTTATTTACATCTACAGAAAAACATAAATCTTTCCATCCACAGGTTGGGAATAATAAAACTAATTCTGCCTGTGGGGAATTAAAACAAAAGTACAAATAACCAGAGATGTCCCACTGGGCAAAGATTACTGGGTTCTGGACCAAAATAAGGGTCTCCAAAGGTCCAAACTCTAATCTGGGCGGTTAAACAAAACTCAGGTGATATTTTAAACTAAACCGAAAACCCACAACACTCTAAATGTAATAAAAGACTATAATGTCCATGTTTTATTGTTCTTTTATTGAAAGTGTTTTATCCTTTTCCTTAGCCTCATGGTTTGGTCAGGCAAATCTTAAACAAAAGGAAACACTGAACAGGATAGTAAAGTGGTCGGGTCGCCTGCTTGGAAAACAAGTGAAAAGTGTGGCACAACTGTACAGTGGGCAGGTAGACAGAATTGCCAACGCTATTGTTAGGGACACGGGCCACCCACTGCATGCCCAGTTTGCCCTCCTGCCATCAGGACGGAGATTTATTGTGCCTAAGTGCAGGACCAAGAGGTATAAAAGGAGCTTTATTCCTGAGGCAGTAACAATTCTCAATAAGAAATGAGTCTAGCATGGCTACTTTACTTGATTTTATCTCTATTTATTCGTGGATTGTTTTTATACTTTTTGTATTTTTATGGATGTGTGTATATTTTGTGAGTGTGTGTGTAACTGGGCGCTAATTCTCATGTCACATGGCAAATCAAATTTACCTTCGGGTACTAATAAAGTTACCTTGACCTTGACCTTGAAAGGGAGATCTGCACCACAAAAAAGATGAACTCTAAACCAAAACGTAACAGCTTATCCAAACGCAAGAAGCTGTTAGCGAAGATGCTAACAGTAGCTTTACCAACGTTAAGTTCAAGTTACCAAGTTTAAATAAACCAAAAACACCCAGCAGCAAACAGACCAGCACGGAGAAGAGACTGCTACCACCAAAACAGCTCTCCTCATGTCTGAAAGAAGCTCCTTCATGAAGGGAGAAACGCTCCCGGTGATGTTCTACATCTGCGGTAGACACGAAGCAGCGCATCTGACCCCGGAAGTTGTTGTCCGTTGCCGGGAAACGAAGGCGGGCAAAACAGGAAAGGAATCTAGTAGCGGACGGACATTGTTCCGGGTCTTCGGTATTTGGCGGAGATGTTAGTGAAGGCGGAGAAGAGGGTGAACTAGAGGAGAAACATGCAGATTCCACCTCTATTCACAAACTCCTGGGGATGCAACATGTGGGCGTGGTGCGTCAACTTCCGGATCTGACGTCGACGAATTTTTAGAATCGAGTCGTCGACGTCATTGACGCTTCGCTACAGCCCTACTATACAGGTATGACAGAACTCTTCCTCCAATCAGAGCACCCAGCCAGTTGGTCACAAATGTTTTTACACTTGTCTTGAACTCTAATCTGAACTCCTGAAGTCCGAGCCGGACAAAGCAACGAGCACACAGCTCCTGTCGCCTGCAGCAACAAGGCAAACAGCAACAAGAGATTGTGTTTGTCTGGATCCGTTTTTAACTTTAACTGCATCCTTGCTAAATATAAAATCATCTAGAACTCGGTCCTAAAATGAGCTGGGTGGTATGGTTCCACTGTCCTGCAAAACAAATGCTCTCAAATGTGCCGAGCTGTGAGGAAGCCAGTGTAGCGTGGAATCCAAACCAAGAATTCATCATCATCATTTCTCATCACACACTCGCTCTCAGCCGCTGAAACACACCAAAGCTTTGGGCGCCACATCAACTAAACCCATATTTAAAACACGGTTTAAAACACCTCTAAAACTAAGAAATTCTGCTGAAGAAAGTCTAAAAGAATATTAAAGATGATGAAATGAAAGACGTCCAATTTCAGCTGCAGATTCTTAAGCCTTTAGACTCTTTTTAGTCTTTTAAACTTTCCAGACTTTACGGACGTGTGTAAACGTGCTCAGAGACTCACAAGTGCAACTGTTTCAAGTACTGGGTACAAACATCACATTTGTGTTGGTCTTACTCTAATGTGATGTGGCAGCCAGTGTGAAGGAATGAGGCGTGAAGACAGACTTTGACCTGCTCAGCCTCTGAGAAGTTTAGAAATCAACTAAAGTGTTCTAAAGACAATCTGATTTAAAAGTCTGTAGAAGCAGATGGGAAGCATGTTCCTCTGTCTTCAGAAGTTATTCACTGATACCTTGCTTGCTGACCCAGCTGTAGCAAGGTGAAGAACAAACACCCTCACCTTTACTTCAGGCCTGTCTGGACTCGCCAGGCAGAGGCACGGTAACAGGAAGAAGGCTCTGCTTCTCGGCTCCCTGCATGTTTTCTTTATTAGGCTGCTTGTGACTACGGGGCGCTGATGAAAGGGGACTGACTCTCAAGCACAGAGAGCAGAGGTGGAGGGACTTTTCTCTGGGTTCACGTGATGATATCAAGACAGCAAATCATAAATAGATGTCTTGCAGTGGAGAAACCCTGTTTTAACCTCAGCTTTGTGTGGAAAGTGGTCAACATGCGACATGGCCTTTGGCCTCAGCTCACATTCAGCTGATGTTCTGACCCTCCTAACTGTGACTCAGAACCATCAGAACATACAACATCAGGGTCCGAAATTAACACTCGCCACTCGCCAAATGCGAGTAAATTGCTCCATTTGGCGAGTAAATGTTTGCACCAAATGAGTTATGTTTATCAGTCATCTTCCATGGATGTCTGATACTCCTCCCGCCTGCATGCAGCGTACACAAACGTACGCAAAACGTGAACGCCGCATCCAACGTCATTTCCACCTATCCCATTCAATCAGTTTATCAAGTTAGCAGTTAGCTTCGTGTTAAAACTAGCGGTGAAATGTGGCGGTTTTTAACTGGAGCCAGCCAGCCTTCCAAAAGAAAACTCGTCGAACTGGAAGGAAAACCACCAGGACCAGTGGCAACCAGAAGATTTTGTGAAAAGTGGCGAACCGGAGATGGCGGAGTCGTGAGACAATGGCTGCATTATGATGGCCACGTAGCGTTGCTGCCTTTCACAGACAACTGTCCCTCGGCATTCTTCAAATATCCAAAAAATGCCCGTACTTCCGACTTTGTCTTCTTTGAGGGATAATAAATGTCCCGAGTGCCGTCTCCTCTGGCCATTATTTCAGCTTTAGCTTAAAGAAAGTTTTGGTCGTAAACAACAAAGTGCGCATGTGCCGCCGGCAACTTCCAACAGATGATACGGTGGCTGGTAAGGGTCACCGCGCCTACACCGCAGCCATGGTAATTCACCGAGATTTTTTTTTAAACAAGACTGTTATTATTATTGTCAACTTTTTTACCGGGGGTTACTGCTACACCGGTTACCGTGACAACCCTAGCCCTGACACACTTTCAGATATTCTCATGGTGCAGCTGTGTTCTCCAGAGATCAAGGACTAGGACCCAAATGAGGCTTTTGCACAAAGACGGTGTCAGAAGCAGGAGGCCAGACTTCATGGACAGAAAACAAGGAGTCTGACTAGATTTCAATGAAAGAGTTCATAAAAACATCTCTAAAAATAAATAAATAAATAAATAGTAAAAATGACAAAAGAGTTGTTTTCCTTATTAATTGATGTTTTAATTATTTTGTCACTCTGTTTGGAATCAACATAATATAGAATAACATGCTTTAGGTAGATCTAAATCATTTAGAATTTTGGCCGGTAGATTTTCATCATCTACCGGCCAAGTTGGCCGGTGAGTAAAAAATTTAATTTCGGACCCTGTACAACATCTAACGGTGTTCTGACCCTCCTAACTGTGACTCAGAACCTACAACATCTAACGATGTTCTGAGTCATTAACAGGCAAGAGGAGCTAAATATTTGTTAAAAAACAGAGCATTGATCTTGTTTCAGAGAAATCAAATAAGAGATCTAAATCAACAACGTATGCATCCTAAAAACTGCGCACAGCTGTTGTTCTGACATAAAGGACTGTCTCAGCGTGTGACCGATTCACGCTAAACTCGCTCAGCTAATACAGTTCACTAAATTATTCATGCAGAATGCAATTTTGGCTCTCAATGATCACAGAAACAATAAAACAATGGAAAAAATATAANAAGAGACAGTAACAATGTTCTGACCCTCCTAACTGTGACTCAGAACCATCAGAACATACAACATCTAACGGTGTTCTGACCCTCCTAACTGTGACTCAGAACATACAACATCTAACGGTGTTCTGACCCTCCTAACTGTGACTCAGAACATACAACATCTAACGGTGTTCTGACCCTCCTAACTGTGACTCAGAACATACAACATCTAACGATGTTCTGACCCTCCTAACTGTGACTCAGAACATACAACATCTAACGGTGTTCTGACCCTCCTAACTGTGACTCAGAACATACAACATCTAACGATGTTCTGACCCTCCTAACTGTGACTCAGAACATACAACATCTAACGATGTTCTGAGTCATTAACAGGCAAGAGGAGCTAAATATTTGTTAAAAAACAGAGCATTGATCTTGTTTCAGAGAAATCAAATAAGAGATCTAAATCAACAACGTATGCATCCTAAAAACTGCGCACAGCTGTTGTTCTGACATAAAGGACTGTCTCAGCGTGTGACCGATTCACGCTAAACTCGCTCAGCTAATACAGTTCACTAAATTATTCATGCAGAATGCAATTTTGGCTCTCAATGATCACAGAAACAATAAAACAATGGAAAAAATATAACACAAATCATTTAGTCACATTCTTCCAACAGACACATGCTAACAGGTGGCAGAATGAGGGCAAAACAAAGTCAAATATGCACCGCCATTTTTTTCTGTTATGACCACCAGTGTTTATCCATACTGTTCTATTTCCAAGCATCAACACATTTTTATTCACACCCACTTCCTGTTTGTACCTCCAGGCATTCATAGCAGCTTTTCTCCTCTTTTATAGCAGCT
>SSNQ01034530.1:544867-552367 GCA_006942095.1 Nothobranchius kuhntae | reverse complement strand
ACATGATCAAATGGAGAGCTCCACTGCAGGCGGTGGAAAAGGTTGGATATGCTAGCTTGACTTGTCACAACAGTTTTTCTGCACAGTTTAGATTTGGCATTTAGCTTGACATCATCCTTGATGAATCCAGAATGTTCCATTCCATTTTATTTGGAAAGCACACTTCCACACGGCCGAGGCCAACCAAAGTGCTGCACAGTAAAAGACACTTCTGGATTCATGCTTGATTAATCCAAAATGTTGTCCAAGAATTGATGAAGCATCGTTCTACCTCCGCCACATCGTCCTCCACTTCCTCACCGTCTATTTGCCTCCCAGGTTCAGACTGGTTGGGCAGAGTCAGGCGACTACAACTGAAAAATGACACCAGTTATAGTCTAAGGTTGGAAGTTATGTAAAGATTCTCCAAGCGATACTCGTCAGTCTAAAAAACGACGATGGGCGATACATTTGTGTGTTTAGATATTCTGTGGGCCTGACACGCTGCAAGGGGTGCTCAACCAATCACAACCATTCTCACTTAGTGAAAGCAACCATGTTGGTCCCACGTGAGACTTTGCTGTTTTCTGAACCTCACTGGCTATTTGATGCAACTATAAACTGAACTGTAGTTGGCTCGCGCTACACACGTGATGATAGAGCTGATATATTTTATAGCTGATGATTTTAAGCCACCATTTGGATGCTAACAGAAGTTATGACATACGCATCTGAGGGAAATTTAGAATGCTTTCCGTGGTTAAATATGTTGGATGGTGAATATGAGACTTGTTGCGGACCAACCATTTTATTGGAGTACTTTTAATTGGACTCCTGAATGTAAAAAGACTAATCCTGTTGGAGATGACCCTAATCTGTCACTGATCAGAAGCTTTCAACAGCAAGTTGGACGTTATATTGGATTTGAGAGTGGTTTACAATGCCTACAGCTATGGTTGAAACCCTGACTGTAGAACAAGATGTGCAATATCTATATCTAAACTGAACAAGTGCAACAAAGATGCTGACATGTGATGTCCAATTCATGAGACTAATTTAAGAAAATATCACTCATAAGAAATGATCGTCGGAGGTTTATCGTCCACCTCCACTGGCAGACAGGATCAGGGACAAATACTCTTCATCCGCTCATCTCAGACAGGAGTAAACATAAAAATCTTAGTATGAAGTACGTTCTTTAAAGGGTCACTATGTGAACAAAGCTGTAGTGGCCCTTCTGGACAGTTCCCACTGATCCATGATATAGCACAATTTTACAAGCTAGTAACGTCTAGAGTTTAGTCAAAGAAACACTGAAGACTGAACATTTTTCCACAAAGGCACTCAAGTCAAAGTAGGAAAAGAGGAGATAAAAGATCTGAGATACATGAATTCCAGCCAAGAAACCTCTACCCTCTTTACTCGTGTCTTTGATCAGCTGTCTGATTCCAGACCAGATATGTAAATTGCTACAAGACCAGACCGATTTAAAACGGGGAAAATAAGAAAAGATTAAGGCAGTATCAAATTACGTCCAGATACCAACATGGACGATCTCCAGCAACGAGAGCTGCACAGTGGAGGCAGAAAAGGACCCAAAGACCAAAACAGCCATTAAAAGCCAAACAAGTTCAATGATCTTGTCATGGGAGGATTTACGTCAGAGTAGGGCTGAACTAGCCTAGTGAACTGGACCAAATTGTTGCTTTGCAACACATTTATTTAGTCTGGCTTGCCAGGCTAGGGCTGAACCGTTTTAGGAAAAGACTGATTTGCGATTTTTCTATCAGAAACTGCGATTTAAGTTCAATTGACGATTTTCCGCAAACTAAGGTACAACGCTAGCCTGCCGAGCCATCCCGTAGATGGAGAGAAAAGATGGTCTAGATTCTAATCTAGTACAACAAATCATTCACATTATTATTTACTATTTACTCATACAATACAAACAATTAAAGCTATTAATATTTTCTCCCATTATTACATATATTTTTATGTGCTTGTGAAGCAGCTTGTGATTTTTATTTAGAGAGGTGCTTTATAAAAAACATGTTCTTGTTCTACTCTAAAAATGCATGGAGGAAATCTGAAGGTAGAATCAGCTTTAAAATGTATTAAACAACAAATTCTGCTCACAGGTTTCCCTGCATCACCGCGGCCGGCTGGCTGCACGATTTTCCTCACTAAACTGCTGTAAAGCCTGGCGTACGCCGCGGTCAGCTCCGTGAGAGAGACGCACAGGCGTTAGAAGAGACACGTTAGCCTGTTTGAATTAACGTGTGCCGTCAGAAACATTCAGACCATTTTTAAAAGACCAGTTGAGCTTTCAAGTCACCTAAAGCGCGCGACTCGGCACTCGCGCTGATGAAACATAAACCGAGCTTTAGAAGCGGTGCTCGCTGCAGAACCACAAAGGCGGAGCTGCACCAGAGTCAGCCCCGCCCATTCCACCAGAGTCAGTCCAATTCCTTCCAGTTGTCAGACTTTCTGGAACCGAAGAGGGTGTTATAGCTAATATCATCTAAAATGCAAGACTGAGGACGGAGTTGAGAGGTTACTTGAACCGTTTTTGTAAAGGTTCCATATAATTATTCGTTTTGGGACATATTCGGGCTTTGTCATGCAGCAAGTTATATTTATCTTGCTTAACTGGAGCATAGAAGATAGCATTAACAGTTGTAAACTAGTAACAGCCGTAATTCATGTGGGTCAGGTTAGTTTGTGATAAAATAAAAAAATAAAACAAAAACAGAAGAAGTCAGTGAGCTAGGCTGTTTGCGTGAGTGGGCGGGGCTGACTCTGGTGCAGCTCCGCCTTCGTGGTTCTGCAGCGAGCACCCTCTCAATCAGCCTGAACCTGCTGATGTGGGAGGAGTCTCTCTCTCTCTCTCATTCACCTACGGCGCCATTATTGTCGGCTCTAGCAGCGCTGTGTGTGGAAAAACAACCTGCAACTGTCAGCAGTCACCCCCTCCCCCGCGCTGGCTGTTGCCACCACCATAACACACGGGAAAACCCCGGACGTTAAAAAACTTACACAACAGATCCTGGATCAGTCAAAATCGCCAAAACCGCAGCTTTGACGGTCACTCGATCGTGCTGTTTGAAATCCCGATTTCGGTCCTAAAACGACAGATCGTTCAGCCCTACGTCAGAGGACGGATTTGACCACTGGCTGAAACTAGCTGAAGTATTACATCTATCTGCATGCGCACCAGCCACCACATGGGCCGGCTCAGGTATCCATTAGATCCAGAAGCACCATCTCATAGTCAGCAAGGATGCTTAACGGAAGTCTGAGCCTAAACAAACCCCTGACGTAACTGACTGAGCATCATCCGTCAGTAAAGTTTACTCTGAACAGTCCTCTGTAATCTCAGTGTGAAGTACAGAGCAGCACTTTATTTATTTCACCAGGTGACACGGTTTAGAAATCGTTCTCATTTACAACAAGAACCGGGCCGAGAGGCAGCAGCAAGAGCAGAACCTATGAAAACAGGATACAGCAGATTAAAAACACTCCTACAGCTACGTAAACATGAGCACCAATACCAGTGAGTCGGGAGCGATCAGGCAGCCCGACTCACTTGGATCAGAAACTGTTGATGAAATTTAGTTACTGAAGGACGATAATGTGGTGAGTTTTAGTGATTTTTGCAGCCCGTGCCAGTCATACCCTGACGTAGCCTGATGGCTGCATGTCAGTGAGATCGGGCTGTTGTTTAAACGTCTATCTTCCAGTAAAACAACAAGAAAAGAAAAGAGCAGGAAGGAGCACACATCTCTCCAGCTGCTCCTGTGTGCCTTCTCAGACCCACTGTTTGAGTTCCCAGGAGTTGGGAACAACATACTTCCAGGTCACCTACCTACTCATTACCAAAGGTCATCCTGCAGGAACACAATGCTGACCTCTCCAGCCAAAGGTCACCCCCAAAGGGGGGGATGGAGAAGAATTAGAGAGCAAGTTAGAATAAAGAAAGACGCGAAGAAGGTTGTTTCAAATTTTATTGAATCTCTATGTTGGGACTGGTCCTATTAGCACCAGCAACTGGGAAGGCAATGATCTCAGTTGGTTTTGGCATTTCTCAGACACATCAGCCCCCTCCTTAAAGCTCCCAGAGGAAGTGTGTCCCATGCCCCCACCACAAGGTATCCACCAGAGTTTGGCATTTGGCACTGGCCGGAGCAAATGCCTACACATGGCATTGCTCACAGCAAGCTCATTAGCTCCGACCCGCTGTTCTGTTCGCTCAAACCAGACTAAAGACGTGATCGGGTGGGGGAGGGGGGCTCTCTGGGCAAGACAGAACACAAGTTCATTCATTCTTCCTGTTTTTATCCAAGAAATTAGAATACAGAGGCAGTGTACACAAGGGCACGAGCGGAGCCGAGCTAATGTGGTCTGGCGTTCTGGTTACGAGCAGCCATGACGCTGACGGGGTTGAGTGTGCTGAGGGCTTACATCTGGTTCTTGTAGTAATGCTTCTGAAGTTCTGACAGTTTCCCTTTTAACAAAGCAAAGACCCGTTTCCTCGTCATCCTCGCTGTTCCTACCCCATCCTTTATTCTTTAGCTCTCTCCTTCAAGACCCTGCGAAAACTCCCAATTACCAGAAACCTGAGACGGGCTAAGAGCTGGACATGAACTTGGAATAAGCAAAACACAGGCGCCCTTAGCGTGAGCCATGCTGGACTGTGACTGAATGCGTCAGCAGGTCGTTAACCCCCCATTTCTTAAACATCAATGTAATTATGAAAGTTTCATGTGGAGGTCTTTCCGGACTAGGGGCTGAATGGCAACGAGAGCAGGAAGGAAAGGGTGCTGCCAGCATTATGCTCCACCAACAGAACCTCATGTTCCAGCCAGCAAGTGTAGAACACGTCCAGCTGTCGTCCATCAGCAGCTCTAACAGAAGAGGAAAAACAAAGTCTGGAAGAAAGAAACACCTGCAGCAGGGTGCCAGCAAACCTTTACTGGTCCCACAGCTCCTGGTGATCCACTCTATAAATCTGTTATTAGCTACAGTAGCCGGCCAAAGAGCCACCTGAACAGAACCCCGAAGGGCAAGCTGCTGCGGCCTTCAGGCTCTGGGAGTGTGATGTTGGCCCAAGCGATGATTACAGAAACAAAGAAAGATCTGTTTGTTTAATAAAAGAGGAAATAGGCAGGATGTTTGGGAAGAAGGCATCACCATGAAGCTGCCATTTATTTTAGGGATTCGTTGGAATCAGGAGAAATGACTCCTGGTTACTGCGCTATTAGGTGGTCATCAACCAAGTCCGTTGTGCTTCGGTGTTCGGAAAAGACTTAAACAAGATGCAGATGTGAATTCAGGGCCTGCGCCAGGCCTTTAGTCAACGATGAACCCTTATAGTTTGTTTGCTGTTGCAATAAATTCAGAACAAGACCATCGGTGATGGGCAAGGTCTAAACTGTAAATCACTAGTGCCAGGGTAACGGCGACTTTAACCCTGACCGCTCAATAAACCAGAATGTGGTCAACCCCAAAGACATTAACGCCACAAATCATCATTAAGTCTGCTAAATGAAGCAGCAGGGCCAAGCTACAGCCCGGAGCCTCCAGAGGTCTGTAAAGGCGCCGTGCTGAAGGTACGAGAGCGGGTGGTTCTGCTCAGCCCAGGTCTGCTGGAGGACTGTTGACACGTGATGGGGCCCAGACCCAGGAGCAGTCTAGGAGCAGCCCACGAGGGAGTGAACTGTACAGTATTCCTGTATGTGTGTTGTCCATTAAAATAACCTCCATCATTAATAACCACAAATCATTACCGCCTTCATCTATGGGAAGCACATTTAGCAATAGCTGTTCTTTTAGTGTTCACGTGCAGCTTAATGCAGGGAAAGGCGTGAACTATGTCACAGCTACCCGTTCACCCCGTTAGGCTGTTTAGTGTCAGAATAAATGATTTATATGTAAAGACCATGTGATCTAGTTGGAAATTATGATCATTTGTGACTACGGGGGGGGGAGAAGCAACAACGGATCTGAAGCTTGAGCCCTTCTTCCCAGCGGCGGAGTGCAAAGTAAGAGCGGCGTTTCACCCACAAGTTCCCTTCCACCCGAGAGCGTTTCAGATGCGTACGGAGCCTCGGTAGACCACAGGGAGCCTAACGCCTGCTGCACACAGGAAACTAAAGCGGCGTGGAACGGCAGTGCGAAGGTTTACTCGTGACGATCACGGCACAAGTGTACACCTGGAGAGTCTCAGCAGCGAAGCGGCTTCTCTGCCGCGCTCCTCGCTCGACTAGCGAGATCACACAATCCCTCGAGACTTCAAAGGTTACAGTTTGTTCATGCAATACGTCGTTAAGCCAAAAGAAGGAAATCACATTTCATATCGGTTTGTGATGTCGTATTCGATGTTGTTCCTCTCCACTGCCAGGAATAAATCCATGAAAACACACCGCTGCACTTCTGGAATGACGCTGTGAGCGAATAAGCCGTTAGGTCACACGTAAGCTTCACATATATGAAACTGCATCGCTACAATACTTTTATTTTGAAAATTACCAGGGAATTTACACTGAAACCGTGTGTGATTTCCTGTCTCGCCCGTTGATGACTGTGGTAATTGACTCATCCCAGAGGCGGCTCACGGAACAGGTAGAACCTGACCCTATCTGCAGCCGCGCGGCGTCTGCCCACGGCTGCTTTGTTACGCTCCACACATCATAATGGATTCTGTTTGAAGTGGAGCCGTTTCGCTGGCGTTCCGAACGGGGCTAAACCCCAGATCACACACGTTATACTTCTATTTGAATGAAAAGTAATGACGTGTGTTTCGACCACACCAGTCACGTACTTTGAGATGTATCAGCTAGTAAAAGTTCGTAATTAGCATGACTGCAAATCAGACATCGGTACATCGCACATATGACGTCACCACAGAATCTCCTCCCCTTCGTTTAGCGTAGATGCTACTTAGCACATGGCCAGATATATGGAAGCCGTTTCCTCCTGAAGGAAGGATTTGAATTTACAGCCTTTTTCCCTCCGATTTTCTCCATGTCTGCTTCGACGACGTCACTTTGGTTTCTGGGTTTGGGTTTTTTCTAGACGTCAGTGGTGAGAAAATCAAATAACTTTGACTAAATGTCTGCTGATCATGGAAGTGGTCTAGAAATGGCTTCTAAAGACTTTTCCAACTTGTGTCGGTCTACGATCCTGCTTCCCAAGATCATCGCTGGATTCCTCGACTTCACCGTTATTCTCAGTGACGGACGGTATAAAAAGTTCGGTCAAAAACATCCTTAAGATGCTACAAAACTAAAAAGATGCCGATCACCAACAGGACCTTGGCCTCTCTGAGTTAAATGACTTCCTGAAAGCTTCAGAACCACTCCCATCCGAGTCGGGGCCATGCATGAGCATCTCTGGCCTTTACCTACAAATCTGTGTGGAAATAGGAAAAAAAAACATTGGTTGTGTTTTTTAAACATCTCGTTACTAATATTCTGTGTGTGATGGAATTTGAGCAGGTTTGTGTGTTGACCTGCTGTCTCT
>SSNQ01034530.1:526593-541008 GCA_006942095.1 Nothobranchius kuhntae | reverse complement strand
ATTTCTATAGCGCCTCTCAAGATAAAAACCACGAGGCGCTTCACAAAAACTGAAAATGTAAAAATATAAAAAAGAATTTAGGAAATGGTTAAAAATATATTTAAAATGGGCAAAAATAGACAATTGTGATTAAAAATGTACAGAAAGAGAGAGAGTGAACAGGAAAGAGGGAAACCAGTGGATCCTGAGGAAGGTGGAATAGGTGGGGAGAGCAGAATAAAGAGAGAGAGGTGAAGAAGGTCATACAAAAGCCAGCTTGAACAAGTGAGTCTTCAGCTGCTTTTTAAAGGAGACCACTGAGTCCACTGATCTCAGGCTCAGGGGGAGAGAGGTCCAGAGTCTGGGGGCCACAGCAGCAGATGATCTGTCACCTTTGACCTTTAGCCTGGTGCTGCACAACCAGTAGGCTTTGATCACTGGACCTCAGGGACCTGCTGGGGGTGTGGGGACTAAGAAGATCACCAATGTAAGATGGTGCTTGTCCATGTAAGGCCCTATAGACCAGAACCAGGATCTTGAAATGAACCCTGAAGTTGACTGGCAGCCAGTGAAGCTGGAGGAGAAGCGGGGTGATGTGGGTGTGTTTGGAGGACTTGGTCAGAAGCCGAGCACAGGCGTTCTGAACCACCTGTAGACGGTTCAGGGAGGTTCTGCTCAGACACGTGAAAAGAGAGTTACAGTAGTCTAAGCGTGAGGAGATGAAGGTGTGGAGAACTGTCTCAAGTTCAGAGCGGGACAGAATGGGACTCAGCTTAGCAACGTTCCTGAGATGTTAACGTCCCTGGACGGCCTGGACGTCTCCGTAAGATGGTTGCACTTCCATCTTTCTTACATGTTTGGATCTCTTTGCTCCAGTATTCTGACCCATGTGTAAAGCTTTGCTGATCTTCTTGTAGCCCTCACCTTTTCGTGTACAGAAATTATTTCCTTTCTCGGATTTAGCGACATTTCTCTTCCATGTGGAGCCGTTGCTGGCAGCATGAAATGGGAGGGGCTTTTCTTTGTTAAGTAAAGCCCTTTTAAAGTCACCTGTCTGCTGGACACCTCTTAGATGAATCATTGGACTCACCTGTGGTTGAACACCTGTTAAATTGAATTTTGTAGTGTTACGTGGGGCTTTTCTCCTTAGATTATAACTGGGGTGTACTCATTTTTGCAACAAGGGCTTGAATGGATTTGTTAGGAAAATCACTTTTTTGTGTGAAAATGAACAAATCATGTTTGTAATCATCGGTGGAGTATTCTGTAGTTTGGTAGCTCGTAGAAAATGTTGATTCTGAAAGGAAACTAATAGTTTTCTGACTAATGTAGTGGGGTGTACTCATTAATGCTGAGCACTGTATGTATGTACTATATGGGAGTGTGAGCACGCAGGTGCGTTGGCATAACTATCATCCTGGCATGGTTAGTAGTAAGCATGCTTCTCATCAACCTTGATGCCCTCAGAGGAAACTCCCGAACTGAGAAAGTAAAATATCAGGAATTCAGTGGTTCAGTAAACAAAAACCCAGCTGTTAACTAAAGAAAATACCATAAAGGTGAGGTATAGCAACTTGAAAACGCCTTTCAAGCATTTTGAAAAATATATATATTTTAAGGTCCAGCCCCCTTTTATCATGCTTGGAGTTCACATCAGAAAAACGTGTGTTGAGTGCAAAAGAACCAAACAAGTTGCAGAGGTCATGAACGCGGTTGGGACAGACGAGAGGTTCCTGTCAGAAATAAATAAAAGGTTGAATCTGATCTATCGTGGAGTAACAAGGTATCGTCCACATTTTACATTTGAGGAGTCGTTCTGTTTGGAGTTTGATTTATTTGAAAATGAGAGTGCAGCCTCTTCTTGCTGTCATTCAGTCAGGTTACCTTGGCAACGCGTGTGTGATAGGGAGCCTAAGTCACTTCCGCATCGCGGGTCCCCGGAAGAACGAAAAAATGAACGTCAACGGGGCGAAAAACGTTATTTTCTAATCCGCTTTGCCTCACGCCCTGGATCACACACATGTTGTACTGCAATTTCAATGAAAAGTAATGATGGTGTTTCGACCACGCCAGTCACGTACTTTGAGATTTATTAGCTTGTAAAAGTTCATAATTAGCATGGCTACACACCAGAAAACGGCACGTGGCATATGTGACGTCACCACATAATCTCCTCCCCCCTAGCGTAGCTGCTACTCACCACATGACCAGATTCATGGTGGTTCTTTCCTCCTGTGGGAAGTTTGCT
Source organism: Nothobranchius kuhntae (assembly GCA_006942095.1). Lineage (NCBI taxonomy): Eukaryota > Metazoa > Chordata > Actinopteri > Cyprinodontiformes > Nothobranchiidae > Nothobranchius > Nothobranchius kuhntae. The sequence goes on along the minus strand of SSNQ01034530.1, from coordinate 538,781 downwards.
GAATTTACAGCCATTTTCTCTCAATTTTCTCCGTGTCTGGTACGATGACGTCACTTTCGTGAAGCGCATTTGTAGTCCTGGACTTATTTTCACACAAAACCTAAAATAGCGTTTCCACCCGTTCGAAAATAAATGCGTTCTTGGTATCAAAATGTGTCTTTAAGATTCACGGACATCATGTGTGAAATCCAAGGCACAAAACAAGTGGAATTAGAAAAGAGCATTTTTAGCCCCGTTGACTTGCATTCCTTTTTTCGTTCTTCCGGGGACCGATGGTGCGGAAGTAGGTGGGCGTGGCTTAGGCTCCCTATTGTGGAGATTTTGTAGTCATGAGGGGTGGGACTAGCCAGCTCGAAAATAACAATCAGAAAAAAGGCGGAAATGCCGACTGTACTGCCTGTTGCTGTAGTTTTTTAGCTGTAGTCAAAAATGGCGTCTGGAAACGGCGCAAACATGTTTCTTTAGAAGAAAGGCTTTTAGCGCTGCTTCTTGTTGTGGTTTTAAAGACATGTTCGAGTCATTCAGAACAATGGAAGAAACTGGGCGTTGTGGTGTGTGACGTACGCTGCTCAGCGCTGACTGGCTCGGTTAGAATTCGAAAGGGGTGGGGTTATTTGAATAGAAGAGTTCCCAGACCCATAATTCCCATAAGGAAGCATGGGGCTGTAAGGTCAGGATAGAGATTTAGTGAGGAAAAACTGGCTTTGAAAAACATCCGGCCAGTCTGCCTCGGAGATGCAGGGAAAACTGTGCCTTGTTGTTATTTAATACATTTGAAAGCTATGTCTACCTTCAGTTTTACTCCTTGCTATTTTAGAGTTGAACAAGAACATGTTTTTATAAAGCACCTCTCTAGATGAAAATCACGAGCTTCACAAGCACATTAAAGTATCTTTCCAGAGTTTTCCCCATTCAGAAATGATGCATGATTTTTCAGAAATCCGTAAAAGTGATTATCTTATCATGGACTGTGAAATTATGTAAGCAATACGTCTTTTTTTTGTTAAGCACGCCCCCTGCCCCGCAGAGCTCCGTGCAATAGGAAACTGAGCGCTGACCAGAACTAACCAATAGCGTTAGACTACCGCTTACCTGCTTCACATTTAAGGAACACCTTGGCTGATGCAGAGTTGATGAACTTTACACGGACAAGCCTTTAAGATATAAATAAACACAACATGACATGAGAATAATACTTGTAAAACAATGTGTTTTATCTGTATGTCGGCTACAGAAACGCAATAATAAACTAGAAACGTGAAGTCGCCATCTTAAAAAAAACGGTTCCAGAGATAGTTATCGTCCATTTATCATTATCAAAGTGAAATCCTCAATATATCGTGATATTGATTTTAGGCCCTATCGCCCAGCCCTGGGTCACGGGTGTGTTAGCACCAATGATGTGACACGGCTGTTTTCCCACCCAAATATTTATTTACTGGGTGAAATGTTTGGTGGATGAGGAACCCGCATGGACGACTGAGACCTTCGGTACTGTGGTTCCCCCGTTCTACCACTAGTTGCTGTCCGTACACATGGTCAGAGCTGTTCTTATATTTAGGAACATTTCTACACACAAATACAAATTGGTAAATACCACACAACGTTCCTACTCACACAGTATGCACAGTAAACGTGATAAATGAGGGCCCCGGTGTTTGTATGTGACTCTACACACAAGAACGTGACGTCTAAACTCTTTGCACTCCACTCAGTACTTCACATCTTTTGTCTAGAAACACTTCTACAAGACAGGAGTGTGATCTGACAGGAAAGTATCAGAGTATAAAACTGGACACGTTTTTTAAAAGTGCCATTGTTCTGGCATTGATGCAGAAGAGAAGAAACACCAGTTTTCCATCTGTAACCATTGAGGGACACTTTTCTATCCATGCTGCCTCTTTGTGCTCGTACAGGGCACTCCGAGCTGCATCACTGGTCTCCACGGTGTCAGAGTGTTCAAAAGGCTCCGGCACTAAATGTAGACATCAAGTAACACTAAAAGTTTTATAACAGCCAATTGGAAACAGATATTTTATGGGAAGAAAAGCTCTAATGTCTTAAAATGTCAAATGAGAGATTTGACGAATGACTCTGTGGGCACAAAAAGACAAAATGACCTTTACTTGAAAGTCTTGCCTCCATCCTGTCCATGTTCAGGTTGTGGGACTGTACTGGTTCTGAGATGATTTCATTCACTGTTCACATGACTAAACCATCACACATCACCCCTCACCCTCTGAAACAGGCAAACAAATGGAGACCAGATGGAAAAATACCGGTTGTTAATATCGGCCCAGTTTTATTTATCGAACCGATTACGATCCGTTAAAAAATGACTAACATCGGCCGATACCGATATTGATGCCGATATATTGTCCATCCCTAAAAAAACAATTAGAAATGTGAACAAGGATCCCCGGGTCTCAGCCGAGCTGACTGCTGCTCTCTGACTCGTCTGTAACTTGGACGTTTTGGTTTCATTTGTGAGAAATATTAGTCGCTGCAGAGAGATGAGCAGCAATGAAAACGGTGTTAAACTATTGATTTCCACACAAGCCCTAATGACTGTTATTAGGGAGCATCCCGGGACTTGGCAGATGGCTGAAAACATGCCCACAGACAGAATGAAGGTATGAATTAGTGACCAGCTGGTCCTGACTGGACTCAGAGATGCAGATTTTTCTAACTTTTGCACACGAGGGATTAGACGGCGTTCAGAACGAGTTCATGTAGTAAATGGAATGACTCAGCAGCATATATTCCAGTAAAATAGCATTTATTATCCACAGAACACGAACATCAAATCAAATCTGAGCTTCCATCTGTGGTTAATATTCTCTCAAACTCAAACGAGCCCAGCAGAACTCGCTGAGACGAAAGGGCCAGCGTTCAAAGACGTTCCCATGTTTCTGATCCGTCTCTGGGGCTGGTCCACCTGAACCACATTAATACTTTTCCCCTTTTTCCATGCCCGTTATTCCCCCTATAGGAAAACGCTGGAAGCTACTGCTGTGTAGCGAAGCTCAGGCTGTCATATATTATAGTGATCCACTCTGACAACTCTATCCACCCCAACCTCCACCCCGTTGCCCCTTTGTGAAGGGGGGGGGGGGGTAAATAGTGGCACTAATACGCAACACCTGCTGCTTTTCAGGATCTATCAGTACATCTAATATACCAGCAGTGGCAGCTGTGGTGCTGATATGGAAAACCTCTGTTTAGGTGATCTGAAACAAGGGGGCGTCTTCTGGTCTCCGAGTCCAACAGTGCCGAGTCCAGAACCCATAATGTCTCACATGTGGTTTTTGAGGAGCACCAGATTCTGTCAATTTCTTTAATCTTAATCCCAGGAAAGGGAGAAAAAAGAGACAATCAGCCCGCCTGCTTTCCATTCCAGGGCTCATAAATCTGCTGAGACAGGAGCCGATGTAATGGACGACCTGATAGGATCCATACTTCTGCCTGCCGGGGCTCAAACTCGCCTGCTGTCACCCTAACCCACGCCAGACCCATCTGGGTCAGCACTCCGCTTCAGGTTCAGGCGGCAGACCACGGAAGACTCGGAGCTCTAAGGAAAACCACAAGCAGACCATCAGGAACCACGTACCAGCTCTAATACATTTTACTTTGGTACTTTTGTGAGACGGAAAACGGGATCAGATTCACCACAAACTAACAACACACACAACACAACAACACACACAACACAACTCTACTAACAGTTAAAGTTTGGGAGTTCACATTTTAAAGCCACTGCAAACACTTGTTTACATCAGCAGGCGGCAGCGTTGGTGATTAATACCTACGAGGTGAAATTATGAGACCCTACAATCAATATAAACTGGCCTGTACTTGTATAGCGCCTTCTAGCAATCTGCATCCCCCCAAGGCACTTTACAACACAGACACTCATCCACACACACACACACATTCACAAGCTGGTGGTGATGAGCTACATGGTAGCCACAGCGCCCTGAAGCACACTGACAGAGGCAAAGCTGCCAAACAGGCGCCACCGGTCCCTCCAACCACCACCAACAGGCAAGTTGAGCTAGGTGTCTTGCTCAAGGACACAACGACAGTGACAGACTGAGCGGGACTCGATCCCACAACCCTCCGATATGAGACAGGCACTTAACTCTTCTACCACCATCATACACCAATAAAATCATTAAATATTTTACATCAGACTTATTTGGGATAAGCATCAAAGACGTATATTTTTAGCGCCAAGATCAATCAAATGAACAGAGAACTCTTTTACGGGAGCCCAGAGGTCCAAACCTGAAGTGCATAAACAGAACATGTGTGCAAAAAAATTGCAAGAAGTCACATAACTGAGCATTTGGGAGTCTTACTGGGTATAATGGAGGTGCTTTAGTAGACACATCATGTGCTACCACAGGGTTTTGCCCTCGATCTGCCAACTTTACTTACACAATTTAAGTGTCACAAAGTCATTTAAATAATAGTTTTATGTCCGTTACATTGCTTTGTGGTTGTGACATAAAAAACAAGCTTTAGTTTTGGTGTAAAAACAATCATGGAGACTGGGTGAGCCGCTAAGCTAGCGCTGTGCTTCTACTTCAATTTAGCCTCAGAGCTATCACAAAAACAACTAAATGGTCAACAAAACAACTCTTGTTATATCAAATCATTCATCACATTCTGCTTTGCAAGCATTGCTTTTGTCTTTCGCTCCAAAGGACGACTCGACACAAGTCACACCTACTGGTTTACCATTTTTATGTGAATCGTCTCCAAGTCGGCTCAAACTGTTGCAGATCTGTGATTTTTATCCAACGTTCAGTTTCACTTCTGTTACCGATACAGACTTGTACATTTCTGAAGAGTACTCCGTCTGTTCCCTCGTGCCAAATCAGAACCTTTGAAATCAGATTCCTGGGTCGTATTTCATCCTTCAGTCCCATACAACTCTCAATCCCACAGCCTGACATAGTGAGTGGCTTTGTCCCCCTTTAGGTGCAGGACGCCTCACACTCCCAAGTTTTCCGTGCATCCGTCCAGCCAACCTGTCAGCGCCGGGCCACACAAATCCGAGCTTTGTAGCGGTTTCTAGTCTCCACAAAGACAGACAGAGATTCGTCATGCTGGTGCCACAGGGGTCCGTGAGATCCGCCACCGTCCCCGTCCTTCAGCTCCACATCAAAGGCGGCAGAGCATCCGTTTGAGTTATAGCCAGCAAGTGTGCAGTCATGCTACTGGTGGCACCCAGAACCCAACACGATTAACCCCTGTGCCACCCCGATGAGGCAGAGCAGAGATCCAGCTCACCGCGAGGCCGGATAAATGACTAAACCAGCAAGCAGACATGAGTGACCTGAGCAGAGGCCACCGGTGGTGTCAGGCTGGCTGACAGCTCTACTCCTCCTCTGATCCAACACTAAACACCAAGAATGTTCTAGCGAGCGTGCTGATGTCCCCAGAAACGCAGCTGGGTGGTCCTTTACTGTAGTGACTAAACGACACCCGGATGATCGTTTCCCAAACCTTCCAGCATCCCCTCTTTCCTCTACCTCTGGTCACGGATCCATCCTGCCTTCAGGCTGCTGGTGGTGTAACGGTGGAGGTGGGGAGGTGTTCATGTCCCACGTTAGAACCCTCAGTCCCGCCTGAGCCCGGTTTAACCCCACAGCCTACCCGAGCATTCTGCTGACCATGTCTATACTTTCATGGACCCATCTGCTGATGCTACGTCCAGCAGGACCATGCACCGTGTCACAAAGCTCAGATCATCTCTAACTGGTTTCTAGAACATGACCGTGAGTTCACTGGACTCCAACAGCCTCCACAGTCACCAGATCTCAGTCCAGTCCAGAACCTTTGGTATGTGGTGGAACAGGAGGCCTCCTCGTGGATGGACCAGAACCTCTCAGGACCAGATTATTGGATCTAAGACATGAAAATTAATACAGCTCTGAAGGCAAAAGGGTCCGACCTGATAGTGGGCCGGGAGAGCATGAGCACGGTGAGTTAGGAATACACCGAGACAGAAAACAACAGTTCGCTTCACGGATGCTGGCAAACTTGACAGGAAAGAACGGTCGTTGGAGCAAACGGGCCCGGAGCTGCTGAAACGCAGAGATTCCAGCATCGAGGCTGATTTGGAACCAGAAACAAAGGCCCACAAAGATAGCGCCATGCAGAACGTGTGCCCAGATGTAGACAAGGGCCAGAATGAGACAGCCAGCAGCTGTTCCAGACAGCTGTCCAGGCCAGTTGTTCAGAAAAGGCCAGGGTGAGGAATGTGTGTGTGTGTGTGTGGGGGGGGGACAGATCTGGTTCTCTTCAAGATAACGTTTGCTTCCAAAGCACGAGTCCACTTTGAAGACTCTCATTTGCATTTCACTAAATAACTGAAGCACAAAGTCAAAGAAAGGTTGACTGATTACTGCGGTAAAGCGTCCTCCTCATCAGCTGAGAGGCAGCGAGCGCTTCAGCTGCTGAAGTCACGGCTTCCAGCCAATCAGCAACCAGTGATGTTCACATGGTTGCTTTTCTAAACATGCCAACAGATCAGATCAGCATGTCCTGCTGGACCAACTCTACCAAGTGTGGAGGGGAACAAGAAGAATAGCAGTGACCCCTAGTGGCTTCTTCTGAGACATGCAAGCATCCGGAGGTGGAGAAACAGAAAAGCCGCTTCAGGCCGCATTTAAACTCAGAGACAAACCTAGGGACAAGCTCTGTTTACTCACAGTAAAGTGTTTTTATCTCTGATGGTACGGATGAGTCTGCCTGGCTGCTTCCAACCAACAACTTGTTTTTATTTAAAAAGAAAAATGAACATTTTTGCTAAAATCTTTACAATAAAGAACTGAACTGTGCCGGAAACTCCAACAGCATCTCTGTAAAAACATACACTGAGACAGCGTGTCTTCTTTTAATCGTAGAAGTAGTGTGAAGAGACCCAAGATGGAAACCGGTCGCCATGGTAACATCACATCCAGGTCTCTCACTCACTAACAGTCACGAGACGCGGACCAAAAGGTAAGCTCTGGACGGAACGGCCGCTGAGTGAAAACCAACAGTAGCATCTCTGAGAGTCACACTCAAGGGTTGTTGCTTTTCCACAGAGTGATGACGGAGAAATGTGGCGAGTTAAAAAGGCCTTAAGCTTGAATGATGAGTAACGCTGAAGTCTACTGGGGCGTGAACTCTGCAGTCTCAGGGGATTTGAGAGAAAACCATCAGTCCTGCAGAAACGAGAGACTCGGCAGGTGGAAGAAGAGAACACGGTATCAGGTATACTACGTATTTGTACTAAAACAATGTGGAGTAAGAGGAGTCTGTGACATCATCAACCAGGTGTTCAGCATCCAATGGAAAACTCCCAAAACATTAAACACCAGTAAAGACTTTAAAACACCAGTTCAGTCCACCTAAAGTCCAACTTTCTGTCATCTTTTCTACTCTGGTCTACCTGAGCCTTAAGTGGGCGGGGCTTTCCCACCTGGATGACCACCATCTCTTTCTTTCCTGTTTGTTGGTGCTTTGTCCACTTTCTTTCTGCGTAACATGACGTAACAATACCCCAAATCACAGCGCACCTGCTTGACCAACAGCCTTTCAGGTGTAGTTAGCGTGGTTTTTCATAGCTAAAGGGCACAAAAAGGACAATAATTTGTGACAGATTTGTAAACAGGGAGGATGCACGGGCGCCTCTGAGCGCTGCTCTCGGTCTGCTGGATTACACTAAAACAAGCACTTTCCTGGGATTAAACCCACAGCTTGTCTCGGTTCCTTTTCCCATTTCCTCTGAAACTGATGTGTTCACCAGTACCTGCCTCACCAGGACAGCTTCGGCCTGGACTCAATCACCGCTGACCCGGTCCGGTCACAAGCCCTGAACACACCTCATACTCAGACCCAGTCTCTCACCACCCGAGCGGTCCTTTTGACTCGGAACATTCGTGCGTTTGACCCAGGAACCAGCCCAGCGAACCGAGGCTAAGTTTATGTTAGCATGGTGCTAGCAGCCAGCTAGCCTGGCTGACCCAAACAAACAGCTGGCTAACTCGTTTAGCGCCCGAGCTCATACTCACACAGGCGGCAGGACTCCCGCAGGAAACTCCGGGACAGTACTCCTAGTTTTAGACCCAGGCTGGGTGCATCCAGTATCCCATCCTCGGAGACATGCTGGTGGGCAGCTGGGCGCTGGAGGGATCCAGGGGAGACAACCAGAGGCTGGGGGAGCTAGCAGCCACACACACAGCCTTCTCCTGTCCCACTGAGGGCACGGGCTCCAACAGGGACTGTTAGCACCCACACCTGGTTTTAACTGGTGTGTTCTTTTCCTGTGTGCTCACCTGGGTAGATACATATACTCCATTACATTACTACAGCTGAGTGTTTGTCCAGCAGGTTATTTACAGTTAGCTTAACTAGCTTAGCTGATGAGGATGAGTAGGATCATGCCCATAAAAACAAACATTGTTTGAAAAAATGAGGGCAACATGGAAATTTTTAGATTAAAGTGTATTTTTAAAAATTAACACACTCCTTCAATAAGGATAGCAAATGGACAAAGCAAAAATAAGAAAAGAGTTAGCCCTCTCAGTAGTTTTCTTTTTGTTGGTTTGCTTGTGTGACACACCTGTGATACCTGCCAACGATCACCTGTGTAAATACAAAACACATGAAAAGCTTTCCAACGCCACCCCACGGTTCAGAACACGTCTCAGTTACTTTATCTGACTGTGATGCGATGTGGGGCGGGGCATGCAGCCCCGGTGTGCAGCTGGACCCAGGTGCAGCGATGACGACACGGTGTAGTGATGGGAATTCCGGCTCTTTTAAGAGAGCCGGTTCTTTTGGCTCAGCTCACCAAAAAGAGCCGGCTCTTTCGGCTCCCTAGTGGCTCCTCAGATTTTCTGTTGCGTAGAGTCCATTTATAACCAAAATAATGCTAAACTGTATGTAAAATGATTTACTAATGTAAAAAAAATGCTATATTTCAAATATGTATCATTTATTTGGATTTATTTTTCTGGAACACGAAGAAATCTCAACTTTCCGGCTGCTGTCGCTCGTTTTCTCACCGTCTTCGTCACTCTCTCCTCCCTCACCTTTTTCCTCCTCCTCTTCCCTCTCGTCTCCCTTCGCCCGCATGTGCTCTGCTGTGTGTCTGAGTCTGATCCTCCCTCTTCCCCGTCCCTACGGCTCTGTGTGTGGACAGTCTGGACACGCAGTTACACATGTTGGCCTGTAGCTTTCACCAAAGCAAGAGGGGAGGGGACGGCTCCCATCGTTCAATTCTAAGAGCCGGCTCTTAGAGCCAGTTCGTTCGCGACTGACACATCACTATGGCAGAGGGAGTGACTGTTTCGAGCTGCTGGACGCGGTACTCGGGCGACGGGGGAGGCGTCGACCGCAGCTGGATGGGGCTCCGTTGATTTTTCCTGTCTCCTGTTCATTTTCTCTCTCCCTTTCCTTGCATTTTTTGTCACAAATTTTATTTTTTCTCATTTTAAACATATGTTTAGTAATTTTTAGAAAAAAAATTGTATTTAATTTTGTTGTTTTTATGACGCACCTTATCACTTTTGTCTTGAGAGATAGAGAAGATTGTTTTCTTTCTTATATATATATATATATATATATATATATATATATATATATATATATATATAAATTAAATAAAGAAATCTTTATATTCATTTGTCAGGTTCCTGCTTGAGGTATGAAAGAAACTGGGGTACCTTTGGTCAACCAAGCTGCAAAATAAGGGTTTGATCTTCCAGTACCCACTCTTTTGTCAGCTATAGAGTTTTGCCAGCTGTTTATAGGTAACTAGGAATAAAAGTGGTGCTGATGTTGGTGACTACAGTTATTTATCTGCTAGGTCTGTCAGGATGTCCCCAAATCAGCTTTTCTTAACTCTGCTAGGGCTGCATCTTTGGGTTTTCAGCAGCTGTTTTCATTTTCATTGTGATTCAAACATTTGTGGAGTTGCTGCGTGTGCTTTAGGGTATGTAAATGTATTGTAATTCTGCATTGGGACTCCTGTATTTAGTGTTTTCTGTTCCTGTATCTCTGGTTTTGTGGTGTTTTTCTAATAGAAAAACATGTTTAAGTTTTAATAAATTCATTTTGCTTCTTTTTAGGTTGGACCAAAATCAGCACAGATGTACAAAATGCACCAATAGATTGTTTAACAGAGACAGAGGCAGGACCCTTAACAGTGCTGGTTTTTACCAGCGGTCACACGGGGGCAGCAGGACTGCCTGCATGGAACATTTCTCATTTGGTAAAACGTGGCTTTCTATGCACATGTAGTAAATATGTAATGACTGCAGCACACCTTCAACCAACTCAGGTGTTTCCAACCAAATCGGGGGGCAGATTTAAGTGCTGCTGTAAAATACTGTATTTTCAGGACTTTGTCTTTGACAGGTTATTTCTGTTGTTCCTTTGATGGTAAGTTCTTGCATCGTTCTGACTAACAGAGCCTCACAGTGGAATAAACTCACCTGCAGGCTACAGCGAATGATACGATGCAGGTTTTATTACAGAAGCTCTGCAAAGTCAAAGCAGGTGCAGGCTGAAAGCTAGCAGGAACAGCACAGCAGAAATGCTCAGCTTACCTGAAGTGCCCTCCGTTTTCCAGTCAACACCTGGGCGTGCTGCTTTGCCTTAATTAGGCTTTCTAAAAATCTCCTTTTGCATCTGAACAGCTGAGTAGACAACCTGCTTCTTGCTCATCTGCAAACAAAATCTAAAGTCTGCACATAATCCGGTCATGGTTGCTTTTTGTGAAAAACGACTTGAGGCTTGGTGAACCTTCTGGGGTGAAGAGGAAGGCTCTCATGACCAGCATGTTCTGAACAGAAGACCAAGCAGCTTGCAGTTCGTCTGACTACAGTCACAGAAACCTAAGGTCCACTGGGATGTAGACAGCCTCCCTGGACATGTGTGCAAGAGGAGACAACCCCAGGAAAGCATCCCAGGGTCTATACATCACTTTCTCATCACACCCTCCACCATGTTTGGAATGACGATGAGCATGATGGAGGAAGACTCGGGAGGGATCTACTGACTGAAACACAAAGTGTAACCAGTAATTTTCTAAAGTGCTTGCTGACAAGCCCCAGAGCTTCTGAGAGAATGTCCTGTGGGCAGATGAGACAAAAGTGGAGCTTTTTAGCCAATTCCATCAGCTCTACGGTCACAAATGAAGCATCAAAAAGAAACGAACACTGCACCTGATGTTGTTTCCATCATTGTTGAAACACAAAAGTTGGATTATCTAACAGATGCGTGTGTGTTTTGCTGGTTCTGTCCTGCTGTTTGGCTTTAATGATATTTAATAATTATATAGTTATGAATTAGAGGTAAGCATATTTACATCCTGAGTAGATGTAATGCTCGGACTGACGTGAGCAGCAGAACTCTAAATGCTCACATTAGAGTTTAAGTGAGGGACTTGAGCCTTTACAGAAGCCGTCTGTTCCCGCTGCCGGTCCGGCCCGGCCCAGCCCGCTGAGGCCGGATAAAAACTACACCCCGTTTCTGTAACAGCTGTAGATCCATCGGCTCCCTGTCGCTCTCGTTGCTGGGATTTGTAGTCTTTGTGTCGGAGAGCGCCGCCGCGTGTCGGGGGCTTCGGTGGGAGTGAAACTACAGTTCCCTCTGAGCTCCTCGGAGGTGTTAGTTGTCAGTATGGCTGTTGTCAGACAGACAAAGCAGAGAGGCAAATAATTCGCCTCTGATTAGAAATCCTTGGAAGAGGGTCGCGCGGGGCACCGCCATCAGATTCGCGTCGTTGCTCGGCTGCGGCAGACCGCGCAGCTGCTCTCCGCTCTAGTTTTAAAGTTAGATGGTTACGTGGACGTCTGGAGCCGAGGTAAGTCACGTAGTTATCTCCATCCAACACTCAGAGTCGTGTTATTAATATCAAACCCTCGTTAGCCAGCGGCGGCGGCGGCTAACGGCGGCTAGTGCCCGCGGTATGCTAATCACTCCGCAGCCTCGCGCAGACCCACGCATCCCGGGTCAGGTAGCGAACGGGAAGCTAGCGGACCGATGGCAGGATGAATTCAGTAACGGAACCGGTGAGAGTGATTGGACACTGTTCGGTGCCAGGTCGGGTCGCCGTTAGACCTGTAGTTCGTTTGCTAATGTTAGCTGTTTTTGGGCAAAGGGCGTGAAAGCTGGCATCCCCC
>SSNQ01034530.1:521426-526583 GCA_006942095.1 Nothobranchius kuhntae | reverse complement strand
GCAGCTTCAGCTGTGTTCCAGGAATCCCTTCTGGTGTCTGGAAGGCTGCACGTGCTCCTCAGGGTCACATCTGTTCAGGCTCCCAGATGTGGAAAACATCAGCAGACCTGCCCCAGTGTCAACCCAAACACAACCAGCCACATCAAAGGGTTCTCCACCCGTTTAAGGTCAAAGGTCAGACAGCCTTCTCCTGGACTCCGGTAGAAAGCAGACCATCACACTGCCACCACCGTGCTTGGCTGCTGGTGTGTTCATGAAGAGTTAATTAACTCTCTGTGTTGGGCAGTAATAGAGCCCGGGTGTGGCGGCTGGAGATGAAGCGGTCCATTTAAATCATGATTTAACAGTAGAGTCAGGTTAAAACTCCATCAGGTGATCGTTCTCCCGGCTCTGCCTCAGAGGAACTTTAATGGCCTCCATCTTTTCTGCCCTTCGCCTGTTCTAGCGTGACACACGTGTAGCAAAGCCTTGCTCGTTTCAACACAGCAGGCACACAGGATGCCGCAGTCTGACTCCAGCAGCATTGATTTTGAGCACAGCAAATAGCTCATGAAACACATGCAGCGTGGGTGGCGTGCGGAGCGGGGATTATAGCGCCGCTCTTAAAGAACAGACAGTCAGAATGTTCAGATAGCATCAGCTGTCAAGGTGACTCTGGCACTCTGCGCGTGTTGCCTGCTGCTTCCCAAAAATAGCAGATATTTTATTGCCCTGCCCCTCCCTCTCTTTTCTTTCCCTCCCTCTTGTCTTCCTTCTCTTATCTGCTGCCTCTTATTTTCTTCATGTTTTCCACCTTTATTCTTCCAACTCTGTTCTCTTCCATCATTCCTGCTCATCCTGCTTAATCCCCTCATTTCTGCCTCATCTGTCTTTGACTTTTCCTACGGTTGCTTCCTGTTTTCCTGAACACCCTCCTCCGCTGCATTTCCTCTCTCCGTTTTTCTTCTTTCTCTTCTCTTTCATAACTGGTGTGTTGTTTCACCCGACAGCAGGATGTCTGACTTCAGCGAGGAGCCGCGCTTCACCATCGAGCAGATTGATCTGCTGCAGCGGCTGCGGCGCACCGGCATGACCAAGCAGGAGATCCTGCATGCGCTCGACACTCTGGACCGGCTGGACCGGGAGCACGGCGACAAGTTTGGCCGCCGCACCTCTTCTTCCTCCACCTCCTCCTCCTACCTAGTAGGTGGGGCAAACAGCTGCACCAACAACTCTGCCTCCAACACAACCGCCACGTTCAACAATAACACCACTGCCTCGGCCACCACCACCTCTTCTGCATCGTGTAACGGTAGCAACAGCGGCGAAGGCGGCACCGCGGATCAGTCCGTTGCCGCCGCTGCCTCTTCCACGGCCTCTAAAATCTCTACAGCCACGCAAACTCAGTTTAGTACTGGAGGGGGACTTTCTCCGTCTCCCAGCTATGACACCTCCCCGCCTCCAGGGCCGCCGCCGCCCTCCGCCATCCTGCCATCACCGGTGTCTCTGGTGGCGCTGTCTCAGAACGGCCGTGACAGCCTGGCTGCCACGCCCAACGGGAAGCTGTCCCCTCCTCGGTATCCGGTGAACAGCGCCGCAGCGTCCCGAGCGTTCGGGTTTGAAGCTGCAGAAGAAGACCTGGACATCGACGATAAGGTGGAGGAGCTGATGAGGTGAGCTGAAAGTGTTGATGACTCTCCTCTTGCTGTTTCTGTCTCTTCCAGTGAGGAACAAGTATTTGAACACCTGAGAAAGTCAGTAGTAGTATTAGCTACAGAAGCCTTTGTGTGCAGCTGCAGAGATCAAACGTTTCCTGTAGTTCTTGACCAGGTTTGCACTTACTGCAGCAGGGATTTTGGCCCACTCTCCTCTAGATCTGTCAGGTTCTGGGGCTGGTGCTGAGCAACACGGAGTTTCAGCTCCCTCCAAAGAGTTTCGATTGGATCTAGGTCTGGAGACTGGCTAGGCCACTCCAGAACCGTGATGTGCTTCTGACGGAGCCACCCCTTGGTTATCCTGGCTGTGTGCTTCGGGTCACTGTCATGCTGGAAGACCCAGCCACGACCCATCCCTGACTGAGGGAAGGAGGTGGTTGCTCAAAATGTCACAACACATGGCCCCATTCATCCTCTCCTTGATACAGTGCAGTCGTCCTGTCCGCTTCCCAGAAAAGCACCCCCAAAGCATGATGTTTCCACCCCCATGCTTCACAGTAGGGAAGGTGCTCTTTGGATGCAACTCCTCCTTTTTCCTCCAAACACGGCGAGTGAAGTTTAGACCAAAACGTTCTACTTTGGTCTCATCTGACCACATGACTCTCTCCCATGCCTCCGCTGGACCATCCAGATGGTCGCTGGCAGACGGGCCTGGACATGTGATGACTTGAGCAGGGGAACCTTTCGTGCAATGCGAGATTTGAAACCACGAAGGCGTGGTGTTCTACAACAGTGACCTTTGAACCTGTGGTCCCAGCTCTCCTCAAGTCATTGACCAGCTCCTCCCGTGTAGTTCTGGGCTGGTTCCTCACCTTCATCATCAGTGATACCACACCAGATGAGATCCTGCATGGAGCCCAGTCCGAGGGAGACTGACCGTCGTCTTCAGCCTCCTCCATTTTCGGACAGTCGCTCCAACAGGTGACCTGCTTTCACTGAGCTGCTTGGCCATTTCCCCGGAGCCCTTTCCAGTCTTGTGGAGGTCCACGGTTTTGTCCCTGTTTCCTCTGACAGCTCCTTGGTCTTGCCCATGGTAGTGGTTGGCGTGTGACTGACTGTGGGGTGGACAGGTGTCTTTAAAGCGCTCAGACAGGTGCTGCTAATGAAGATGACTAGGTGGAGTAGAGGTGGGCTTCTTAAAGGCAGAGTAGCAGGTCTTAGAGAGCAGCAGTGCAAAACAAACAAACGCTTTACAAATCATACAGGATGTCTGTCTCTCACAGCAAGAACCCACCTACTGTGTGAATTTCAGACCCCTCCATGATTTCTAAGTGGGAGAACTTGCAAAATCGCAAGGTGTTCAGATACGTATGTTCCTCGCTGTAGTTCTAGTCCTCTGGCAGTTGGACACTTTCTCCTCTTAACGTGACGGAGATCCTTCCTCCCCAGAGTTCTGAGCCCTCATTCACGCTGGACCTGTGCAGCTTCTCCGTGCTTTCAGCAGCAGGAGCACTGAAGGTGCCGCTGAGCGCGGCCTCGAGGCGTTTCCTGCCGTGCTTCTCTTCACACGGATCATTTAGAGGAGCTCGGAGGCGGCAGCTCGTCTTTACTGGAGCTAATGTTTGTGATGATGGGCAGCGAGCTGCTGGTCTACACACTGGTCCAACACCAGTACGGAACTGGTTGATCTGGATGCTTTTCCTTTGGAAGTCTCCCTCCCCAAAGGTGAACTTATGTTTAGGTCCAATGTCGAGTCTTCCGGCTCAGAAGATCCAGAGCAGTTAGTGCTGCAGCTGGCCTGGAGAGGCACCAGCTGGGGGCGTTAATGGACCTAGTGATGCTCATGAACCCAGCTCTAGCTGCTCCATGCGGGTTCTGACCCGCTTCACCCACAGGGTGGTTATGGAGGATTCTGACCTACAAGCTGTTGGTGTGGTGGGGCCAGCCTCCAACACCTGGAACCAGTGGCTTTGGTGCTGGAACCAGAACTCTCAGGGGTGGAAACAAAAAGAGCAGTTCCTGCGCTGGTTCTGGTGATCAGCTGTTTCCTTTAGTGGACGTGACCTGGTCCTAGTGACGTTAGGGTCACTCCTTCACTGGTAACGACGTTCTCACGGCGCAGCCCTCAGAACCGAGCTTCCTGGGTCTGCGGTGGTCCTGGTGTACCGATGAGGGGTGACCCGAACAAGTCAGAAGACTGTCTGAGTTAGGCTGTTGGTTCAGTGGTACTCCTAACCACGCATGTTTGGATCTGAAGAGACGGTTGGGTCGGCTTTGGTGTTGCAGTCTAAAGAGAAGCCATCCTCTGGTTCTGCTGCAGTAAATGACAAGCATGACAGGTTCAGACCCAAACACAAGTGGGTGCTGGATCCACCTAGGATGGACTCACCCTAACCCTAACCATGCCAGCTTCAGGCCTCAAGTTGTGGATGGTTGAGGAGCTCCAGGTGACTGCACACACCATGGCGCCTGATGAAGCCTTTGGCTCTTCTACAGTGTGAAGGTGCTGCAGCTGCAGGTCCTGTAAGGTCACGCGTTACATTCTGACCGGCGGCGTGTGTGCTCTGAGACAGTTTAACGAGCCCGAGCGGCGCTAATCAAACATTAGTGAACAGTTGGAGCACAAAGTCACGATCTGTAACGTCCCACCTTCACAGCGAGTCAAGCGTGAAGTAGGTCGCTTTGTTCCTGCAGCTTTGGGTCACACCTGCCTCCTGCGGCTGGACTTGTTCAGGTTTCCTCGGTCCTGTCGTGACCTTTGACCTGCTAACAGTCTGAGCGGGACCTTGTCCCGTGCTGTGAAGACCATCAGCACTTAGACGCTTTCTACTTGTGAAGAATTTTCTCTGTAGATGATCTACAGATGTTTGGGAATGACTTTTGACCTTTGACTCCTCTGAGGTCGTTGCTGATGCCTGTCCCCTTGTGAGAACACGCGCCTGTGTGCTCCAGACCAAAACAACACACGAGAGTGGAGCGATCGACTCATCAGTGGGGGGTGCTGGGAGATCCTCCCGTCATCCCAGAGCTCCTCCTCACCTGCTCCATGTCGGATCACACCTCGTGTTCCGACAGCTCAGGGTTAATAACCACCTCGCTGCGGCACCGTTCCCAACGGGAAGGGGGGGGGGGGTTAACGCGCCAACAATGCCACCGTGCCCTTCCCATTCCTCGCTCTACGTAGTGCACACTTCCTGCTCTGCGGGGTTCAGCCCCCCCCCCGTACAGCAGCTTGTGCTACATTGATTTGCTGGCGTCGATACAAGCAGCTCTAGTTTTAGCTCCGCCCCTAGAGGCGGGGGGTTGTATTGATGCTGGATGTGAAGCGTCGTGATGCTTTCTCATAATGCCAACCAAGCGCTCAGGACTTTCAAGTGTGTTCCATCATGGCGGCGTGGGTCTGAGTCCTGTCTAACTGGTGGGGGGGCTTTCCTGTGGGAGGAATCAACTTCCTGCTCTTTATTATAGATAAAACACACCAAACGGAGAACACACTCCTAAGTGTGTGTGTGTGTGTGTATCA
>SSNQ01034530.1:494481-516393 GCA_006942095.1 Nothobranchius kuhntae | reverse complement strand
AAGAGAGAGGTCTTCAACACTCTCTGCATTATTGGGATGTGTGGTATATTCGTTGTACAGGTGTGTTCTCACACACACACACACACACACACACACACACACACACACACACACACACACACACACACACACACACACACACACACACACACACACACACACACACACACACAGACACACACACACACACACACACACACACACACACAGACACACACACACACACACACACACACACACACACACACACACACACACACACACACACACACACACACAGAGACACACACGCACACACACACACACACACACACACACACACACACACACACACACACACACACACACACACACACACACACACACACACACACACACACACACACACACACACACACACACACACAGAGCCATACACACACACACACACACACAGACACACACACACACACACAGACAGACAGACAGACAGGCCGAGAGACAGACACACACACACACACACACACACACACACACACACACACACACACACACACACACACACACACACACACACACACACACACACACACACACACACACACACACACACTGGGTTAGCAGTGATGCACAGTTCTGCTGCTGCAGGTGCGACTCTGAACATGCGTCCGGCTCCGCTGCCTCTGGAGGAGATGGAGTGGAGGCAAACCCCCCCGCCCCTCAGCACGGCTCCCGGAACCTTCCGGCTGCGGCGCGGGAGCCGCTTCACCTGGAGGAAGGAGTGTCTGGCTGTGATGGAGAGGTGAGCATCGAGAGCGGAGAGGGTTAACAGGAAAGGAGGTTCTTATTTCCTGGAGGAGCGCCGGCGGCTGGAACTCTGAGGAAATCAGATTCCTGATATGAGTCCGGCGTTCCCGCAGCAGCCACGCCCGGCCTGGCCGTGTGTTGTGAAGGGAATTTAATCTGACTGTTGTTATTTTTAGCTACTTTAATGACAACCAGTACCCAGATGAGGCCAAAAGGGAGGAGATAGCAAACGCCTGCAACGCCGTTATCCAGAAACCAGGTACGGCTCACGGTGGGACCGCCTCCAATCACACAAGTATGACCTCATCCCTGCTCTTCTGTTGGAGCGGTGACATCACTGTGATGTCGTTTAGATCTGCTTGTACTGCTGATACCAGCTCTGCGATGAGCTGGATTAGATCCATCTGTAAATGTGTGCGGGAGAACCGAGCTTCACGACCCAGCAGAGCGTTTGACCCCGTTTGTTCTCTCTAGGGAAGAAGCTGTCGGACCTGGAGCGGGTCACCTCTCTGAAGGTCTACAACTGGTTTGCTAACCGGCGCAAAGAGATCAAGAGACGGGCCAACATTGGTAATGAATGCTCCTACTTCTACTAGTCCTAGCGTTCAGTTGATGGCCTCCATGTTTCTGCTGGAGGAGAAGCTAGGGCACCACTGGGTCAGCAGCAGAGGTCCACTCAGAAGAACGGGGGTTAGCTAGGTGACGGGAGGAAAACGTGAAAACTCCCAGAAGTCTGAAAGACAATCTGTCCAGAGTCCAGGAGATGAGACCTGGAGCTCCGTGGAGCTGCTGCTGATTGGTGCAGAGCTAACTACCTCTATCTTGGTTCTTGGGGTGAATCCTGGAAGACTTGAGGTTTTTACCCAGATTTCTAAATTACAACCTGAGAAAATGATGTTTAGTAAGTTTAGACTGTTGATCCCGACGCGTCCGACCAGGGAACCTGCGTTTGTTCACCTAGAGAAGAAAACCGTCTCAGCTTCAGTCTTTGATCTAAAGTGGCCCACACACCTGGTTGGTTTTTATCACCGACGTTGGGCTTCCGTTCGCGTCACGTCTAATAATCCTTCCTCTTCCTCCAAGAAGCCACAATCCTGGAAAGTCATGGGATTGACGTCCAGAGTCCGGGGGCACACTCCAACAGCGACGACATCGACGGGAACGACTTCTCAGAGCAGGTAGGTTGGGTTTCTGGGTCACCTGTTGTTGTTTCCCGCCAGCCTGACTAACCCCGCCCCCTTTAGGCCTGTGACCTGCCGTACTTTGACAAGAGACCTCTGAGCCGACCGTTTGGCCTTTACCGCCTGGAGCCCACCTCACCCACACAGGTAAAACACTCGCCTTACACAAAACCATGAGCCGACATGAGGCTCCCACTAGGAGGTTCTGAAGTGTGATTGGCTGAGAGGAACGAGGGGGCGGTGCCTGGTTGTGACCTGTGACGTAGCAGTTGTTGTTTCCTGTCAGGATGACGGCGCCGCTCACAGCGAGCACCAGGACCCCATCTCTCTGGCTGTGGAGATGGCTGCAGTCAACCACACCATCCTGGCCCTGTCCAGGACCGGGGGGGTCCCCAACGACATCAAGACCGAGTCCCTGGAGGACGAATGAACTGGAGCGGGATGCAGCCGGGGACAGAGGAGACAACGGTGGATTTAAAAAACGAGACCAAAATAATCCTACTTAGCTGTCCCCCCCCCCCCCCCCCCCCCCCCCCCCCCCAATACCCATGTAAGCAGTAACTACCCCCCCACCCCGGCCTTCTTACTCTGCATACTGACACAGCTGGAGTCCCTGTGGCTCGGTGGTCCTCCCACCAGCAGGGGGCTCCTGACTCACAGGATACCTCCTCCCTCCTCATCTGAGCCGATCCTCAGCCTCTCGCCTCCACCTCAGTAAAGACGTGTAAATATGATCTATATGGTTCTCAGTCAACTCAGCTCATGGTGGGCTACCTACCTACTGACCTCCACCCTCAACCTCACCTCCTCACAGTGCAATTCATCTGAGACGCTGCCTCCTCCTCCTCAGCAGGAACGCTACGGGCCCACAGAAGAGTCAGCTGGTCGCCCTCTGCAGTGGTCAGTCCTCAGCCGTCTCCTTCGGTTTCTCCACAAACAAAACAAGCTAACTTTATTTTTGCTTTCAGGTTTAAGCAGGTTTTATTGACTCATTTTTAACGGAAATTCCTAAACGCACAAACGGGAAACTGCACAGATGAAGGTGTTTGAACTTTAGTTTCCAGCCCAAATCTCCAGAATCAGTCATTTAGTTTTAACACGAAGCTTCCAGAGACGTTGGTCTGTGAGGATCAGAACTCTGAGCTATTTGACGTCAACGCCAAAGGAAGAGCCGAAACCGAGCTGGGAACGGTCCAAAGTGAATCCAGAGCAGGCAGCTCTTTAGTTTCCCATTGTCCCTGAAGTCTGCAGACCTGACGCTGCAGGTGACCTGCTGCTGCAGGTGGCCTGATGCTGCAGGTGACCTGGTGCTGCATGTGTGATGATGCAGATAACCTGGCACTGCAGGCCTGACCCTTCAGGCGGCCTCATGCTGCAGGTGATCTGCTGCTGCAGGTGGCCTAACGCTGCAGGTGTGATGATGCAGATAACCTGGCACTGCAGGCCTGACCCTTCAGGCGGCCTCATGCTGCAGGTGATCTGCTGCTGCAGGTGGCCTAACGCTGCAGGTGACCTGGTGCTGCAGGTGTGATGATGCAGGTAACCTGGCACTGCAGGCCTGACCCTTCAGGTGGTCTGATGCTGCAGCTGGCCTGACGCTACAGCAGTGACAGTATCAGCAGGCACTCATCACGATCTGATACTCTGGAACTATTTACTACTTCTGTGACGCTGCCTCTTTATAATAATCAAAGCAAAGTGCTTTTTCTATATATATAGATGAATATATACGAGTATAAATATGAAGCTGGCATCAGGTTAGACTGAGTCCACACTGGAGATGGTAAAGCTTCAAGCTTTTTCTGTTCCGTTTCATGTAGAAATAAACTCAAAGGAGCCGTTGAAGGGAAACTCGCGTCATCTCCAGCTTCTCCAGCACCAACGCTAACAGGAAACGATGGTTCTCTCAGTGGGACGTTTAGTTTTTACACAAAGTGTTGAAGATACTGTGAAATGTTGCATTTTGATGAGTAAATCAAACTTTTTAACAAAAGGATTAGTTATTTAGTTTTTTTTTACCAAACAGCTGGAGATGAGTCTGGTGCAGATGCTACACGCTAGCTGCTACACGCTAGCTCTAAACGTTTTAGTGGTTAGAACGGTGGTTTGGTTCACTGGCAGCATCGGGAAGTCAGATTTACTGAAATAAAACATTTCAAACAGAAACATCATTAGTTGCTTTTGAAGGAGGACCATAGCAGCATCCACCCGGAGAACATTTCCCACAATGCTTAGCTCTTTGAGATCAGGTCCCTGTGATGGTTTTGGAGAATCCGAGCAGGAGTAAAACGTATCTGCTTAGCGCGTTTCTGCCCCGGCGCGAGAACTCCGCTCTAATAGTCGAATGCTTCCGTGTGTCAGAAGCTCCAGAACCAGCCGGTTCTTAAACAGGTTTAAAGTATTTATGCTCACTTTTATACGGTTGTATAAAACGAATGACATGTTTTCAAACATGCTTAAAATTATACTTTTAAATTCTCATGACTTATTTTTCTATTATGTAAACTTTGTTTTTGTCATGCTTCGTTTGACTGAACAACAGCCCCCCCCCGTATCTGAGGTTTTGAACCTTTTATGAAAATTGAAGCACCTTAAAATTCAAGTGTTGTTGTTCGCTACGTTTGGAACGTGATCAGTAAGAGACGTGTGGAGTAACGTCACACCAGACTGGTCGAGCGCCAGGAGTCGAGTTGTGATGAAATACAGCAGCACTGCCACGCTGGACACACACACGCACCAGCTGAGCCGTTCCTTCCTCTCTGTAGAGTAGGTTCACTACTCAGCTAGACTCTTGTGGTCCATAGATGTTCGACAGGTTTCGGGAAGTCTGTCCTGTTTTTCCAGTCAGGAACCAGTTCTGATGTGTTTGGGATCCTGGTGCTGTTGGAAAACTCAACTGGGCCCACATTTCAATCATCTAACAGCTGGTTTCAGCTGGAATGGAGAAGTCCTTTGTTCTACCATCCGCATAGTGCTCCAGGTCCACATCATGATGCTGCCACCACCGTGTGGGACAGCTGCTTTGGTGTTCATGGGTCTGAAAGCCTCAGCTAGACTCCTGCAAACACCAAAATCATGCTCACTAGCAGGAATTGTGAAAATCCATCCAGTTTAGTAAAGAACTGGACTAGTGAAGGATCACTGAGATCACCAGTTTGATGTGACGTTTCTACACAAAGTTCACGATTCAAGCTGTGGTGAGGAAAACAGAACCCCACAGAGCTTCAGGTCTCCATTAAACGAACTGCCTCTGAGCTAGACATGCTACCACTGGGTTAGATGGAACCAGGTGTGTGAGTGTGTGTGTGAACGTTTGTAGCATGGGGAAAAGGTTCAAGTGTTCTGAAGGGTTCTGTAGTTCTCCTGAATTAGTCCACCAGTGTTGGGGGTGGGGTGTGTCAGGGTCAACATGTCTACATGTCCATCCGTGTCCTCCAGTACACCATCCACCTCATCCCAGCATAGCTCAGATTAGGAACTCGAGAGGACCGAGTGCTGTTGTCTCAACCTCAGATCTGCTTACGTTCAGACTCGTCTGTATCGCCCATTTCACAATTTAGTGCCTTTTTTGGACAGTAGACTGTTCTGTAATTAAGATGTAGTATAAATACATTTTCTGTACAGTTTCTTTGTCCATTTTTTAACTTGTGTTTATTTTAGTATGATATATATAAATATATATATATATAATGTACAAGAGAATAAAACTATATCAATGATGGGTTGTGTTTCTCAAATGTTTTCACTCAAAAAACTAAATAATCAACATTCAGTTTTTATTTTAATAAATAATCATTCAGACGTCCAGGTCAGTAAAATCCCTTCACACTAAATTAATGCCATAAAATCCTGTTTCTGTCTGCATCCCACAGGATGGAAACAGGATGGAACAGGATGGGAACAGGATGGAAACAGGATGGGAACAGGATGGAAACAGGATGGTAACAGGATGGGAACAGGATAGAAACAGGATGGAAACAGGAGGGGAACAGGATGGAAACAGGATGGGACCAGGATAGAAACAGGAGGGGAACAGGATGGAAACAGGATGGGACCAGGATAGAAACAGGATGGGAACAGGATGGAAACAGGATGGGAACAGGATGGAAACGGGATAGAAACGGGATGGAAACGGGATGGAAACGGGATGGAAACGGGATGGAAACAGGATGGAAACAGGATGGTAACAGGAGGGGAACAGGATAGAAACGGGATGGAAACGGGATGGAAACAGGATGGGAACAGGATGGAAACGGGATGGAAACGGGATGGAAACAGGATGAAAACAGGGTGGGAACAGGATGGAAACGGGATAGAAACAGGATGGAAACGGGATAGAAACAGGATGGAAACGGGATAGAAACGAGATAGAAACAGGATAGAAACGGGATGGAAACGGGATAGAAACAGGATAGAAACAGGATGGTAACAGGAGGGGAACAGGATGGAAACAGGATAGAAACAGGATGGGAACAGATTGGAAACAGGAGGGGAACAGGATAGAAACAGGATGGAAACAGATTGGAAACAGGATAGAAACAGGATAGAAACAGGAGAAAACACAATTAAATAGATTTCTGAAAGCTTTGCAGGGAATAGAAAATACATTTAAAACCATTTTACAGCCGTTTCAGACACGAGTAGAAAAACATCCAGGAGATGAAACAACCAGAAGCTTTTGGCTGCGCATGAGTAAGGCACACGTGAAGTCGGCACCACAGTGAGATCAGCAGTCAGTCGCACTTAAACCTAAAAGTGATTTAGTGATGAAACATTTTACATCCTGTGATTTTAAATGTTTGGATTCTTCACGTTAGAACAACCATCCAGGCATCAAAAGGCTCCAAACAAAACCTGACATCCTCACAAAGATGGCTGAAAACGTACAGAATCCCTTTAATGGCTGCAGCAGGCGCTCCGTCTGGTGGAGGGCGAGTCTGCTGGAAACCAAAGCTTAGGAAAAGATGCAGTTCTGGCTGGAATAAACCCAATTAGTGTTTAGGACCGTAGACTGGGTTACACGGGCGTGTGATGTCATAGGTTTCTAAATGTCTTCCTTATGTCGGCTTGTTCGCTCAAGAAAATGTCATTAAGGGTTAGCCCGACACAACGTAAGTGCCGCGGCTTTACGGATGCACCGGACCGAGGACAAGCAGCGGGAGTAGGGTCAGGATAGCACAGTCACGCCTCAGAACCACCCAGAACCTGAAACCGGACCTGAGACGCATCATTTGATCGTCTACTAGGTGAATTCAGTCCTTTGGCTTTTCATGTCGAGTAAAAATAAAACCTCTAAAGCTCAGGTTTGGTGTTAGGAGCCTTTGTCAGTGATGACTGATTAAAATAACGGATAAAATAAAAGACTAAACCCAGAATGAGAAAAAAAGACCTGGAAAACCGTTTAGTCCAAGTCCTTAGCAGACTTGTGTGACCCAGAGCGCTGATTCTGAGGCTCTGAATGTGAACCGTGGAACACTTTGTTACAGATCACATTCACGTTCCTACAGAACCGTTCCATATTTGTTCCGTCTGCCAGCCTCCGGACAACTGAAGCCGGTAGAGTCCACAAACGAGGCCCTCAGCCCGACATTCAGGTGTTCCAGGACTTGCGGTTCTCTCCTCGGCCGCGACCCGATGCTCCAGCCTCACCTTTAGCAAGAGCAGTTAGAGCAGCTAAGTTTGGACTGGACCCAGACAGGTTGCCGCTGCGCTGCTTTTGCTGCTGGCGACGCCGTCTGGTCCCACCACGTGTGACCCGATCCGGTCTCACGAGGACTCCGTAACCAGGGTTACAGCGGAAATAGTGCTTCCCATCCACTGAGCCGTCATTCTTCCCTGGAGATTAAACAGAACGACGATGAGCTTCACCGTCTGGAACAAGAACAATTCCTGGGAAAATCAATGACTCTTCTCACCTGCTGGGACCTCCAGCTCAACTCCAACCCAGGTACCATCGGCAAAGTCCGTCGGCCCCACGTAGCGAACGGTTCCGCTCTTGTTGCTCCTGACGGTCACAAACTCCCCTACCCTCAGCCAGTCAGGAAGCTCCGTGAAAGCAGCTCCGCCTCCTTCCTCCGAGTCGGAGATGACTTCCAGCCTTTCTTTGGGTACCGACACGTTGAGTCCTGGTCCAAGGCTGCCAGCCCGGTCCACATGGGGGGGTTTGCTGCCTTCCTCACCAATAATCTGCTGAAAAGACCAGAGGTCTGAGGACTTGACCTTCTGGATCTTGAAGGGGTTCGCTGCTGCTGACGGGGCGAGTTTGGAAGACCGAACTTTGACCTGAGGAACATCAAGTGTAGCTTTGGTAGAAGAACTACTAGGTGGTACCGGATGGACTTGGTCTGTGGGTGGGGTGGGGGACCTGCTCGGGTCTGAGGTTTCAGAAGCAGGTTGTTCTCGACGCGAGTGGAGAGCAGAGTCTCCATTGGGTCGTCCAGCTAAGACTTCATTAGAGTCTGGGGTCCGGTTTGGAGCCGGATCCAAAGTTCGGTCTGAAGACTTTGGGTCGGGTTTTAAAGAGACGGGGTCTAGATCCTGAGCTTTATCAGAAGGTTCTGGTTTTTGTTTGGGCTGTGGGACATCAGGCCCCCCCTGACTTTCAGCTTCTCGGTCACATGGTGAGATTTCTTGATCCTTCTCAAGACCTTCTGGTGAAGACCCCTCAGGTGTGGTGTTTGGCTCTTCTGCCGGTTCTGGTGTCTCCTGTTCAGCCCGGTTTTCTGTCTCGGACCCCAGAGCAGGCTGTTCTTCAGCCTTCGTGTCAACAGGAGACTGATCTGGTTCTTGTTGGCTCAGACTCTGGTTTTGTTTGAGGAACTCCTCGTCTGTCCTCTCTGACTCTGCTTCCTGGCCCACACTAGACTCCGGATCCTCCGATTGGTCCGCTGAGCTCTCGGTTCTCCCTTCATCTTTCTCTTCCTCTGGCAAAGGCTCAAAGTCCTCAGCTTCACTGTCCTCTTGAGGAGGAAGGTCCCAGCTCAGGGTGTAGACTTCCGAGAGCTTCACTGTGGACCTGCTGGTTGAACTGGTTTCGCTGAGCGTGCTGCACACAGGACTGGGCGTGAAGTCCTCCATCTCTGGGCTGATGGGAGGCGGATGGGGAACAGATCTAGGCACCTCAGACGGGACGTTAGGAGGAATGATTTCCCCGAGAGGAACCTGAGGACAGAAAACACGACGTTAGTGAAACAGAACACCGCTCCAGTCCTACTGGTGGTGGTGGTCGGGCCTGATGGCGCCTCTACCAGGGAGCCGCGAGGCAGCTGTGGCTACGACGTAGCTCATCACCATCAGCGTGTGCACTTTAGAGTCCTCTGACTGGGAAACAGTTTTGACTTCCCTCACTGTTCATGCTTTCACCTCAGGACCTCTGCAGGTTGGTTCCCCTGAGTGTGAGACGACTGCGGCACGACTCGGTGCATTTATCATTAATAAAGAGACACAATTAAGAAGCTCTGTGACTAAAGTCGAACAGCAATCTTCATTCACTTCCTTCTTAAAGTGTTGGGCTCTGATATGTTCTCACGGCCCAGTGAAATGTGGTCTGGGCCTGTTGAGCTGCATCTGGACCAAAACTGGTTTCAGTCACTGATAAACGGTACCGATAAGTTCACGTAGTTCATTAACGGAAAACGTCAGAGCTCTGGATTTGAAATGCATCAAGAAGACGTGGGTCAAGGAAGATGAAAACCTCGGCACCGACGAGCTCCATGATGGAGCCCAAAAACGCAGAAGTATGCAATTCGCCCCGGTCCTCGTGGGCGTGGCTTCATGCATCACAAGAAGGACCTCCATGAGTCTCGCTCCATCTGTCTAGGGATTGGTCACTCAAGAACGGGGTAGATGTAGCAGAAAGGGGGTACGCTGTGGCGCCGCTCACCGCAGGAACGGAGAGTCAGGCTGGTTCTAGAAGAGCTGTCTCTCTCTCTCCTTTACCGTGTTGTATGGCGGCTGACTAGGAAAGCCACACCTGTCTGTACAGCACCTTACAGCTCGCGAACCCTCGCCCACGGCTGCCCTGCCCGGGTCTCTGTGGCTCCTGTACCCGAGCGTTAGAGCTGACGGACCCTGACTGTTGTTTAGAACAGTGTTTATAAAGTGGAGCGATGCGTTTTCAGGAGTAATGAGATGAATCCTGTGACCTGCAGATGGACCGTCTCCAACATAAATCCCACTTGGACCTCTGAACAAGCTCTTGGGTTCATCTGGAATGGTGACTGAGACTCTTCCGTCTTTAGTGGACGGTCTCCATCTCCTTCCAGGAGGCAGGATGTGTGTTTGAGAGTCTGACAGCCAAACGGCAGAAAGAAGACACGATGAACCGTTTACATCAGCTGCTGGGACCAGTTGGTCATAAATAAACCAGTAAATCCCAGTTAGTCCCAACATGAACAGGATTAGCTTCAGGAGGAACTTACAGGCTGCTGGTGTTTGCACGTGTCCTCTTCAGCGCTGGCCGACTGCACCACGATGCGCGGCAGGCTCTGACACTGAAAAGAAAAGGGGTCATCATCAGCACCAAGAGTCCAGTCCAGTTCTAACCAGAACCGTAAATGCTGTAATAAACCCGGTTAGAGCAGACAGCACGAGCTCAGCGTGACGCTCCCACAGACCCGTCACAGCGCCCTGCTCCCGCTGCAGGAATCGGCTCGTCTAACCGCCCGCTCCGCCACGTCTGATTACACATGATTGTGTCTGTAATCAGTTAAACGAGTCCAACATCATCTGTTTCTGTGATCAGCGTCCAGGATGTTGATGTGAGATGTTCAGAGTGCAATTAAGATATCACAGACGCTTAATCAGAGTAAACAGGTAAAACAAGAACCTTAATTACACCTTAATTACACCTTAATTACACCCGTGTTTGCATTAATTCAGCTTTCACGGCACGTCTGATGTTCTGAAGGGTTTTGTCAACTGTTCTCGTTTGTTTCCGGATCTTTTCAGAGCAAATTTTTAAAATTACGATCATCTTCAGGTCACTTGGATCTGGCTCAGTTGTGAGTAAACCGAGAGGAGAGAGAAGGGTTCGGAGCTGTGAGGTGAACAGATGCCAACGCCGTCACATTTACTCCATCAGCTGGTTTTCATTTGGACAGGAGCACATTCTTCGGGTCTGGACCGATTCTTTAGAGATGAACCCAGAATATCTGCCACCAACAGGCTTTTGTCAGCCGGACCCTTTCAGACCTCCTGGAGCAACAATCTCCACTCATGTGAAGCTTTAACAGCTGGCAGGTGTTTGACCGAGCCCAGAGCTCTTCTGTTGACCTTTGTTGACACCTGCGGGCGGCAGGCGAGAGTGCAGACTTCTAATTGGAGCAACGGCCTGAAACGGTGAGCCAGCGCGGTGTGACGGGTTTCCAGCCCGACAACGCCACACGGTTCTCATGATTAGGTTCCCTTCACAGCTCTGAGTGCTAATCAGCCAAATCAGATGCAGCCATCTCTGGCTGCCATGGAAAAGCTGCAGCGTCCCGGGTCCATGATTGGAGATCAGTGGGTGAGGAGGTAACAAAGGAGTTGGGGTGGGGGGTCATGTGCAACCTAATTAGCCCAGCTCACACTGAGCCGTCTCAGAAATCAGGCACTACATTTCTACCACCGTGACCTGGATTCACCCAGAGCACACTCAGACCTCCTGAGCTGTTCAGAACTACTGATGACGGTGAGATCAGTGAACTTCATGAGTGCGATTATCACTTCAACTATAGTTCAGTCACAGATAAATGCACGGACTAAAACAACACATCATCCTACATTTCCCATGATGCCACTGGTCGTCACCCTTCTCTGAACGCAGGTGGAAACCGTTGAACCTGTTAGCTAATGTCAGTAAAGCAACGGCGCCGGATTGTTTAGACTCCTTCAGGCAGATGATTACAGGTCCAATCATAAATCAGTTTGGATTATAACAAACATTCCAGATAGTTTCCTTAAGGAAGGAATACTCAATATTACTGGTTTTAACAACATCCAAGACACCCTGGATCATCTCACCCTAACTAACCGAACTGGAGGGGATCTCTGGAACCGTTCTAGAGTGATCAGGTATTACCTTCTGATGTGGGGTACCACAAGGCTCCGTTTTGGTTACTCTTCTGTTTTTATTCTATGTACACCCTCCGTAAAACAATTGGTACACTTCATACCTTTCACTGCTTTTATCCAGATGACATTCAGCTGTTCCGTTTCTACAAGCGTTCCTTTTCTGGAAATATTTTTGGTTTAGAGTACTATTGTAGTACTCCACCAATGTTATATTAACAAAAATATGAATGGCATAAAAAGTTATGGAACACGGACAACCTAGCGAACTTTGGTGTTCAGAGGTGGTATTACAACAACAGGACCCCTTTTCAAGCTGCTGGGATGCTGGTTCACTGCTGACGCGTTTCCAGAACCACGTTCAGAGACGCATCGTACAGGATAAGAACTCATCTCTACTAATACGTTTATTTTACAACAGTATTCACCGTTAGAACATTTTTACACAGTCCCAACCTCGCTTAGCTGAGTGGACTTTTTAGCGCACCGGTGCCCTCTAGTGGCTGGTAGATGTAAACATAAACAGTGCTGACAGAATAAAAATGTGTTTATCTTTTTAAAAATAGCCTTAAAAGGAGAACCTGTACATTCATTCTGCATCCTCTGAACGTCCTGTGGTTTATTTTTTTAATGTAGCTTTTTATTAAAATGTTCCATATTTTATCTTTAAATAAATAAATAGCTTAGATCCACGTTAAAACCCTGAAAATGTCCCCAACCCAAGTAGAAATGAGGGCAGACCTGTATGTGGCGCTGTAACATTCAAACAGGAAGTGGAGCCATTTTTTAGCTGCGGCTGGATGTGGGGTCAAATATTAGGTTGGAAGTGACACAGGAGATGAAGCTGTAGGAACACGGGCGCCCCCTTGTGGCTGGTTCCAGTATGGGTTTTAACCCCGCCCCCTCAATGGAAAAGAATACTACTTTCTTGTGAATCTGCGACATTGTTTCTGTTACCGATCGCTGATTTGTGTCCTTCGTGATTTTCTTTGAACTAACAGTAACAGTTAGGTCTTATAAGAAGGTGAGTTGATGGGAATTTCAGTTCCACATCTCTAAAGGACAAAGCTGATGGAATTTTTTGCTGATCTAGTCCTTTACACACAATTTGCTGCTCTATTTTTTTCTGTGGCACATCTTGTTCTCCTCCTGCAGCCATGGTGTGTGACAGGGAGGCTGACTGTAGCTTCCTGAAACAGCGGGAAAGAATTTACCGCAAAAACACGACATGGACTCAAGTGCAACCTCTCTTCTTAGGAAACCTGATCAGAGTTTTGTGCAGCAACAAGCCGCGGTTTGATGTGAGAGCGGCATATGAGTAGACACCAGGCTGGGTTGGACCAGATCTGTAGGACCAACAAGTCTTTCAAAGCTCACCTGCCTTGCTTCCCAAATGTTGTGGGTTTAGAATGAAAACAGGAAGTTGTTCATGGAAGTTTGATTCACAGGTCCGCATTACCATTCCTTGTTCATTTCTTTCTGAGAAACATTCCCCGTGCGTACCGATGCATTCATACAAATTATTAGCATCTGCATCAGCTCCGTTTCCATGGCAACAGGACTAGTTGCTGATTAGAAGACATTCAGATTGAAGGATGAATTTAAGATGTCTGACTAGACGGGTTTAGAAACGGGGAGTGGGCCGAGGGTACCTGCTGATGGACGGCTGTCTGGTCTCTGTCTGCCTTCCCACCAGTAAGCAGCGACTTCAGCAGCTTGGGTACGGCCTTCACTGGAGGGAGATAAGACGCGGCAAAGCCTGAATACACAACTGAGGAAGAGGAGGTTGCAGGAGCAGACAGAGGAAACGGGGTGGGGGGCATAAAAGATGAGGTTTTTGAGGCGGGGAAATGGAAAAAAAGAGCCAAAATAAGATCCAGAGCTAAAGGGTAGATAGAAAAGAACTCAAGTGATTGACATCAAAGCAAGAGAGACGCTTCAGAGGCTTAAGGAGATGAAGGTTTCATCAGACGTACCGGTCTCTGGGCTCAGGTTCTGGGACGTGGAGCTGCGTGCTGCATGTCTAGATGGGGATGGCTGAGCTGAGAGGTCCTGATGGCTCCCTGAACCCTGCACACACACACACACACACACCCCTCACTTACTAGCTGCCTCTAAACACAGATCAGCTCCAACACACCCACAGTCTGACCAGAACCTCTGATTCTGGGTAAAACACTCACGGGGAGCCTACGTCTTCTCCCCTTCTGGTCGGCTCATGGGTCCCTGAACCCTGAACCCTAACCCTTACACCCTCAGGCACACACGGTACTTTGACTTAAATGATAAACAAAGATGTGTTTCAACTACTTGTCTGTCACGTCATTTCAAGTTGATGACTGGATGCAGTCAAACTTTCTCCAGTTAAAGACTGAAGTTATCGTCTTCACGTCACATTAAGGTTACAACTAGGTCAGCGTTCTGGAGGGCCGGTGGTCCAGTTTTCACCTACAAAATGACCACAAAGCAGCTTTTCATTTGCAGACACAAACTCACTGTCGTGACCTGGAGATATCTCTAGACTAGATGGGTCCTATAGGAGCTCATCTACGAGTTCCTGGTACCTAGAGGTCCACACCACCAGCAGTGTCCATCCCGACCTCGTGACCCCCTGGATCTGAATGGGGATCTCCACACAAGGGTGCGTAGACTCAACAAATAGCGTCGGATGGTTTTATAAACAAATCTCTAGTTTACCAAACATACAGCCAAACTGATTTTACAACCCAGACTCCACAAACTCTCTCAGATACTTCAAGGTTTTGCCAAAACATCTAGTTTCCATTTCACACTTCACATGAAATCCCTTCACATCCATTTCATTTTCATTCACACCTTCTACTATCATTAGTTCAGGGAAGTAGAAATAAATTCATTTTTATAAACTAAACTTGAGTTAATACGAAGTGTGTTTATGGTCCCTGAATAAGTAAAAGTAAAATAATCTTCTGAATAAACACTGAAAGACCAATCAGACTGATATTTCATGTTTATATGGAATCATCACATCTTACTGATCATTTGTTACATATTTAGCTACTCCTCAGACGTCTCATGTCCAGACAAGACCCAGAGAAACTAATTCATGTGTTCATCTCCAGCAGGTTGGACTATTACAACAGTCTTTTGTCTGGTTTTTAAAAAAGCTGTGAAGCAACTGCAGCTTATTCAGAATGCTGCTGCTAGCAAAGGAAACCCAACACATCACTCCTGTTCCTAAATCTCTACACTAGTTACCAGTAATCTCTAACTAGTTGCCAGTAATCTCTACACTAGTTACCAGTAATCTCTGCAATAGTTACCAGTAATCTCTACAATAGTTACGAGTAATCTCTAACTAGTTACCAGTAATCTCTACAATAGTTACCAGTAATCTCTACAATAGTTACCAGTAATCTCTAACTAGTTACCAGTAATCTCTAACTAGTTACCAATAATCTCTACACTAGTTACCAGTAATCTCTACACTAGTTACCAGTAATCTCTACACTAGTTACCAGTAATCTCTAACTAGTTACCAGTAATCTCTACACTAGTTACCAGTAATCTCTACACTAGTTACCAGTAATCTCTACAATAGTTACCAGTAATCTCTGCAATAGTTACCAGTAATCTCTGCAATAGTTACCAGTAATCTCTGCAATAGTTACCAGTAATCTCTAACTAGTTACCAGTAATCTCTACAATAGTTACCAGTAATCTCTACAATAGTTACCACTAATCTCTACAATAGTTACCAGAAATCTCTAGTTACCAGAAATCTTTACACTAGTTACCAGTAATCTGTACACTAGTTACCAGTAATCTCTACACTAGTTACCAGTAATCTCTAACTAGTTACCAGTAATCTCTACACTAGTTACCAGTAATCTCTAACTAGTTACCAGTAATCTACAGAATCAAACTCTTTAACTTTGTCTTATTTCTGATTCTTAAATCTGATTAATTTGTATGTTTTAATTGTGCTGTCATTTAGATTTTAATGTTCATGCTATTCTAGCTAATGGAAAACATGCAATAGCCTCTGTGCTATAAAAAAAAACTACCTTTAAATTCATCAGCATGTAAAAATTCATAATTCATAAACTAATCTCCTCTTCTCCGTGTCCGGTTTGATGATGTTGGTTTAATGAGACGAACATCGGTAGTTCTCTACGCATTTTCACAGAAAACCTGAAACAACTTTTGCCACCTGAGGAAAACAAGCGCTTACACGGCAACAAAACCAGTCTTTACAATTCAGGGACATCACGGCAAATAAACAGGATTAGAAAATAGACTCCCATTCATTTTTTGGTAGTTGGGGGCCCATGGTCCAGAAGTAGATGGGTGTGGCTTAGGCTCCCTGTTGTGTTGTGTGTACACCATTTAGGTGTAGACACGTATCTTTGGCCAGTGTTTAAACACCGTTCATAAACACGGTCGGCTCTGAACTTTACAGGATTTATCAGGTTTATTTTTCTATGTTGTTGAAATGACTGCAACAACTTTTCCGTGTTTTACACTAACCAGCGCTAGTCTGGATCGGATCACACGGCCATTCCTTCTTACTGCCGTTTTGTTGGGTCGCTACAAAAATGTTCTGGAAAAGACGAGTTCACCGGTTCCTGTATTAACTCATAAAAGCACTTTTGAAAAGTTACAATCACATTTATGGTATAGAGACTATACCTAAACAGGAT
Source organism: Nothobranchius kuhntae (assembly GCA_006942095.1). Classification (NCBI taxonomy): domain Eukaryota; kingdom Metazoa; phylum Chordata; class Actinopteri; order Cyprinodontiformes; family Nothobranchiidae; genus Nothobranchius; species Nothobranchius kuhntae. Next base: position 499,694 of record SSNQ01034530.1, on the reverse strand, counting down.
AAAGCTCATACCAAACATCCTGTTTAGATAAATCTGCTATAATAAATGTTTAACTCGTTAAGTCGGGCTTGGTGAAAGTACCCGGTCCTGTAAAGCTCAGAACCAGCAGATAAAGTGGAGTCTCACCTGAAAACCACCAGGTTTAGAGGAGAAGTAGAGGTCCAGACTGCTGCCTGACAGCTGCTTAAAGGTCAGATTGAGGAGCGGTTAGGTGTTGGTGAGACAGGACGGAAACATGGATGAAGTGATCCCAGGTCAGCTACTACATGCACAGGTTAGACAGAGACGCTGGACCGGGTCTTCAGAACCCCACACTCACCCTGTTGATGCTGGGAGAGCTCAGGCAGTGACAAGCAGCGTTCCCTCTGGATGTTAGATGTTCCCTCACAGCCACCTCCTAGACAACAACAAGACTCATGAAGGCTTTCTCCTCCTCTACATGGGTTATTGACGGGATCGGTCTGCATGTGAATGAAACTGAGAGAGGAAGGCTTTACTGAACTCAGGACTTGGGAAAAGAAGCAGCAGCTTCATCAGGAAGATACCAACACACATGCAGTCATAGGGGTGTGTACTGGCAGGAGGCTGGTGATATGAAATATCTCACGATACAAAGGGGACGATGCGATGCTAAAAGTTAGACGACATTAGCAACAGAACTGAACCTAATTGGAAGACTCGGGCCAGACCCTCCCGAGACACCTCCAATGTTATAATGATAAATGACCCGCACTTGTATGTCGCCTTTCCTAACCCACAACAGCAGCATTCTCTGTCCGGAGCCGGGATTGATCCTGCAACCGTCCGATTGCTGGAGAACCGCTTTACCTCTTGAGCTGCTGCTGCCCGGTATCGTGAGATCTCTTAATAATCAAGCTCCATCATACATCGGTGACATGATTGTTCCATACGTTCCTGACCGAGCACTTCGCTCTCAGACTGCAGGCTTACTGGTGGTTCCCAGGGTATCTAAAAATAGGATGGGAGGCAGATCTTTTAGCTATCAGGCTCCTCTCCTGTGGAACCAGCTCCCAGCCTTAGTCTGTGAGGCAGACTGTAAAGTCTGTAAAGACTCTGACACTAGTCAGTGACTCGATGCAATTTGCTGGGTTCCTTATATAGGAAACTTTTTTCTGATTGGCTTAATGACCTGACCTGTATTGGAATGTTTATTATGGGAAGTGCCTTGAGATGGCTCTTGTCGTGATTTGGCGCTATATAAATAAAGTTGAATTGTGAGCTCGTTGGTCCGTCAGAATGAAGGCGGTATCATCTGCTGCCAACTAGCATTTAAATAATAAATGTTTACACAAAAATCTGCCTTTAAAGTGACAATGTGTAGTTTTTACCATTAATCTCTGGACACATCCACATAAGTGTTGTTGTAAAAGAATTAAAAGATGCCCAGCTGACTAAGAATATTGGCGGTTTCATAAGATATAACCATAAAAACCTGTTCTAAAATACACGTGAGCAAGTCTAAGTCTCAGGGTGACGCCATATTGGATGCCATGTTTCGTTCTACGGAAGCCCGTGAGGACAAAACGCATTTGCTGATTAGTAACAAAGGTTACAAAACTCACCATTAAAAAACATTGTTTTACACGTTTACCTCTTCACTCGTTGCCAGTGATGGAAGGGAATCTGGTGCTCGTGGCATTTTGCTGGAGGTTGCTCTCCCAGGGATTTTTGACCCTAATGGCCATCCGTTGGTAAGGTCTTAACTGAACACAAAAGTAATGCTTGCTTGCTGTGATTTAGGCATGTACTGCCCCCTATTGCCAGGGAAACGACAAACTGTCATTTTAAATATCGATTCAGTAACATAACACGAAACTTCGCAATATTTCAGGGTATGGACATGTTCTAGCATCCCCGATACCGTATATAGTCTCTTGGTGGAGGTTTGGATCCACAGAGATGGTCTCACAGACACCTCTAAGCGGAGTGAGGCACAGGACCACTTGTGAACGATCATCTGACCTGTCTCAGTCTGTCCAGAGTCAGGACGTTCTCCACAGCTAGGACGCTACGCAGGTACCGCTCTATGGCCGCCTCGCTGTCTGCTGACGAGTCGTCCTCTGCGCTGGCGGCCAGCCTGGCCAGCACCTCCCGGTCCTCTGGGCCGTGGATGTCCTGTGGGAACACGACTAAAACTCTGAATACATTATGTTACACATGTTCTGATCTATGTTGGCCTTAAAGTGAACGAACGGACTTGGTTACACCAGAGAAGGGGATGTGGTACGATACACCTGCTGAGGTTGAAACAGCGTAGGACGGTCTAGCTTCTACTTCCGCTACCGTGGGGCGTGCTACTTACACCTGGGATGTTGGAGACGATTTCAAAGGTGACTCCACAGCCGGGGATGGTGCTGCGCTGAGACATCCTCTTCAGCAGGCTCTGGGCAAACCCCTGACGTCAGACACAATCGTCTTCCTTAAAGCAGCTGGTCGGTCTTAGAGAACAAGTCCTTGTTTCAGCCTGCAGTGTCCACCCACCTGCCTCCCTGTCACGCTGACACATATCCGCTTCCTCAGGACCAGCTGCATGTGGGCCGGGTGGCTCAGCTGCACCACGGTGAGGACCGTCAGGTAAACCTTCTGGTCCTGGGATGCCGCTCGGCTCAGCTGGGCACACCCGTGCACCGTGGAGTCCCAGGAGGCCTCCACTTTCACCTGGACCACAAATCAGACCTCGCCTCAGGACTCTGATGTAAAACACGAGGGGAAGATGTGAGAGATGTGGTGTCCTCACTGCTGGACTGTAGCGTTTCACAATCTGAAGTCCAACAAATTCTTCATCTTCATCTTCTCCACTGAGCAGAGCGTCGAGGCCTCCAGCCAGCTGGGCCGACAGACTGGACTGGAAATCATCAGCTGCAGGCGAACAAACCCAAAGTTAGTGGTTCTGTTTTATAACAGAGACGGGCTGATGGAGGCGAGCGTACCGCTGAGGTCTAGGAACAGGACAGGGACGTGCGTTTCCATTCCAGGAACTGGATTTCTGTCAGGAACACAGAGGAGGACGGACTCGTTTATCTGAAGCAGAACGGTTAAAATTTGTCCCAAACAAGCAGGACGGTGTGCCGTGAGGACCGGGGTGGGAAATGCTGGCTTTGACGGTTCTGCTGCAGCGACTAGACAACTCCACGATAAAGGCTTATGAAGCAGCGGCCTGCTCTAGGGTCATTAGTTAACTCTGACTTTTACCCAGAAACACGTGAAATGGTGAACACAACACTCAGTGACAAGGTGTGTGGTAACGACAGCTGTACTTTAACGAGGGTGGAGTTTGGCTCCACCCACTCAGACTGGAACACCAGCCTGCAGTTGGCTCAGGCGTGGCGCCACGGCTACCCACATCTCACCCCTAAGCCTAAAACAGGGAGTCCACCACATTAGAAGCAGGTTTTGGTCCGAATACGGCCCATCGGTCCTCAGAAGATTAGTGAATATGTCACGTTTTGGCCCCAAGTAGGATAGTTAAACAAGTACACACACACACACACACACCTCTCTACGGGTGCTCCAGGGATCCCGCTCCCGGCCGATGGGACCAGAACAGCGTTGCGTTCCTCTGTGAGGGTCAGACGACACTCCAGCAGCTGGGATTCCCTCTCAACGTCATCCTCGGACTTATCTGATGCACGAAAGAAAGGAAAACAAACAAACGAGGGATGAAAGGAATGCAAGTAATTAACTACCGGGGTCCCCATCCTAACCCTCCACTGATCACTCGCTCATGTGGATCAGGTGACCCCTGCTGCAGGCCTGAGCAGGAGGAGATACTGTTATAGTCCAGCAGGGGGCAGTAGCATATTAATCTCTCTCTCTCTGTGTGTGTGTGTGTGTGTGTGTGTGTGTGTGTGTGTGTGTGTGTGTGTGTGTGTGTGTGTGTGTGTGTGTGTGTGTGTGTGTGTGTGTGTGTGTGTGTGTGTGTGTGTGTGTTGTTACCACCACACTGGTGTTACCTGGTTTAGAAACGACCCTCTGCAGCTGCTGGTCCAGGTACTCCTGTCTCTGGGTGAGAGTGATCATCCACTGCTCCCTCATCCTCTCCAGGTCCACCTCCTGCACACACACACACGCACGCACACGCACACACACACACACACACACGCACAAAAGGAAGGAGTGCACACACACGCACACACACAGTCATGTTTCCTTTGTTTCAGCTCCAAGCTGTGATGCCCATCCTGACAAAGACTCACCTGGTAGCTGTCCATTTCTTCTTCTATGTCCTAGAAATGAAATACGAGGAGGAAACTCTTAAAAAAGAACAACACTAGAACATTGAGGCGGAAGAGGACTCACCGAGCGAGGGGCGTGTTTGGGGCGTGTCTGGTGAACTTTGACATCTCCGATAGAAACCGACAGGATGGAGGACACGATGAGAGGCATGGTGCCGGAGTCTGGTACTGGACGGACCTCCACCCGGATCCGATGAGACTGACCCTGACATTCACAACATTCAGACAGCTGTTAAGGCCCAGACGAACAAACCAACCAATCATAAGTTGAGCAGCGCTACAGGTGCTACAGGTGCTTAGTGCTGAGAAACTAAATCCATGGAGCCATTTTTACAGCTGCTCCAGGGTTCTCCCTTCCCTGTCTGGCACCACGTGGGTGTTTCAGTGTTCTTGTTGGAATCGTGTGGATGAAGACGGTTTCATGAGCTGGAGTCAAAAGATCAGTGTAAGTGAATATCAAAGTAGAGTGGGCGGGGCCTGTGACACCTGTCTGAGCTGGAAGATGCCTCCTGTTGGGACGTCTTTAGCAGAAAGAACTTCTACAGATGTGAACTCTCCAGAGTCGTTCAGCTCCATCAGCTGCACCCACAGCTCCAACCGCCGGGTCACCTCACTCCACCTGAAGGAGACAAGCACCAGGTAACATCTGGTGAACTTTTCATTTCTTCTGGACTGGTTTTAATCAGACACATGCTTCAGTCAGAACTGTTGTTCTAGTGAGCTCTCTTCAGCTGCTCAGGGTGTTCGTGGTACTGCACCTCTCTCTGAGGGACCGGGTCTTGGCCTGTATCACTCCCAGGTCCCACAGGGCCAGGTTCCTGCGGTGGTTGGCCTGTTTGTGGCCATAAACCTCGATAGCTATAGCGCCGCCGGCCAGGAACTCCATCAGGTCCTCTGAGACAGGGCACGACAGCTCCTGAGGACAGAGAGGTGGAGTTTAAACAGCCACGCTCAGTT
>SSNQ01034530.1:456444-479710 GCA_006942095.1 Nothobranchius kuhntae | reverse complement strand
TTAAAATAAGAAGAAAACACATCTAAATTGTCCTTTGAGTTTCACTTTCACTTGTTTGGGAAGTACACAGATTAACAACGTGTTTATATTATGAACACATTTAAAAGTAGCAGCGTTGCTCTTATTTCAACTCGTTTACTTCCTCTATTTGCAGCTGTATTGAGCAGGGATGTACGAAAATACCGATATGGCAATATATTGTGATATTCATTCCTGCGATATTATTTTGATATTCAAAAACCGTATATCAAATTTTTGGAAGAATTTAAATACAAACATTTGTGTTTTTTCTTTTCTTTTGGGGCAATTCAAAGGCCAACCACTAGTTGGCAGAAGTGTGCAATGGGTTTTGTTTCCACCACTGAAATGTAAATCCCTCCATCATGGTTCAGATACCTCATGTTTAATAATCATAATAATAATAATTATTATTATGATTGTTCAGATACCTCATGTTTAATAATAATAATTATTATTATTATTATTGTTATTGTTCAGATACCTCATGTTAAACATGTTGTGAATCAGTTTAGACTGTATTGAATCTTCCAACAATAAATTCAGTCCAAAAATAAATCACTAAAATAGTCTGGCTGGATGCATCGCACTATATTGTGATATATTTCATCGTCTCCCCGTATTGTATGGCCAGAGTTTCACAAGTGGCCGTTGCTCTGCCTTTGCTGTTCAGTTTAAAGTACCACCATCCTGAGGAGTCACGTTAGCTCTGTGTTAGCCTGCTAGGCTAGTTAACAGCTGCACCTTGGTGTCTGAACCCCTGCCTGCCATAAATGATGTGACGTTACGGTGTTGTAGTCTTACAAGAAACAAATAATAGAGCAAGTTATTGAAATGATAACGAAGCCATTTTTATTCTATTAGAAAATCTGCATCTCAGGATGAATTTAAAATGTCAGCTTTGTTGTTTTAAAAAGGTTAAACAGATTCATTTCTCCCGATCCTTTAAAAATCACGTGATCGGAGCATTCCTAGTGGATATGGTGCTGATGCTGAAGTAGGCAGGGACATGCTAAGTAAAAGCTTCAATGACAAATTAGCTTAAAACGTTTCTCCTGCCTCTAAACAACATTCTAACAGAGTAAATCTGTGCAGATTTATAAAGAAAAACTACCTGCTGCACTTCCCTGGGTCCTCCACTCATCACACACTCACATACTAGCAACAGAACACCGCTGGTGTGAGAGGTTCTCCTCTCAATGATATCAGAGGAGGAGAAACAGCCGGCTGCTACCACTTCAGCTTCAGGACAAACTAGCAGAGTCCCAGAAGAAAAACCTTCTGAAGTCAAAGACAACAAAAGATGTTTGGACCTAGAAAACGGTGACTGGTGTTCAGCACCATCTTGTTCCCTCTGGCAATGTGGGTTTCTGGTTCTGGCAGAAGCGTCTCAGTGAAGATACCCGCGGGGAGGGGTGAGTGTTCCACGAATGTGTTGTGTGGATTCACTACAGCAGCTTTAAGGTGTGTGTCTGAGCTCATGATGTCATCAAGCAGCTTTTTCCTGGGTGGCTGTTGCAACATTACACAAATACACCTGACACCTGTACTCAACAACAGGGTAAATGTGGGCTTACGTTCTGGAACTGCTCTGAGGGCTCGCCATGAAAACACAGAGTGTTTGTAAATAAACAAACAAAACCATGAATAATTGTGTAAGTTCTCCAGGCGAGGCTGATGTTAGATGCAGTTATAATCACATCGTCAGGCTGGGGGGGGGCTGTAACAATACAAGGCTGCCCTGTGTGAGAGCCGGTGCTTTTATGAAGGACCAGCCCGAAGTCCTGTCCTTTCCTGGGCTGCTGAGGACATTCCTGAGATAGCTGGCAGAGCTCTGCATCACCGAGGAATCTCTAGTGGGAGTGTGTGTGTGTGTGGAGGGGGGGACCAGTCTGACTAGCACAGCTGAGCAGGACCGTAGAACTCCCAACCAGAGTGAAAATGTTCCTTTTAAAGTTTCATTTCTGCTTTTAAACCCTGCCGAGCTCTCAGTTAGAAAACTTAAACGGATCTCACCCCCGTCAGTACCCATGCCCCCCCCACACACACACACACACACAGAGCTTACTAAGCACCAACCCAGCACACGTCTCCCTGAGCTCAACAGAAACTCCAGAGCACGTTGGAAGTGAGTCTCACCGTTTGAATAGAAACGAGTTAAAGATTAGCTTCTGTTGTACGTTTGAGTCCTTGTGGAACCATCGGGCGCCGGAGCCTGTAAAACTTGTTCTCCTCCACCCCCAAAGGGGAAACACACCGCTGCTGGAGCGTGTCGGGGCAGAGTAACACACACATTACCAAAAACAAAAGGTCATTAAGAGAAAGTCAGAGCAGAGGCAAGAGACGGTGCCCTAGTGTGTGTTAGGGAACGCCATGAGGAACATCTGAGCATGGACCCAAACCTCCAGGGAGGATCTACCTGAAGCTCGAACAGGAAACATTAAGAGTTGTACAGAAACATCACAGGTCTACACAATCAGTGCACGATTGTTCCTGAATCCCAAATTTAAATCCCTGCCCCCCTTCCCTTACTTATGTCTGAGTACCTGAGCAGGACTGAGCAGGAACAGACACACCTTCAGTAAAGAAAGCTTGTAATGAAGGGGGCGGAGTCAGTGTGAACACACACCTCACATTTCCAGAACCAGAGCAGACAAAGCTCCAGGATTCCTTCAAAGGGGACCTGCTGCTGGTTTTACCGTAGGAAGCTGCTCTCAATGGCCCAGGAGCCCTGATCAATGACCAGAAACAACCCCATAATAAAGCCCTAGGATGGAACTGGTTTGCCCCGCCCACTCAGCCAGCACATTGATATTAAATGAGCTGCATGCTGATTGGCACAGCAGAACTCCTCCAGACTTGTGTTACTTGTAGATATACAACATCAACAGAGCAAAGTCAGTGGTAGAGTGGTGTTCCTGTTAGCCAATCAGAGGAGAGATGCCCACATATCAGGAAATAAGAATCTAAATCACATGGTCTGAAGCTCAGCTGTGACATGGCTCACTTCTAGTTCCTGAAATGTGTGCAGTGGTGTACAGGTCTTTAAAACCAGTTAGCATATAGTGATAAAGTTCATTATTGTGTGTAAAGTACTGATAAACATGAGACTTTCATATATATTAGATTCATTACACACATCTAAAGTAGTTCAAGCCTTTTATTGTTTCTAATATTGATGATTCTGGCGAACAGCTCATGAAAACCCAAAACTCCTATCTCAAATAATTAGCATATTTCATCCGACCAATAACAGAAAAGTGTTTTTAATACAAAAAAAGTCAACCTTCTAATAATTATGTTCAGGTATGCACTCAATACTTGGTCGGGAATCCTTTAGCAGAAATGACTGCTTCAATGCGGCGTGGCATGGAGGCAACCAGCCTGTGGCACTGCTGAGGTGTTCTGGAGGCCCAGGATGCTTCGATAGCGGCCTTAAGCTCATCCAGAGTGTTGGGTCTTGTGTCTCTCCACAATATCCCACAGGTTCTCTACGGGGTTCAGGTCAGGAGAGTTGGCAGGCCAGTTGAGCACAGTAGTACCATGGTCAGTAAACCATTTACCAGTGGTGTGGGGCACTGTGAGCAGGTGCCAGGTCGTGCTGAAAAATGAAATCTTCATCTCCATAAAGCTTTTCAGCAGATGGAAGCATGAAGTGCTCCAACATCTCCTGATAGCTAGCTGCATGGACCCTGCCCTTGATAAAACACAGTGGACCACCACCAGCAGCTGGCATGGCGCCCCAGACCATCACTGACTGTGGGTACTTGACACTGGACTTCAGGCATGTTGGCATTTCCCTCTGCCCAGTCTTCCTCCAGACTCTGGCACCTTGATTTCTGAATGACGTGCAAAATTTGCTTTCATCTGAAAAAAGTACTTTGGAGCACTGAGCAACAGTCCAGTGCTGCTTCTCTGTAGCCCGGGTCAGGAGCTTCTGCCGCTGTTCCTGGTTCAAAAGTGGCTTGACCTGGGGAATGCGGCACCTGTAGCCCATTTCCTGCACACGCCTGTACACGGTGGCTCTGGATGTTTCTACTCCAGACTCAGTCCACTGCTTCCGCAGGTCCCCCAAGGTCTGGAATCGGTCCTTCTCCACAATCTTCCTCAGGGTCCGGTCACCTCTTCTGGTTGTGCAGCGTTTTCTGTCACACTTGTTCCTTCCCACAGACTTCCCACTGAGGTGCCTTGATACAGCACTCTGGGAACAGCCTATTCCTTCAGAAATGTCTTTCTGTGTCTTACCCTCTTGCTTGAGGGTGTCAATGATGGCCTTCTGGACAGCAGTCAGGTCGGCAGTCTTACCCATGATTGCGGTTTTGAGTAATGAACCAGGCTGGGAGTTTTTAAAAGCCTCAGGAATCTTTTGTTAAGAGTTAATTAGTTCATTCAGATGATTAGGTTAATAGCTCGTTTAGAGAACCTTTTCATGATATGCTAATTATTTGAGATAGGAGTTTTGGGTTTTCATGAGCTGTACGCCACAATCATCAATATTAGAAACAATAAAAGGCTTGAACTACTTCGGTTGTGTGTAATGAATCTAATATATATGAAAGTCTCATGTTTATCAGTACATTACACACAATAATGAACTTTATCACAATATGCCAATTTTTTTAGAAGGACCTGTATTTCTCCCCAGAGTACGACTTACAAGGCATCGATTCCTACTAGAGAACAGTGTAAATTTCGTTGACTAAATATTGTAGGTTTTTTTTCATGACAAATTACTTTTTGTGGACAATATCAAAGAAAAAATGAAAACATACACTCCAAAAAGACTAAATTATGACTAATGTTTATCAGCTATTTCATTGACGAATAAAAGAAAAGAAAAATGGACAGAAACGAAAATCCAGTCAGACAATGGAAAAGATGGGAGACTGGAAAAAAGAACCAATCAGTTATTTTTTCAGTGAAGCACACGTTTTAGTGAGCTTTGGATGTGGCGTAAGAACCTTTTGGCGACTGGTGAGATAATGAAATGGTGAATTTAAGTCACATTTACAGACTTTGAGAACCCCACACACTGACACACAACTCCCACTCACCTGTCTCTGAACTATAGATATATTTACTCGGACCTGCATTGTTAGATGTCATTATGTTACATTTTAAATGTGAGATAAGTGAAAACATTTGAAATAATATTCCTATTTCGTAGATCTGAAGCTTTATAGTTTAAATTCAGAACCAGTTTCTGTGCAAAAGTATCAGCAACAATCAATGAAAGAATAATGGCGGCACATTGTGATAAATGGCATACACAACCAGAGTGTTTTGCCCTTGATCTGCAACACGGGGCTGATTTAACAATGACTACCCTGAGTCGTCTGTGAGCTTAACACCCAGGGGGGGGGGGGGGGGGGGGCAGTGTGCTTAATCTAAAAGGACAAATACAAGCAGAAGGCCAGTGTGCGACTAAATAAATGCAGATTTTATTTTATGGGCCCAAATGACAGCAACAGGTTTGGCTCCTGATTAAAGCAGAGCTGAGGTTGTATCCAGCAGCTTACCGAGGGTCTCCTTTGCTCACGTTTGTGACGGCTGGCTGTAGAACCGTCTGGTTGCCTCCCATCTGCACCACACATTTGGTCTTCAGGTCTTTCTCTGAATGAACACAAAGGGCACGCTGTTTTTTCTGACTAGTTACAAACGAACAGCAGCACCAAGCAGCCTCACAACATAAACCCGACCACCCTGGCAGAGGAGCCAGATCCCCACCCGGCGGCAACTGGAGGGTTGCAGGTTTGTGCCCCACTCAGGCTGTTCCTGTCGTCCTTGGGCAAGGCACTTCCCCCCACACCCAGTCCCCCATCTCAGCCAGGTCGTTTTTAAACAAAAACATGTTTTCAAACAATTTGACCTGCTTACATAAATAAATGAATTTACCATAAATCTTTATGTAAGAACTTGTTTTTCCAGTTCATTTTTTTTAGTTTTACATGTTCAGAAACTCAAACGTTACAAAACATCATTTCAAAATAAAAGCTGACAACAGAAACTGTAAAGGATAAATTCTGAAAAGCAGGTTGAATTTATTTGCTAAAGCCCTAAAACCAACGGGTAAACATGTGATTGCCAACAGTAAGGGTTGGGTCCACTAATCAGAACACAAACGGTTCTGATGATTCATCCAGGACCTGTCTGTGCAAACACCACACAGAGCTGAGCAGGAGGAACACACCTCCTCTTCCTCACTCCTACTGGCATCCGGAGGCTTTAATGGGCGGAGCAGTGACATCACATATTTAGTTGCTCATGTTCACACCGTAAAGCGTTTACTGCTCCTAATTACAGGTGCATCAGTGATAAAGCCAACCCCAGTGCATCCTGGGAAAGTGGCGGAGAACATGACGGCTGAAAAGCACCTCCATCAAGAATCATTTCCCTTTTGCTCAGCAGGAAAGTTAAAGGCACACATTTTTTAACTAAACACACTAAATTAATACTTGGTCTTTATTGCAGCTACAGGAACATTTCAGCTGGCTGAAACATCAACACTGTGACACTTAAATAAAAAAAGTAACAAATAAAGTGTACAGAAATGTTAATGTTGCCGACTGTGGGTTTCCATGGTAACCACACACCTGCCTCTCCGTTTCTGACATCAAACTTTGAGGCATAAACACCAAAAAGCCTCAAAAGAAAGATCCATAAATGATGGTTCTACTGTGGTGTCGACCTGAGCCAGAGATCCTCCGGTTTCTCCCAGATCCCACCGCAGTAGAGAGAATTCCTCACGATTCGGTTCTACATGTGGTCTACTCATCCTAACACACTATTCCTGTTGGAACGTGATGTGACGTGTGTGTTATAAAGTTACGGGTAGTGGAAGCAGACAAACTTAATGACGTTCTTGGGCAGATGCGCAGTAATTCCAACTAGAAGGAAGTACCCTCACCTCTCCGGTTCATGGGTCGCACGCGCACAGCCACCTTCACGTTAGAGTCGCTCAGGCTGCTGTCATCCATGTCGTCACGTGACCTGCAGCCAAAGCACCAGTAAAACCAGTTCAACTCCATTTAAACAGGAAAACACGCTTTATAATTACACTAGACTGAAACTTGTCCTTTCATTACACATATAATACATTATCTGTAAGTAAAAGTCCGTCTAAAGGTCTCACGCATGGCATCAGGAGTAAAAAGCCGCTGTAAACAGCAGTGAACTAACCGGAGCGCGCTGTTGTCCGACTCCTTCAGTAGTTAGACGAGCCGCAGCTAGCACGCTAACGGCAACAAACACACACACTGGGTCACTAGCGTTCACTATGACCTCTGACAGCTTCACATGACGCCCCAAACCCGCTCACACCGGGTCACCTCAGGTCCACCATCCAGTCTGAAGACACCGACAGACTAGAGTCGAGTCCCCGAGCTCCTCCACCTGTTGCATTTCCTGAAACTTCCCGCAGAGATCAGTCAAGCCACCGCGCAGATAAAGGGATTTGCTGTGAGATTAGTCAGCGAGCCTCCAGCTGCTCTCACGCGCTCTCGGTCATTGGTTTAGGAGGGGTTGGCGCCATCACGTGGAAAATGTAGGAATTACAAGCTCAACTCCGAGCCGCAGAGCGAAAACAAACTAATTTTGTTTTTTATTAAAGTCAGAAAACAAATTAGAGCCCGTTCTACTGTCGTAGTGTGAGAAAACACCGTTAACTCTGTTAATTACAAGAACTCCGTTTCAAAAACTGTTAAAAAAAAGAGCAGGTGGGTTTACGTTGCTTTACGACAGTTTCTGTTGCCGTACTTATCGAAGCCGTATTTGGTGAAAACGTGGTGTTGTTTACTATTTTCACAGTGCTAATGGTTCGACAGAGCGATGAGGACACTTTAACAACAGCGTATCGTTTTAAATTTAGTGTGTTCTTGTAAAAAGAAATGGGGAAACCCAAGAAAAAAAGTGAGTGCTTGTCAGGTTGTTTAAAATAACAACATTTTATTTTTAAAGTGGCTATGACTAATGCTAACCGCTAGCATCAACAACAGGGATGCTAATTTGTTCTTTTTTCAAATGAGCCATGCGCACAATGCGTTGTGTTGCTTTTCTACATGCTGGTTATGAATCTAACATTGTTAGATTAGAGAAAGTTGAATGTTTAACTCCACTTTTCTGTTTGTGTGTTTATTATAATCGTTTTAATGCTGCTGATGGACAGGTGACCTCAGCCGAGCTGAACTGATGATGATGACCATCGCTGATGTCATCAGACAGCTGGTTGAAGCCCATGAGCAAGGCAAAGACATCAACCTCAATAAGTAAGATCTCTTTAACAGAAACATAGCGCTTCCGTTGATTAAAGCTCCGGTGAGGTGATTCAGAACCAAAATAAACTGATCTGAAGCTGAAACTCCACAGGAAGACAAAAATACACCTTGATTTGTTTACCGAGCGTTCCTCAGGCTAAATGGGATCATGCTTATTATTAATGCAGTTGCTGGTGATGGGTCAGTATGAGAACTAGTTAGAAAGATCATAAAATTTGATATTTTAATGGAGGCTAAATATTTGGACAACACAAATTCTTTTAAGCTCCTAGGGCCCTGTGTCCACATCCTTGTACTTTAAACTTTTATTCTCTTCTACGTAGACCTTTTTGTTATTGTTTATAGACACTTTATATGACTTTAATTTAAAAAATGTTTTATTGTCTTTCTTTTTTTAGGATATTTATTTGACAACATTTTTATTTAATTAATTTTTATTGAATGTAAATTTGTGTAACTTGGTTTCTGTTAATTACAGTCGACTAATCTGTAATAGCTAGACATGTTTTTTTCTTTTAAATCAAACCAAATACAAGTTTGGGTCCCAGGAGGTTAAGCATGATGACCACATTGCTGTTCAACTTAGATAAAGACACCGGCAGTGGTCAAAAATGAATGTCAAAGTTATGAGGACACTCTTCGTGGCTTATAAACAATGCTTGCACACTCCCAGCAGCACTTGGAGTTACGAGATTCTTGTACTTTGTGGATGAAAAGTAAAAAAGTTGATTAAACTGATTCTGTGTCAGAGATGAGTAAAGCAGCTGTGGGCGTCTCTGTGACCCGACAGGCACAACCCGAACAAGCTGGTTAAGAGAACCTACTCGGTCCTGTGTTGTCTGCTGGACTCCTGGTTGTACCAAACCAAAACCGGTTTCATTTGTTTTCTAACAGAGTGAAGACCAAGACCTCGGCGAAATATGGACTCGAAGCTCAGCCCCGACTGGTGGACATCATTGCTGCTGTTCCACCTCAGTACCGCCGGGTCCTGGTGCCCAAACTCAAAGCTAAGCCCATCCGCACTGCCAGTGGAGTGAGATGCTTTTCCATCTGTCTGTTCTTTCTGTTAAACACGTCAAACCTCTTCTGAAGTTTCACAATATTGTCTAAAAGAGGCGCAAGCACGCTATGTTGTGTTTGGTGTGTTAACATTAACAGTATCACTCCTTCAGCAGCACATGTACGTACTGTTGGTCCCTGTTCAGACTTGTTTCTGTGACAGATTGCAGTTGTAGCTGTGATGTGTAAACCCCATCGATGTCCTCACATCAGCTTTACAGGAAACATCTGCGTGTAAGTCTTTCAACCAGCTTTTGTTGTTCAAAACAAAACGCTGGTTCCTTTTTTGACGTTTCTATCAGTTTTTGTAGACTTTAAATGGCTTCAGCTGAACTGGAAGCTATGTTTTAAAATGTTTCACCACATTCTGCTCAGGGCGTCTGGTGGCGCTCTTACTTTGGCGAGCAGCATAGAGTATTTTGGTCAGAATAGGAGTGAATAAGTGAATGTTAAATGATTGTGATTTAAATTTTGGCCGAAATAGTAGAGACTATGTTTGTTTTTTCTCTCCATAAACAAGCAGCTCTGGAGGCCTTTGAGCTGTTGTCAGACAGGACGCGTGGTCTCAGGGGACTGCAGTAGGGCAGCAGTGGTTCAGGAGGTAGAGTGGGTTGTCCAGTAATCAGAGGCTTGTAGGTTCAGTCCTGGCAGAGAGTGCTGCTGTTGTGTCCTTGGGCTAGACACTTGCCCAGCTTGCCTGCTGGTGGTGGTCAGAGGGACCGGTGGTGCTAGTGTTCGGCAGCCTGGCGTTCGTCTGTGCGACCCAGGGCAGCTGTAGGTATGTTGTAGCTCATTATCACCAGCATGTGAATGGGTGGATGACACCTAGAGGGGTTGTAGAAGCCTAGAAGGTGCTATTTCAGATAGAGGCCATTTACCATATTCTCGCTCAAATTTTAAAAATTTGATTCCCAGTCCACCGACCGGAAGAGTAATCTGCTACTGATCTCTGTGAAAAAACACGTGATCTGCAGATTCTGATCAATGCTTCTCAGAGCAGATCATACCAGCTGTCGGTTGCTCCTACTCCTACCTGAGTGCAGCATCGTAACCTCCCATTCCTCACACCCGACGTGCAACGGCAAGCATGTAAAAAAAATTATGCCTGCACAATTTTCAGTCCATTACGGTACCTTCCAGGACCGGAATTTGGTTTCACACACACACACACACACACACACACTGTCTCTTATNACTGATCTCTGTGAAAAAACACGTGATCTGCAGATTCTGATCAATGCTTCTCAGAGCAGATCATACCAGCTGTCGGTTGCTCCTACTCCTACCTGAGTGCAGCATCGTAACCTCCCATTCCTCACACCCGACGTGCAACGGCAAGCATGTAAAAAAAATTATGCCTGCACAATTTTCAGTCCATTACGGTACCTTCCAGGACCGGAATTTGGTTTCACACACACACACACACACAGGTCAGATTTGCGTTTTCAATTCTGAGGCGACATTTTTTTAGTGGAGGAGGTCTAAAAAAAAGTGGAGTTTTTTTTTATCACAATTGTCTATTTTTGCTCATTTTAAATATATTTTTAAACATTTTCTAAATTCTTTTTTATATTTTTTGTTTTCGTGAAGCGCCTCGTGATTTTTATCTTGAGAGGCGCTATAGAAACGATCTTTTCTTCTTCTTCTTCTTCCAGCGGTCAGACTGGAACCAAGGTGTGTGTGTGTGTGTGTGTGTGTGTGTGTGTGTGTGTGTGTGTGGCACAAGATTATGAGGACATACACAGCAAATGTGGCTCAGAGTCCCCAAAAGCAACACCGCTCATGCTCGCCTCTGTTTACCTTATTATGGAGGACACCGCGGACCTCCCTGCACGTATGAACCTCTGCCCACAGGCTCGAGGATCTCAACATTCATGAGAAGTCCCTCGGATTAATATGTGAACACTACACTGCCCATTCGAGACCGAACTCGTGCCATCCAGCCCCACCAAACCCGCTAATATGTGAGCGGCTAAGCACCATATATGGCTGTAAATGGAGGATGTTTTAGACCTGCTGCCAGGTCAGGGACGTGCTACCATTTCAGTGCCTGGTGAATGTCGTTCTGTTATTCCTGCAAGAGTTGGTGGATGATGAGAAGACCTTCTCCAATGTTAATGAAGGCATTCTATCTTTTTCTGATTAATAATATGTATATATACCTTTTCCCGCTATGTACTCTTATCTTGATTCTAACAGCTACTGTCCCGGTGGACCAGACTCTGACTTTGAGTATTCAACCCAGTCTTACACTGGCTATGAGGTGAGACGCTTCCATTCTGTTGTGAATTTGACATCATGTAATGTAATATAATGTAATGTAATATAATGTAATGTAATATAATGTAATATATTGTAATGTAATATAATGTAATGTAATATAATGTAATATATTGTAATGTAATATAATGTAATGTAATATAATGTAATATATTGTAATGTAATATAATGTAATGTAATATAATGTAATCTATTGTAATGTAATATAATGTAATGTAATATAATGTAATGTTGTTTTTTTCGTCCCATCTGTCTTTAGCCAACATCCATGAGAGCGATCCGAGCTCGCTACGACCCGTATCTGCAGACCAGACATCGAGTGGAGCAGGTCAGTGTTTTACAGATTATAATTATTTGCCTGAGAAGATCTTTAACCAGTGAATGTCAGATACTGCTGAGCAGTAAGGATCTTTGTTACCCTGAAAGAGCCGAATGATGCCATCAGATAATTAATAATCACATTAATGGGATGCAACGATACCACTTTTTTCCAAACCGATACTTGGATCTGAGTACTTGCCGATACCGATTACCAATATCGATACTTCTACCACACAAAAAAATGCTGATTTTATTTTCTTGTCTGCTTTCAACAGGAAAAGACTGTGTAAGTAAGTAAAGTAAAACATATGAATAGAAATCATCACAAAACTAAAATATTAGGTGAACAGAAATGACAAGTTACAGTGAAGCCATTTTCAAGCAACTGCATTGGTATCGGTTCCTGCCTGGTATCGGTTAACTTTTACCGATACGATACTGGTATTGGTGTCGTTGCCGATACCAGTATCGTATCGGTGCATCCCTAGATGCAACGCTGTGAAAATGTGAGGTACGGTCATATTACAGGACAAAATAGTAAGAATCTGTGATTCTGGCCCTCGTGGGGAGAAACAAACCTTAACGCTTTCTAATGTTCTGTGGTTTGACGCGCCTGCTTTTCCTGGTAGTCTGACCAGGATCAGGTCAGATGATGCTTTATCTGAGGCGCAGGAACAGTCTAAAGCTTCCCTACCAGCAGTAGGGACAAACACCTTGTAGCTCCGCCTTTGCATAGAAACCCTGTTATCAGAGCAGCTGTTAATGAGAGACAGACCATAATATTTAATGTTTTAGATCACTCCCTGCTTCTACCCCAGACCAGTGTTTTATTCTGACTCAATCCACAGCTAAAGCAGCTGGGCCACAGCGTGGACAAGGTGGAGTTCATCGTGATGGGTGGGACCTTCATGGCTCTGCCTGAGGAGTACAGAGACTTCTTCATCAGGAACCTCCATGACGCCCTGTCAGGACACACCTCCAACAACGTGGCTGAGGCCGTCAGGTACCGCCATCACACACTGTCGCTTGTTCCTCAGCCTCCACTGTGCCTGCGTTAGGAGGACAATACTTCCTTCTCAGGAACTTTGATGCTCACAGATGAGGGAACCCCATGTGGACGTCTCCATCTTCATTCGACTCAGAATGACATACGAGTATACAATTGCAGCACAAAACCGGTAAACTTCCACCTACGTTCTGATCGTCTGGTTTTTGTTACAAACCTCCAGGAAGGAGGTATGGTGGGGAACACCTCTCAGCCTGAAACACCAGTGGTTTGCAGCATTCGTGTTTCCTTGTAGAAATCTAGGGCAGGAGCTCACTGACCAGGTAACCAGTCTGTTAGACCCCTTCAGTTCCACAAAGTAGTGGAGCCGTTTCCATTAATGGTGTCAGTGTTCCCGAATGCCCCAGCTGACCCTTTGCACCGACGTGACCTAATCACGTGGGTCCACCATGGTGGACGGCAGAAGCATGTAACCAGTGAGCGACACGAGTACTGAACAACGGGAAAAGTAGAGCCTGAAATTGTTTTTGTGATCAAAACAAAAACAAAACTCCTCCAGCATCCCTTCCACTGGTTCATGCCCAGTTCAGTTATCAGACGAAGTAGCGCATCTAGCGGTATGCTAACTAGCTTAGCAACGTTAGCTTACGTTCTCTCTGCAGCTGTTCACCGATGTAAACGTGTCGCTGACTTTGCCTAAGTTCACCCCTCTGGATTTATAACTTTATGTTATAAACAGCGTTTCACTTTACACCAAAGCTGATTGTTAAAAGGTCCGGATCCCTACCAGCTTCTGTTGCTGCTGGTGGTACCGGGTCCAGCTGCTGCTCTCACACCGGAATGAGAAGCTCTCTGAACGCCGACGCTCGTATAAATAAATAAATAATGTCATTTTAACACACGTAACCATACATCTGAGCTTTAATATTGTTAATAATTGTCTGGCTTTACACTACAGTGGACGGAGCGCAGCCTCCGTGGTGAAACACCCGTCCATCAGGATTATCAATAACCAGTATAAACACATCACATTTATCCCTGTCCCGGTCTTCCTCTTGAAATAAATGAACGTTAATCTTAACCGCTAAAACACGTTCGCTGCAAATCTGAGGCCTGCTAGTCCGCTTGATGCTGCAGTTCATCTCCGTCCTCAGTCTCCATCAAAGTTATTAAAAAGAAAAACGAGTTGAGTTTACGTCCTCGTCTCTCGGTGCAGCCGACCACGCAGCAAGCTGAAACCATTTTACTGTCAAATCTACTCAATAAACCATAAAAGGTTACAAACTGGCTTGTTTTCACTTCCTTCACTGGAGTTTCTACAGGTGTAAACGGTCTTTTTGCCGTCCATCATGGCGAAGGGGGCGGTCACATGAGTGGCGTGACGTCACGTGCAAAGGGTCAATACTGGTAGGGGTGGGTACCGAATTCGGTACTTTTAAGGCACAGACCTAATTCCATAGTACCGACTGAGTACCGATTCACATCATGACTTTTTTTGGTACCCGTGCTGCGTGCCGGCGTGAGAGCGTGATGTCGTCAGCCACTCTGGGCGAGCTGTAAACAAAGCAGCATGGCAGAGAGGAAGCGTTCTGAAGTTTGGGACCACTTCACTAAATGGATGGCTGACTGGGTGATGATGAAACCAGCAACAACAATCTAAGTGAGGCGTCGTCACCTTAATCTGCTCTGGTAGGTAAATAAAATATTTAAGAGAAGGTTAGCTTGATATGTTAGCTTCCGTTCAGCTAATGGTGCGTTCGCTTACCCCTCGGAAATTCCAACTTCTGAGTAGGAAAATAAACAGTTTGGAAATGAACGGCAAAAGGAATGAAGGTGCTCAGTAAATTTATTTCACAGCAAAGATGTTTGCTTCAGCGTAATTATCGCTCTATAAAACTACAAGGACCACCATCACAGTGGTCCAGAGGGTAGAGGAGTACATGGAGCTGGGTTAGTGTGTGAAACAGCACAATATTAAAATACAGACTGTTGTATGGTATCAAAGTTAGCTTTAGTTTCATTTGTAGTTTATAACACATGGTCTCATCATCAGAGTTAATCCAGAGGGGTTGGAAGAGGATTAGGAGTACATGGAGCTGGGTTTGTTTTAGCGTCATTTAGAAACCGTTGTTAAAGTTTTCATATTGAAGAGTTTTGCACAACACGATGATGATCAAATACAGTTTTTCAGCTCAATTCAAGTCTATTTATAAAACGCCAAATCATGACGAGAGTCGTCTCAAGGACCTTCACACAGTAAACATCCCAGCACAGGTCAGGTCATTAAGCCAATCAGTAAAGAGTTTCCTATATAAGGAACCCAGCAGGTCGCATCGAGTCACTGACTCGTGTCAGAGTGCAGCGACATGTTGTGTGTTATTTATCATATTCATCAAATATGGTTATATATTGGGAAAATAATATATGTTTAATTAAAAAGTGATTTAAATAATTATTAAACACTCAAAAGTATCAAAAATTGGTACCATTAAGTACTGGTATCGATTCTTAGGTACCGGATATTGGTAAGGTATCAATTCAAATGTCAAAGGTAGCCATCCCTACATACTGGTACTTAACAGCTGTGTTTCCCCTACATGGGCTCAGGCTGGCACTGCGCCACACCTGAAATTTTTGCACCACAGCTAAGAAAGTTGCAAACCGCGCCCACCACCACCCCGCTCTCGCAGGCGGCACACGGCATCGAAACGGTCCAGGGCAAGCTTACCATGACTGCGTCGTTTTACCCAAAGATACACCTAAATAAGGGTGCTACCACTAAGCCACCTTGCACAGCAAACATAATGATGTAGAAAAACGGTAAAATAGGATAAAACACTGCTGAAGGCAACAGCAATACCAGTAAAGACCGGTAGAACACCTCAAAGACACAAAAAGGTGCTAAACGTGTAAAGGAAGCTGCTTATGAAAATGTACAAGTTTACAGCTTCTTATTTGAGATCCAAACTCTTTTTATTTTAGGTTAGGGTTCTTTCCTGGAGTAAATATATAATGGTTTATACTTGTACTGCTTACTTTTGTTTTGCACTAAAAGGTGAAATAACTGTTTTTTATACAAATATTTTAATTTAGTCTTTTTCTTGCTCTCAAAGACAGATGTTTATTTATAGTTTACTGTTGTTTTTGTTTAGTTTAATAACAAAGTCAGACATTTAAATGATCTTTTCTTCCTAAATGAGATCACTCAGGTACTGAAAACCAGGTGTGGTTAAGGTACTGGTGTCGGAAAACGGCCCCATCCCACCTAGAGTCATTTTGCTGTTTTGACCACTAGATGGAGACACTCAGCTATGCTTTTGTGATGTTCTTCAGTGTGAAATGTTTCCCTACACAGGAGGAAAGTACTCTCTACGATGATGCACGAGCTAAAGCAGGAAGTGGTCAGCTGCTTTGCTGAGTTAAACTATCTTTCTCTTGTTTCATGAACTGACGGATTGGATTTTCATAGACATCAGAGCTAAGCTCTGGTCTGAGCTGGCGTCTGTCCGTGTTCCAACCCTCACCTTAGATCTCAACATTTAGATCCTGACTGACCTGACGTTCCTTCCATAAAACACAGTAAGTGAACGGATCCAGCTAGCATTGTGAGTAAAAATGTCTAATCACTCCGTAGTCATCCCAGTTCTGCTTGGTGGAGCTCCAGTTGCTCCTGTGCAGATGCAGTATGCCTTATTTGTTCTCTCGCTGTCATTGTGCGTGTGTGTGTGTGTGTGTGTGTGTGTTATGGAGGTTTGGATCGCTAACATGATGCCTTTGATTCCTTTGTGTTACTGATCATTTTCATTTGCAGTCAGTCTGATTATTAAGGCCACCAAGCAGAACTGGGATGACTACGGAGTGATTTTAAAGGCTATTTTACTCACAATGCTAGCTGGATCCGTTCACTTACTGTGTTTTATGCAAAGCTAAAGCTAAAGGAGTACAGTCGGGTCAGGAAAATGGCTCAGTGCGATGGTTAAAAATTGGAAATACGTCAACAGAAAAGTTTTCATTTGGGTGGAATATCCATTTAAGTGTGTTGATAAGTGAACGTATTACCCAAAGTCACAGTGCCAAAGCTACGGTTGGTATTTTACCCGTGCTACAGCTCTGATGGGCTGTTTTTACACGGTTTACGTGCTTGTTGTGAGCATGATTGTGTACGGAACTTCTTCAAACCGTCTCCTTGAAACCATGCAGAAGTTTTGCTTCATAGTCTCACCGAACTCCTCCCACGCCCGGGTTTTGGCCTCCGTGACCACCCGAGCCGCATTCCGCTTGGACCGCCGGTACCTATCAGCTGCCTCTGGAGTCCTACAGGCCAAACTGACCTGATAGGACTCTTTCTTCAGCTTGACAACATCTCTAACCGCTGGTGTCCACTAGCGGGTTCGGGGGTTGCCGCCACAACAGGCACCAACGATTTTGTGGCCACAGCTCCGGTCAGCCGCCTCGACAATGGAGGCAGGGAACAGAGCCCATTCGGACTCAATGTCCCCCACCTCCCCCGGAACGTTTTGGAAATTCTGTCGGAGGTGGGACTTGCAGCTCCTTCTGACAGGATACTGCCAGTCGTTCCCTACCAGTCGCTCCCAGCAGACCCTCACAATACTTTTGGGCCTGCCAGATCTGACCGGCATCCTCCCCACCATCTGAGCGAACTCACCACTATGTAGTGGTCAGTTGACAGCTCCGCCCCTCTCTTCACCCAAGTTTCTAAGACATGCGGCCGCAGATCAGATGAAACAACAACAAAGTCGATCATCAAGCTGCGGCCTAAGGTATCCTGGTGCCAAGAGCACATGTGGACTCCTTTATGCTCGAACATGGTGTTCATTATGGACAGTCCATGACTAGCAAAGAAGTCCAATAACAAAACTGCTCAAATTCAGATCGGGGGGGCCGTTCCTCCCAACCACACCTCTCCAGGTCTCACTGTCATTGCCCACGTGAGCATTAACGTCCCCCCGCAGAACGAGGGAGTCACCGGAAGGAGCGCTCTCCAGCACCCCCTCCAAGGTCTCCAAAAAGGGTGGGTAGTCTGAACTGTAGTTTGGTGCATAAGCACAGACCGCAGTCAGAGCCCGTCCCCCCACACGTAGGCGGAGGGAGGCTACCCTCTCATTCACTGGAGTAAACCCCAGCGTACAGGCACCAAGATGGGGGGCAACTAGTATGCCCACCCCTGCTCGGCGCCTCTCAGTGGGAGCAACTCCAGAGTGGTAGAAAGTCCAACCCCCCTCAAGGAAACTGGTTCTGGAGCCCGAGCCATGCGTTGAGGTGAGTCCGACTATATCTAGTCGGAACCTCTCAACCTCACACACCAACTCAGGCTCCTCCCCCACCAGAGAGGTGACATTCCATGTGCCAAGAGCCAGCTTCTGTAGCCGAGGATCAGACCGCCAAGGTCCCCGCCCTCGGCTACCACCCGTCACACACTGCACCCGACCCCTTTGGCCCCTCCCATAAGTGGTGAGCCCGTGGAAGGGGGGCCCACATTTCCTCTTCTGGCTGTGCCGGGGGGGGGGGGGGTCCACTCACAGGGGATTTGTTTGTTTTGAAACGTGGACTGCAGTGCCCAATTTTGACCAGAGGGTGTCATTCTTACTTCGTACACCTTTAAGAATGAACAGGATCAAACAATAGGTGAAGGCTTGTCTAGGGCTGCATGGTGGCGCAGTGGTTAGCACTGTTGCCTCGCAGCACGAAGGTCGCAGGTTCGAAACTCGGCTGCGGCCTTTCTGCGTGGAGTTGCGTGTTCTCCCCATGCATGCGTGGGTTTCCTCCGGGTACTCCGGTTTCTGCCACAGATCACAACATGCCCTATAGGTTATAAACTGTAAGTCACTTTGGATAAAAGCGTCTGCTAAGTGAATAAACATAAACATAAACATAGTTGTTTTCCACATTTCTGGGTTGGGCTCATGGGGGCAGCAGCCATAGCAAGGAAGCCCAGACTGTTGTCTCGCCATCTAGTTCCTCCAATGTCCTGGCTGTTCCCTGAGGTGTCCTCACTGTAGAACAGAACAGAACCCTCTCCCCCAGAGGCTATGCTGACCACATTGCCAAAACCACCTCAGTAGCAGCGGCTCCACTCCTCCCTCTGTCTCTGAGGATCAGCCGGCCACCTCAGACCCACCTTGGTCCCTTGTGTTCATGATCTTGTTCTTTCAGTCAATACTCCAGTAACCATGTCCACATTGGCATCAGTCAGTTCTTCTGAGATCTCAGAGGAACATCAGACGCCTCTCCTACTACTACTCAGCTGGGGGATCTTATTACAGAGGGTGATGCTCTCTGCTGGCTGCTTTAAACTTTTCCAGTGAAAGTCTCTTTGCAAGGCTCTACTTACGTTTAGAGGGAGGAGGATATTCGGTTTCATCTGCTGAATGAAGCCATTGAGAATGCAGGAAGAAGATAAAGTCTCCTCTTACGCTCATCGATTACGCTCGCCGAGTTTGGTGAGCTTTCAGTGGAATCAGGTCTGCTCAGTATGGATGAGCTGCAGCTTTCAGGGTGACTTGTTGAAGATTGACCCACATTTTATCAGGAGACGCCTCGTTCAGGCGATTCAGCTGACTAATGGTCCTCTTCACGGGAATAACGAGCCTGCTAACCGGTTTGTCAGCAGGAGTTATTTTTATTCCTAAAGTGAGTGTGTGTTAAATTTATTATATGTGTGTTTGTCAGAGAGTGTGAGAGTACACCCAGATGTGTGTGTGTGTGTGTGTGTTTTAATTCACCCTGCCTTACTATCAGCAGGCTTTGTTAAGATGCCAATTATAGTAATTGTAGAGATTATTGTTCAGTTTGGACAGAACAAGAACTCTGTGTGTGTGTGTGTGTGTGTGTGTGTGTGTGTGTGTGTGTAATGCTCCCGTCTCTGCTCTTGATCTGATAGAAGCAGCGAGATACCTTGAGATAATCGTCGAGATAATAGACTTTTTATTGATTCATCTCACACAATCTGATCATCCCCGCTGGAGCATAAACTTTTGTAATTAGAGTAAATCAACCAGCAGACTGTAAAAGATGGCCATTTACTGCCGGCAGATACAAAACCAGAGGGAACGCGGGCTGGCGTGAGTGGTGCTAATGGTCATTGGAGCAGCTGGAGTGGAGAAAATGACATCTGGATAGTGTTCTGGGATGACGTGTCTGTTGGGTCACTTTGGTTGTTTTGGTGATTTTGACTCTAATAACTTTGCACCGTGAGTCCGAGTGAGGCTAGGTGAAGCTGAGAAGACATCTGTTTTGACGACAGGAGAACACGGTGCATCAGTGGTAGTCACACCCTTCATCTGAATGCTTGCTGCCTTCTCTTGTTTAATTAATCAAAATATATGTATAAACCAGAGTGTAACCCTAATAAATGAAAATCGGAAAAACTAAGTCAAAAAAATTATATAACACCATAAAAACACGAGAGGTTAGTGGAAACAGCGGGTCCATGGATCCGCATTGGTACAGTTTCATTTATTTTTCTGACATGCAGGGAGGGAGCTGCATCTGAATACATCTTGGAATCATGAGAACGGAGAACGGAGCACTTCGGTTGGCCGCTAGAATATTTCAGCTCAGCCGGCAGCTCATGTAGTACGCACACGTTGACGGCAGAGGATAAATAACTAAGTTTTAGACTAATCCGGGGAACCATGCTCTCATGGGCAATGACATTCAGTCTTCTCAGAGTTTAACTGAAGGAAGTTATCTTCTCGTCAGCTGGTGATCGCTGATAGACACTGTAGTCCTTAAAGGAGCAGTACAGCTGAATATCATCTGCATAAAGGTGATAAGAGACTTTATGAAAAGAATCAATTATCTGTCCAAGAGGGTGTATGTGTAGCAGAAACAACAATGGACCCAAAACAGAGCCTTGGGGTACCCCACAGAGCAGATTGGTAGAGTCTGACATGATCTGGTTTATACAGACACTGTAACTTCTGTTAGAAAGGTATGATCTAAACCAGTCTAGACCGGTTCCAGAGATCCCCACAGAGTCACGAATTCTGTTAATGAAGGTGTTGTAATCAACGGTGTCGAAAGCTGCAGAAAGTGCTCCGTGGCTGTGTTTACGTTCAAAACCTAGCTTGTTCTATAGATTTGCTATCACTGCTTTAAAGGAATCAGCCATGTTTGACTCCTGACGTTACACACTTTTCACCTGTTGGCATTATTTAGGGAGCCAATCAAATGTGCACACGCACACACACACACACACACACACGCACGCACGCACACACACACACACACACACACACACACACACTTTTTGTAAAGCCACAATGTAGCAATTCCTGCAGAATGAGGTCTGACACAATCTGCTGAAAACTTCACAAATGCTGCTTTTGCACTTTTCCTAAATCAGAGCTGCAGAAAGAGCGTTGCGACACTCCGATAGACTCCTATAGGAAGAATGGAACGTGGGAGTCACGTGGTTCATGTAGCTTCGCATAGTTCCAAACAGCCCCCGCTGCTGCACCGACCGTAGTTCATTTTCGGTGTTTTGGAAGGATTTTCTCCGGTAAGTTGATGAAATGTCATCATTTTGTTGCATTGTGAAGCCTAACCCTAACCCATTGCAGCCAGTAGGTCTTCCTACAAATGCTCGGGAAAAAATAAATAGGCTACTTTGTGAAGGGGTTATATATTATAACTCCTTTATATATTATATATTATATTATTCAATGGGGTTATATATTATAACTCCTTTATATATTATATATTATATTATTCAATGGGGTTATATATTATAACTCCTTTATATATTATCGTCGTCGTCTTCCTCCGCTTATCCGGGTCCGGGTCGCGGGGGCAGCATCCCAACTAGGGAGCTCCAGACCATCCTCTCCCCGGCCACCTCCACCATCTCCTCCGGCAGGACCCCAAGGCGTTCCCGGACCAGATTGGAGATGTAACCTCTCCAACGTGTCCTGGGTCGACCCGGGGGCCTCCTGCCGGCAGGACATGCCCGAAACACCTCCCCAGGGAGGCGTCCAGGAGGCATCCTGACCAGATGCCCAAACCACCTCAACTGACTCCTTTCGATCCGGAGGAGCAGCGGTTCTACTCCGAGTCTCTCCCGAATGTCCGAGCTCCTCGCCCTATCTCTAAGGCTGAGCCCGGCCACCCTACGGAGGAAACTCATTTTGGCCGCTTGTATCCGCGATCTCGTTCTTTCGGCCATTACCCAAAGCTCATGACCATAGGTGAGGATCCTCCTTTATATATTATATATTATATTATTCAATAATTACCAAAAATCGCCAGGGCAAATGTGACAATATTCAGTTTTAGTGATTTGTCCCACCACACGTCGTCCAAACTGACTTACGACGCTGGGATGTTTGGAGCTACTGAGAGCTCCATGAACCACGTGACCACAAGTCGGCGAGTTCAAAGCGCGTTGCAACTCTCTCTCTACAGCTCTGTCCTAAATAATGCCCTTGATGGTGATTCTGAGGCGCTTACAGCCCAAAGTCTGATTTTACCTAAAGGGACATCATGGACTCATCTGATCACATGACTGTGTGTTGATCTGAGTTGAGTTTGAACATAAACAACTCATTTTGTGTGTGTGTGATTTATTTATGGCACCGTTTTAATACGACGGTCAAAGTTACTTGATGAGTACTTCTTTGCAGCTAGCAGAGGCTGCCTTTGGCAGGAGACCGATGGGAGCCTCAAAACCAAGGTGAGGCGCGCCTTGACCTCTTCATGACCTCTGACCCTTCAGCTGTCTTCCACTTGCTGTTCATTAAGGGTGTGTACTGGCTCTGGTGGTACGTACGATACATGTCGCAACACAGGGAGATGACACAATATGTCATGATACTAAAAGACAGTTTTTAGCATTTTTAAGTCTGGATTTGATTAGAAAGCTCAGGCCTGGCATGTCTGGGACACGTCCAGCGTCTGTGAGATCTCGTTGGTCCGTCAGAATAAAAGCAGTAAAATCTGCTGCCACCTAGCAGTCAGAGTTGGAATTGCTCAAGTCAAAAGAAATACAGTAAATGTTTTCTTCCATTTTGTCCTTCTGTGTTTCTAACTGCTGTGAATTTAGTGAATGTGAGCGTGTCTGACAACACTACGCTGGAATCAGAAACGGTAACGTGAGCAGTTTAAAAACCAACACCAGGAGCTAGAGAACCTCTGGGTTAGAGTTCGCAAACATCCCCCTTGATGACTGAAGAAGTTTCCTTTAACCCAGAATAAAAGAACGCGTTACGCTCTGATTAGGTTTCTCTGTCTGTTGGGTTGATTGCATTAATATGCTCTTAATGTGAAGATACTGTTAGCAGTTTGGATA
>SSNQ01034530.1:433944-448944 GCA_006942095.1 Nothobranchius kuhntae | reverse complement strand
TGCATCTGCAGTGATGCGGGCGTTGTACCGGTCTGTCGTGGTGAAGAGAGCTGAGTCAGAAGGCGAAGCTCTCTATTTACCGGTGGATCTACGTTCCTACCCTCACCTATGGTCATGAGCTTTGGGTAGTGACCGAAAGAACGAGATCGCGGATACAAGCGGCCGAAATGAGTTTTCTCTGAAGAGTGGCTGGGCTCTCCCTTAGAGATAGGGTGAGAAGCTCGGTCATTCGGGAGGGGCTCGGAGTAGACCCGCTGCTCCTCCACATCGAGAGGAGCCAGTTGAGGTGGCTCGGGCATCTGGTCAGGATGCCTCCTGGACGCCTCCCTGGTGAGGTTTTCCAGGCACGTCCAACCAGGAGGAGACCTAAAGGTAGACCCAGGACACGGTGGAGGGACTACGTCTCTCACCTGGCCAGGGAACGCCTTGGGATTCCCCCGGAGGAGCTGGCCCAAGTGGCTGGGGAGAGGGAAGTCTGGAGCCTAGATGGTGACCGGCATTTGAAGGAGGGACTTGGATGGTGTCCAGGAGGAGGCGCCAAGATGGTGGGGCTGCTGTTCGTACACACCTGAGGCTTGTTGATATTTCCTCATCTAATCCATCAATAAATCCAAACTTATTGAACACCAACGGGAGAATATTCCAGTGTGTTCTGGCACATTTTGGGTTGTTCAACTCACATGTTTAGCTGAGTTCCTCATTCCACAGATGCATCGTCCTTTAAAGATTTATTTATAAGTGCTGTTGAAAAAGAAAACACTTTTAGCTTCAGTTCAGTCACGTCTCTGTGCACTGAACAACACTCCCAGGAAGAAGTTGAGTTACAGATATAGTTCATTACAAAGTCACAAAAATAAACTGGCAAGTTTCTTCAAATAAGAATTATTTTACGTCATTATTTATATCCACACTGCAGGAAAAAGCATTAAAAAATCAGGTCATATATGAAAGGAGGTATTAGATTGCAGCGTTCTATTTGAATGTGAAGGGAAATGTTGCAGATATGATGTAAAACAGCAGCAGATGTTACAGCAGAGGCTCGAGGAATGTGAGAGGGTGTCCATGAAAATCCTTTTTATAATTAACAGATTCAGTCACACCTGCTCCTGCTTTCATCTGGGTCTCGTATGGATCCAAAAGAGTTGGTTCCCTTCAACAATACACAAGACAGCACAACAATCCCTCGTTTAACACACGTCACATATGATGTTCTCTCCTTAAACAGCTTTGTTTTGCTTCTGTGACCATACGGTTGGTGTTATTTACCAGAGTCAGTCAAAGGAAATTCTCCCGGGCTTGTCAGCAGGGGCGCAGATAGGATTTTCAAACGGGGGGGACAAAGTTCCAATGTACCCTCCCACAAACACACACACACATACGCACTCACGCACAAACACACGCACGCACGCACACACACACACACACACATACACAAACTATTGCAATCGCCTTAACTAGAGTTCAGTCAGTTTGTGTAATTTCCTCCAACGGTTTACGTAAAAACTAACATTTATATACGTGTCTGAAGCCGTTGTGCAACACAGCTCTGCCTGATCAACACTATAAATGATAAATGATCCGCGCTTGTATAGCACCTCTCAGAGTAAGGACTCCAAAGCGCTTTACACTACAGTGTATCATTCATCCATTCACACACATCCACACACTGATGGTGATGAGCTACGACGTAGCCACAGCTGCCCTGGGGCGCACTGACAGACTTTATGCTAAACATGAAATGATTTTCAGCACCGATCTTTACAGAAAACATAAAAACCCTAAAAAACTGCACATAAAATATATTTAACAAACGAAATTCACTTATCACTTAGAGCAGTGGTTCCCAGACTTTTCAGCCTGACCAACAGATGTTCCTTCATATTTTTACGTTATTTATAAATTTCATTATATTTGGAAAGTTTTAATTTATATATAAATCTCTATAAATATATTTTACTTTTTTCATGATTATGTGGCATACTTGACTTCCATACATAACGCATCGGCATCTGCCTCTTTTTTACGGCTTTTTATTTTTTTTTTACATTGTCGCTACGTCTGTCACGTTAGCGGTGTTTTACCATCATTTCTACATCCATCACATCCCAGAGAAGGTTGAACCAACATCACACCCAACGTTTGGAGCTCGTAAACTCCACACACCTCTCGTGCAGCACCAGCTGTCTGATGCTGCAGCAGCGTATATATTTATATGTCGATGGTTTTATCTAATATTTGTGCTCTTCATGTTGCACGCATCTCCTCCTCTCCGACTGGGATCCTCTCGGCGGGAGGCGATTTTCAAACTCTAAAAACTCCCAAACGTTGCTCAGCCTGAAGGTTCCACATCTCCACTATCTTCTGGTGTACAGTAGTAACTTCATGAGGATCATGTTTGTAGATGAGACTTGTTAAAGTCAGCAATGAGGCGCTTATAACGAGTAAGTCCCAACACTGACAACAACGTACTGAATCTAGAACCAACACGCATAAACAGACAGATTGGCCCCGCCTACTTACACTGTTGGTCTTTTTTAAATACGCAGTAATCGTTGCTTCATCCTGCGTCCTAGCAGCAACCACTCTGGCGCCTCTGGAGTCGGTGTTTGTTCACGTCATGCTGCATTCAGTGTAATTGGAAAAAGGAGCTTCAAGCGCTTAACCTCTGATTTTGTTTTCTTTCTGGCCTTAGTGCGGGGGGGGGGGGGCGGATCAAGGTCGATCAGAATCTGGGGGGGACGGATCCCCCCCCGTCCCCCACCCTATCTGCGCACCTGCTTGTCAGCATGCTTTTTGGTGTACTCCAGTCTCGTTTTTGTGTTTTTCTCTCATCAGTGTAGCCCTCCTGGGCAAATATACTAACACATCTGCTCAAACTATGTTAACATTTCATAGTAAAAGACTGCAGCTCATTAATTATTTTAAAGGTGAAATATGTAAGAATTCTACAGTGAAATAATCACAAATTAGTCTAATGTCTCAATCATGTTGGAAGGAGATCTACGTCACATCACACCGTCACTGAATATTCATGGACTCACCCATCTTGACAGGGAAGGCAGTTGTTGGTTTAACGTCCTGGAAACAGCAGAGAGCGTCTCCACTAGTAGAAGCTAACTGTCAGCATTAGCAACTCCACCACACCGCAGAACTCCCCCAGGCTTGTGTTATTTGTGGAGATAAAACATCAACGTTGCAAATCAGTAGTAGAGTGAATTTTACAAACAACATCTCTGAAAAGGAACAACAGATATTTCAGGGGTTCAAACCTTTATAGAATGTAATGGTGCCTTTTATCAATCATTTATAGAACGTGTGTGATTCATGTGTGTTAATACAGATGTGAAATAATCGTGAAACCGTGAGTATTTCTCAGACTATAACCGTACCACCAAATTTTTTATTGTTGCAACCCTAATCCAGTTATGTCTTCAAGACCAGCCTGTAATCTACTGACCCGATTCGGTTCACTAGTTATTCCTTAACTGACTCTCATAGAAATACTGACCGGATTACATCAGGAATGAGCTTTAACGACGACGGTTTCTGCTGCAGGAGTTTTTTGAGAACCCAGCCTTCAGGCCCGACGGGTTGAAGCTCTACCCAACACTCGTGATCCGAGGCACGGGCCTTTACGAGCTGTGGAAGACGGGGCGGTACAAGAGCTACACACCCAGCGCTCTGGTGGACCTGGTGGCCCGGATTCTGGCGCTGGTTCCTCCCTGGACTCGAGTGTACCGGGTGCAAAGGTCAGGGATTTAAAGGTTTTCATTAAGCTAATGTAAAAACTAGCTAAAGCCTAGCTTTCACTGAAGGAGTGGAGATCGTGTCTGAGTTTAAACCTAAAATCCTAAAAATAACTTCCTGCACCATGTCAGGAATAACCTGAGCCCTTTGAGCCACCGCCACACCAAACTATGTCCAGGGTATCTGCAGGTTTAAGGGAGCCAAATTTAAGCTTTTTTTTGTTTCCAATTAAATTTAAGCTATAATTTCCAGCTATTGCCTGGAACCGGTGCTAACCACGTTGCGAACGTGGGATTAGCCATCTAGATACCATTAAACTTGCGCTTCCCCATGGCGCAAGCTCCCACTAGCTTAACCAGCTAATGTGCTCATCTAAAAACAGCCCCCTTTCACAACCAACTGAATGTGTACGGTTCCACTTATGCAAATGTCATACACAAAAAATGCTGAACACAAACTAGAAATTCACAAAAAAAAATTTTAGAAATAAAAGAGTCTTATTAATTGGGTCTTTGGTAATTTAAGACCTTTGGAAACTGTATTTAAGGATTATTTATAATTTTTAAGGATTTTTAAGGCCTTAAATTTGGAAAAGCAAATTTAAGACTTTTTAAGGACCTGCGGACACCCTGTATGTCCATTCTGACAGTCGCAATGCTGGCTGTGGATCATTAGCTGTGGCAGCCATCTTGAATGAGATTACTTCAAACTGTAACCAGTTGTAGGTCTACGTTTAGTGATTTTTAGGGATAGTTGCTGAATAAACCAGTGACTGGATCCATGAGAATAGTTCTGTCATGTCCTCTGAATGCTTTAAGTTTTCCTGTGTGTCCCCCGTCCCTCCCTCTTCATTAGGGACATCCCCATGCCGCTGGTGAGCTCCGGGGTGGAGCACGGGAACCTGAGGGAGCTGGCCCTGGCCAGGATGAAGGACATGGGCACTGAGGTGAGACTTACGGGGCTGCTTTGTGAGTCAGGAAGCTGGTGGTTTCCAGCTGCTGCCCATCAGAGTCCTTCCACAGGCGTGGGTCAGGACAGCCGGAGCACCTTTACTCCCACTCATACAGACGTTTGGGTGGAAAATAGAAACTAGGTAACACATTTGATGAGATGAAGCTGGAAACTCGGCTGCTCGGGAACAACGAAGTGGAGTAAAACCCATTTATTAGAGATAAGCAAACGGAGTCTTGGCGAGCGTTAGCATAATCAACTCTTTCTTCCTTATATGGAAGTGCTTTTTTCCCGACTTCCCTTTGTGCTTTTGCATCATTCCTCAGATGAATCTCTTCGTTTCCATACAGAGTGGTAGAAACCACCTCAGCTCTGAGCTGCGTTTGATGACACGTATTGGCCTGGATATGTAAGAAAGAACGGTTGTGATGGCGCTGCGCTGAACTGAAACCATCATAACTCTGACCTGGTTTCCTGTCTCCTGGCTGCTTCGTCTCTGTTAGCCTGCAGGCGGAGCAGACCGTTAATAATAATCTAAAAGTTGGCTTTTCTCTTGGTTGTCCTTGAATCTGAAAGCTTCCCAAAGACACCAGACCAGGTTGGGCACGTCAGTGGTTGCCGGGGTAAGAGTTGGTGACATTTAAATCCAAGTGCAACAGGTGGAACCAATCAAACTTCACATGTGAAGGTCTTCTTATGATGTCATGAACCGCCAGACTGACCCGATGTCACAATAGTCCCGAAGGAGACTGAAAACTTAAATAGCAGACTTTTGGTTTTATTGTGAAAGGTGCCGACGAGTTTGACCAGCTGCTCTGCGGAGACAGGCGTGTAGACAGAGGAGCAGACCCTGTCCACACGTAGCCGCTGGCCCACAGAACCAAGATATTGCTCTACCGTTTGGCCGTCGTCACACCAAAGTAAAGATTAACGACACAAAATGTATTCTTTAGAAATCTGAACAGATTAGAGATTAGCGAATTCTCCATCGTCAGCATTTGCATGTTTGTGTAAATAAGGGTTGACGTAAATAACCGGGGTTTGGATTTGATAATAAAAAAAAGCTCTGACATCACACCGCTCGATGTTGAAGACCACAGGTGAAGGGCAACATTAAGGACCATTACTGTCCACCACCTAGTTATAGGAAGCCTAAGTCTGCTTCCGCATCACGGGTCCGCTGGAAGAACGAAAACATGAAAGCAAGTCCTCGGGGCTAAAAACGCCGTTTTCTAATCCGCCTTGCCTCACGCCCTGGATCACACACACACACATGTTGAAAAGTAATGATGGCTGTTTCCACCACGCCAGTCACGTACATTGAGATTTATTCGCTTGTAAAATTTTGTGATTAGCATGACTACACAGCAGAAATCAGCACGTCGCATTTGTGACGTCACCACATACAGCGGTGTGACCCCCCCCTTCCTGATTTCTTATTCTTTTGCATGTTTGTCACACAAAATGTTTCTGATCATCAAACACATGTAACCGTTAGTCAAAGATAACACAAGTAAACACAAAATGCAGTTTTGAAATGATGGTTTTTATTATTTAGGGAGAGAACTAAATCCAAACCTACATTGCCCTGTGTGAAAAAGTAATTGCCCCCTGAACCTAATAACTGGCTGGGCCTCCCTTAGCAGCAACAACTGCAATCAAGCGTTTGCGATAACTTGCTACGAGTCTTTTACAGCGCTCTGGAGGAATTTTGGCCCACTCATCTTTGCAGAATTGGTGTAATTCAGCTTTATTTGAGGGTTTTCTAGCATGAACC
Organism: Nothobranchius kuhntae; assembly: GCA_006942095.1. NCBI lineage: Eukaryota > Metazoa > Chordata > Actinopteri > Cyprinodontiformes > Nothobranchiidae > Nothobranchius > Nothobranchius kuhntae. The sequence goes on along the minus strand of SSNQ01034530.1, from coordinate 442,469 downwards.
GCCTTTTTAAGGTCATGCCATAGCATCTCAATAGGATTCAGGTCAGGAGTTTGACTAGGCCACTCCAAAGTCTTCATTCTGTTGTTCTTCAGCCATTCAGAGGTGGATTTGCTGGTGTGCTTTGGGTCGTTGTCCTGCTGCAGCACCCAAGATGGCTTCAGCTTTAGTTGACCAACAGATGGCCGGACGTTCTCCTTCAGGATGTTTTGGTAGACGGTAGAATTCATGGTTCCATTTATCACAGCAAGCCTTCCAGTTCCTGAAGCAGCAAAACAACCCCAGACCATCACACTACCACCACCATGTTTTACTGTTGGTATGATGTTCTCTGTCTGAAATGCTGTGTTACTTCTACGCCAGATGTAACGGGACATTTGCCTTCCAAACAGTTCAACTTTTGTCTCATCAGTCCACGAGGTCTTTTCCCAAAAGTCTTGGCAATCATTGAGACGTTTCTTAGTAAAATTGAGACGAGCCCTGATGTCCTTTTTGCTTAACAGTGGTTTGCGTCTTGGAAATCTGCCATGCAGGCCATTTTTGCCCAGTCTCTCTCTTATGGTCGAGTCGTGAACTTTGACCTTGATTGAGGCAAGTGAGGCCTGCAGTTCTTTAGAAGTTGTCCTGGGGTCTTTGGTGACCTCTCGGATGAGTTGTCTCTGCGCTCTTGGGGTAGTTTTGGTCGGCCGCCCACTCCTGGGAAGGTTCACCACTGTTCCATGTTGTTGCTGTTTGTGGATAATGGCTCTCACTGTGGTTCGCTGGAGTCCCAAAGCTTTAGAAATGGCTTTATAACCTTTACCAGACTGATGGGTCTCAATTACTTTTGTTCTCATTTGTTCTTGAATTTCTTTGGATCTTGGCGTGATGTCTAGCTTTTGAGGTGCTTTTGGTCTACTTCTCTGTGTCAGGCAGCTCATATTTCAGTGATTTCTTGACTGAAACAGGTGTGGCAGTAATCAGGCTCGGGGGGGGGCTACAGAAATTGAACTCAGGTGTGAAACACCACAGTTGGGTTATTTTTAAACAAGGGGGGCAATTACTTTTTCACACAGGCCAATGTAGGTTTGGATTTAGTTCTCTCCCTAAATAATAAAAACCATCATTTCAAAACTGCATTTTGTGTTTACTTGTGTTATCTTTGACTAACGGTTAAATGTGTTTGATGATCAGAAACATTTTGTGTGACAAACATGCAAAAGAGTAAGAAATCAGGAAGGGGGCAGATAGTTTTTCACACCACATAAGCTCCTCCCCCCTAGCGTAGCTGCTGCTCACCACATGACCAGATTCATGGTGGTTCTTTCCTCCTGTGGGAAGTTTGCTGAACTCACAGCCCTTTTCCCTCAGTGTTCTCCGTGTCTGGTTCGATGACATCACATTCATGAAGTGCATTTGTAGTCCTGGACTTATTTTTCACACAAAACCTAAAATAGCGTTTCCCCCCGTTCGAAAATTAGCGCGTTCTTGGTACAAAAATGTGTCTTTAAAGTCCACGGACATCATGTGTGAAATCCATGGCACAAAACAAGCGGAAGAAAATAGCGTTTTTAGCCCCGTTGACTTGCGTTCATTTTTTCGTTTTTCTGGGGACCGATGGTGCGGAAGTAGGTGGGCGTGGCTTAGGTTCCCTATTCCACATCCAAGGAATGTTTTCCTGCAAAGACGCCGACCGTTTGGGGAACTACTGCCACCTACAGGCTCAGCTTGCTTATGAATGTGTTTCAAAGTCACTGGAAAGTTTAGCTGAAAATGGGGGTTAGGGGTTTTATAAAGACCTGGCCGCGTGTGTACTCGAGCTGAATGTGCCTCTGTGGCAGCGTTACGGTGACATCAGTGAAAGAACAACATGAAAATGCGTTTAACCAAATGAAACCCAACCGTAGAAACACCTTTTTACACGTTCACCTGGAAAAGCTGCAGCACAACAAAAACTACGATGGGTCTGAAGAAGTTACTTTAATCTGATTACTTAAACTGAAGTGCAACACATTTGAGTAGTCGCTACTGAAACAGGTGGTCAGGTAGAATCACACATTCATTACATCACTGGCCATAAATAACACGGTCAAATTCAACATCCTGATTATTGCTGGGAAGCACAAGCCAAAGTTCACATTTAAGTCAGCATGTGGTGGAGTTCAGCTGTTTAGTGCTGATTAAAACTAATGAGAGAATAAATTATTGCTTATCTTATCTATCTATATAGACTGCCATAAAATAGTTTTGGCCTTTTTAGATAAGAAATGTTGTAACCTTAAAATACACGTAGACAACAAATATTAAACTCCATCAGTCACACGATGACCTAGGTGGACAGAGCTAATGCTGCTGCGCCGCCATTTGTAATTCAACACCGGCGGGCAAAAAGCTCCAAAGCTAGTAAACAGGAGCGACCCAGAAGTCTCTTGTACCCCTAAGAAGCCACGCCATTTTTTTGTTTTACTCTAATATCCGGTGCTAGAGGCTAGCGTTGAGCTAACAACGCTAACAGTGAATTAAAAGCAGTCGGCTCTAAAGATATTTCAAGCTACTTTTTAAATGACCAAAAACTATAAAAACTCCATGTGAATGCAAAGTTGCCAGCCGAGAAATATAAACGTTGACTTCATGTTTGATTGAAAAATGGGCTGCAGTAACTACATGTGACCACAGGATGTCACTCTTACTTAGTTTTTACATATTGCACCTTTAATATATAACTTTTATCACTTTGACAGCCCTGTTGGAAGTGCTGCATTTAGCTGGTGGGGTCGTTTACCAGCCCAGGAGCTACACCACAGATTTTCATCTAAACATCTGTTTGGTTCCAGACCGACGACAGTATAAAACGTAACGTTTATGTTAACCACTAGTCACGAGACATTAGAGCTGATTTTAAAACAGCAGCTACATGTTTTTCCAGTTTGGACAAGTCATTAGCTCATCAGTTCTGAAAATCTCTGTTTCTCTGAACAGAGGCTGTTCAAGAAGCTATCTTTGTTGAGTAAAATTGTAATTATGTATAACTTTCATAAAGAAACGTTGCAAATGACGATATTTTTTCTAGATTTGGATTCTTGTAGAGTTCTTTCATAGCTGAGTGTCCCAGCGCAGTAACCCGGGTCTGTCCTGTCTGTTCAGTGTCGAGATGTGAGGACCAGAGAAGTGGGCATTCAGGAGATCCACCACAAAGTCAGGCCTTACCAGGTACCTGTGCACACTAAAGCCTTTCAGTAAGGCAGCGACATGTTTCACTGACTCGTGCACCTGCAGGTGGAGCTCATCAGGAGGGACTATGTGGCCAACGGTGGCTGGGAGACGTTCCTGTCCTACGAGGACCCGGAACAGGACATCCTGATCGGCCTGCTGCGGCTGCGTCGCTGCTCTCCTCAGTCCTTCAGGCCGGAGCTGAAAGGAAGTGTGTCCATCGTCCGTGAGCTGCACGTGTACGGCAGCGTGGTCCCCGTGAGCAGCAGAGACCCCAGCAAGTTCCAGCATCAGGTGGCTACACTCACGGCTTTGACCCCAGCTCACTGATGTTCTGTTCGATCCAAAACGTCTCGGCATGTTTTAGACGTGGCTCGTTTGTGCAGGGCTTTGGCATGATGCTGATGGAGGAGGCCGAGAGGATCTCCAGAGATGAGCATGGGTCACGGAGGCTGGCCGTCATCTCAGGTACGACAGAGCTTCACTCGGTGTCGTGTAACCCACATATGGGACCCATCTGTGGTTCTGCTTGTGTCTTCCTGCAGGTGTCGGAACAAGGAACTACTACAGGAAACTGGGCTACGAGCTGGACGGCCCGTATATGGTGAAGGACCTCTACGGTCCAGGAATGGACTGAACTGGGCGTAGCTTTATCTGGACGGTGCACACGGAGACGCCGCTGCTTTTATTTATCAACAGGGACACGATTCTTGCAGCGAACGCAGGGAAACGGTTCCAGCATCGGGGGGGGGGGATAATGGCTGGTTCTTCTGTGCTCAGCCCATTCTTCTGCTTTTATCCAAGCTGCTGCATTTCCTGTTGTATTTAGATAAGGAGGTGCGTGAGAGGGCACGGGGAGTGAGGGAGTCTGGGTGGAGGGGAACGTTCGGTGTTTAAGGCAGATGATGGTTCTGACACCTCCAGGACCCTGATGGGTCCTCTGTCTGAACCCCTGAGGAGGCTTCTGATGGAAAACTAGAAACCCTTAGAGGAAGGTTTGGGCTGTCTGTGAATATTTTCCTGTTCCTGCTCGCCTCCACGCTCCAAGTTAATCTCGTCTAAATGAAATAAAAATGAGGAGCTGCTTTTTAATTTTGACACAGGGATTGATTGTTTCTAAGCCTCAGAGGGTCTTTGGGTTTCAGTGGTTCTCCAGACTAAACCCAGCTTTGTTCATCTTCCTTCCTGATTAAAGCACATTTTCAGTTCATCTGGTTTCAGCTGGCTGGTCTCCAGGTAAATCCCCCCCCAGGGGTCCAGCCCCCCAGGAGACCCCTGATGATTGCCCTCTGAGACTGTTTACCTGACTCATTGGATCCAGCCTTCCCAATTACATCTCCATCCTGACCGCAGCGCTCCGCCGTTCTCTTACTGAAAAATAGCCGGCAGTGAAGTCTCAACTCATCGAGCCCTTTGCCTCGTATAGATTCAGCTTCACGGGGCGACTGAAGCTGAACGGACACGCCTAATTTCCTGGACGCCACGCGGGGCCGTGCTGGTGTTGCGGTTCTGACGCAGTGAGGAATCGGGCCGCAGTCAGGCTTCCTCTCCATGCTCCCTCACTCCTATCAGCTGTGAAATCTAAACACCCCCCACCTGAGCGGATTTGTGCTTAAAGGGAGGCGGAGTACGCTCTAATCGTCACGGCAACACCAGCAGAAGTGTGGGGAGTTCTCTAAAACCCTGCAGAGCTGAAGGTTACGGATTTATTTATCTGCAGAGACGACGCAGCTGTGTGTGTGTGCGCGTGTGTGTGTGTGTGCGTGCGTGCGTGTGTGTGTGTACACTACAGAAGCTTTTCATGTCTTGCTTTATGACCCCTCCTTAATGACAGACAGATATCATTCGGGATCCCTTCGTTTGATTTATTTTGGCTTAAAGACCAAGTTCACTGAGAAACATGGACATAAATAGTCTCCTACACCGATCCGCATTGGGTCACAGATAGAAAACGGACGAGGAGACGCTGAGATGATGAAGTCCCGACACATCTACGTCACACCGTCACTTAACATCCATGACCTCAGGCTTTTCTCTGATGTTTCAGTCACACACTGTAACGGATACCCTCATCATTAATGGTACAGAGGTAATGCAGCACAGGTTTGGTTTAGAAAAATACCGGACGCACCTCGCTGTTCCACGCCTCACTTCCTGTCTGGCTCCTGCAAGATGATGACCTGCCCCGGGGGTTCTGGAAAAACAGAATCCATGCAGCAGTGTTGATCTTTAAGGAAGCTGTACAGCAGGTGTGGACTGGGAGTTCTGGAGAATCCCAGAATGACTGGAGCGCTCTGGGTCGGTGTTGGGTCGGTGCAGCAACGTCCCACCTCTTGCTCAGAGATGTGAATTCAGGAGAACTATCAGTCAGCAGCGCCGGTTATCCCGGCTCCCACCAGAGAATTCTGCTGGTGGTGGTCGGAGGGACCGGTGGAGCCTTTGCTCAGCAACCTTGCCTCTGTCAGTGTGCCCCAGGACAGCTGTGGCTACATTGTAGCTCATCACTGTCAGGGAGTGTGAATGGATGAATGATACTGTAGAGTGAAGCACTTTGAAGTCCTCTTACTGTTTATTCTGCAACATTTCATGTTTTATCTCCACAAATAGCACAAGCCTGGAGAAGTTCTGATGTGTGGTGGAGTTGCTAATGCTAATGGTTAGCTTCTACTAGCTGAGACGCTCTCTGCTATTTCCTGGATGCTAAAACAACAGCCTTCTCCTTCGTGAGTCCTTGAATGTTAAAGGTCGACTATGGAACACTGACAGTCTAGCGGACTCTAGTGGTCAGAGGCAGTATTGCAACAACAGGGCCAGTTTGGGTCACAGCACTTTATCGTCTCTACTAAGTTTATTTTACAACAGTATTTACCGTTAGAACGTCTCGGCTCAGATCAGCTGCTCAACTTGTCGAGTCCGCCATTTTACAGTCCCAGCCTCGCCTTGCTCAGTGGACTTTTTAGCACAACGATGCCCTCTAGTGGCTGGTAAGATGTAAACAGTGTCGTGCCAACAGAATAAAAATGTGATTAGCTTCAAAAGGAGAAAACGTACATTCTGCACACCCGAGAACGCCCCGGGGAGATTTTTTAAAACGTAGAACGGTTTATTAAAATGTTCCATACGATTTCCATTTACACCGTCATATTTAAAAGTAAATCCCATTTCTCAGTGAACTTGGTCTTTAAACTCCTCCACTTGAAGTAGACCATCCCCCCTGATCTGGCCTGTTCCAGTTGAGAACCACAGATTAGGACGCGTCGCTCCTCCTTACCGGCCTTGGACAAGGACCGAATGGCCACCCACCACACATTCCCCAAGCACAGCGACGATGGTTATTCCAAGCGTCTCCCTACGTTTATGGGGCCCTCATCACCAACTAACATGGATGTAGTTTTGAGGAATGACATAACCCCCTACTGTTTCTAAAGTCAATTTGTCCCCTGCACTTTTTACCATCCAACATCATTAAATGGACTCTAGTTGAGCACTAGGACCAAGTGGAAGACACCTGTGACATTTCTGATGAAGACTGCAGACGACGGTCAAACGTGTAAAGGTAACCCGACACACCTTCATGTCCGAAGCCAAAAGATTGTTTAATATTTAAAAAGCGGACATAATGAACATTATAAGGGAAAAACCATTTCAGTTTGGTTGTACGTGTGAAAATGTGTAAAGGTTCAAGAAATATGGGTACTTGGAACACACACACACACACACACACACCTGCTACCAGGTGCTGGTGATGGACTGAGACTGATGGCCTGTAATAAACGGTGAGGTCGTTGGTTTGATAACATCCAGTCCTAAAGTCTGGCTGTAATTTCCTGTTCATGGAGAGCACGTCAGCCATCATTAGTCACAAAAACCGTAAGACTTCAGCTGCTCGTGATGATGAAATGTTTCAGTGGGACATTTAAAAGTGATCATATTCAGCACAATACTTAATATAACGCATGCTTTTTACTAGAAAAATAAATTGTATTTAACTGGAAAATCATTAGCATCAGTATCCGCATCCCTCAGATCAGTGCATTTTAGGTTAAAATGGGTTTTTATTTAATCGATTTATGACACAAGTAAAAATATTTCTGCAAAATGCAACAAACACAGTGGGTATAAATATTAATGTTGCTCTAAGGATGTCGGTCCTTTAGATTAAGAGGGCTAAGTGGAAATGAGAAAAGCTCTGGAAGACTTTTAAAACATATAAAAAGACAAAACTATAAACACCAGCTGTGTGGTCAGAGCAGGACAAGCAACAGCTCATAAAACCATCTAAACAGGGGAAAGTGGAGCTTTCACACCTGAGTGCCAGCAGGTCTATCAGCAGATTCATGCTCAAATAAAGAATGAAGAAACTTTAGCTGGTTGCTAATTTCCCTCTTCTCAGTTTCCATGACAGAAACACAATATTTGATCTAATTCTACAATCGTGTCTGATGTTGCTGCCCCTGAGGCTGTGGCAGAGTCAAGTCCAGGTATCTTGGGTATCGAGTCAGTCAGCAGGAGTCCTCTTCCAAAGCGGAGAGCACTCTGGCCTCCAGCTGGTCAGCCGACGGCCGAGTGTCCGGGTCCGAGGCCAGCATGTCTGCAAGCAGGGAGCACATGCCTGGACCGGGAGGGGGGGGCACCCTTCTACTCTTCATAGGGATGCACAGCTGGAGGTCGGCATTCTCCCACAGAGCTTCTCCCAGTGGCATCAGCCAGCGACCCTTGCACACGTATGCACCTGAAGGACAAACAGAAACAGGCAGGTCCGGATTTAGAGTTACGCAGCGGCTGGTTTATCCGAGTCACACAAACGTATGGGTGACGCTCACTGGTGGTCGGAGGGACCGTTGGTGCCAGTGTACGACTCTGTCAGAGCGCCCCAGGGCAGCTGTAGCTGCATCGTAGCTCATCCCCAGCAGTGTGTGAACGGATGAATGACACACTGTAATGTAAAGCACTTTGGAGTCCTCTGACGATAAAAGGCGTTATACAAGTCCGGGTCGTTTATCATTTAAATGACACTTTAACATGAAACAGGAAACTTGTTAGTGTTGAAATTATATTTTACCTGAACGGCCGCGTTTATTAGTACTATCATCTTAATTAATACTTGACTCACCAATCAATGAGACTCGTCTCACCGTTGTGTTCGCTCTGCACACACCTGATGCTTTTGGGCCAAGGTGTTTACGGGCGAACACACACACACACACACACACACGGACACACACACACACACACACACGGACACACACGCACACACACACACACATGCACGCGCACACGCGCGCACACACACACACACACACACACACACACACACGCGCGCACACACACACACACCT